>JAWNNL010000483.1:0-600000 GCA_035045005.1 Liodrosophila aerea
CTCGCGAGAGCGCTCACGCAAGTTTCCAGCAGCTCTCGTCTTCGCCGCAACGACTTCCCATCCACTGCTAATTATTAGGTCCACGTAATCTCTATTCAGTTAAAATTAAACTGTTAGATAATGTTTTATTTTAAGATTTGCTACCTTATTGTTAGACTCTTAAAGAGAAGATCCAATAAATAAATCCAAGCTTTAAAAAAAAAAAAAAAAAAAATATTTAGGTGTGGTAATTAATTATTTTTCCATTGGAATTTGGTAACGCAACAAATTGTTGAGGCCGTGAAAAAAGCATTATTAACCTACAAATTAGAAGTTAAAAACCTAATTGGTATTGGGACAGATAATGCATCCGTTATGATAGGAACAAACAGAAGTGTATACACGGAGTTGAAGAAGGAGGCTCCACAGATTATTTTGGTGAAATGTGTTTGCCATTCCGTGCAACTTGCCTTTAGCCAAGTCTGTAAACAACATTTGCCTGAGAATTTGGAATTTTTAATTTATGAAACCTATAATTGGTTTTGCAAAAGTTCATCTCGGCAAATGGAATACAATAAAATATATAATTGTATTAATAATGACAAGGTATGTGCGCCGTTTCCTTAGTGTCCCAGTATATGTTTTTGAATTTATGTTTTAACATTTGTACGTATGTACTAAAGTGTGAGAATTTTATTTCTCAAGTGCCCGTGTGTATTTATTATTATTATTATTATTATTAACATGTCTAATACTCGTACTTGTTTTTATTATGTTCTATAATTATTGTGTTTGTTGTTTGTCGTCTCGTCGTTGTGTTCCACAGTGATAAATTGTATGTATTTAATTTATAAATATTTGTATATTTTATTATTTGAATATAACAATTTTCCAATATTCTTCTAGGCCCCATTAAAAATTCCAAAGGTGAGCGACTAGATGGCTATCCATTGAGTTAGCAGTGTCACGCATATTACACCAATAGGATGAGCTTAAATTGCATTTTGGTTTGGCCTCAACAAAGGAAAAATGCTTTAAGAGCAAAATTCTCAATGAATTATATAGTGATCAAATTAATCACTTATACTTAACATTTTTGAGACCAATTCTGTCGGATATGCAAAAAATTAATAAGTGCTTTCAAGGCAATAACACAAACGCCACAGAATTGCTCAACGATTTAATGTTTGGTATTAATTTGCTAAAAAAAATTAGTCATTCCGCCAAACAAAGATATCGATATATTTGATATTGAAGACTTTAAAGAACATGCGGAAGATAATATTTACCAAGGATATGACTTTGAAAAGGAGATGAAGTCTGCAAATATCGATTCAGACATGGAAAAAGATATTCGAACCCGCTGCACAACATTTGTTATTCAGCTTATTAAGCAGCTAAAACAGAAAAATCTTCCATTGAAGAAGATACCTTCGGAGCAAGTAAACGATGCTGATGTATGGTGCAGATCGACTCTTGAAAAGGCTGAAACTTTTGCGTTGCATCTGCAGCAACGTTTCACGCCCTTTCAGCTAAACACACAAGAGGAGAGGGATATGATTAGGAATTACTCGGTATCGGACAATCATGATTATCAATTTCGACCTATAACTGTTGAAGAGATAGAAGGACCAATTACGCGACTGGAATGGACCTTATTAATAATGGAGTAATTAAAGCTTTACCGCGCTCAGGTATACTTTATCTTGCTCATATTTTTAATGGCATTTTACATACTGGACACTTTCCAAGCCAATGGAAATGTGCGGTTGTAACAATGATTCCCAAACCAGGAAAATCCTCCAATGAGGTTTCATCGTGCAGGCCAATTAGTCTCCTCTCAAGCCTTTCAAAGATGTTTGAACGACTACTACTTAGTAGATTGTTTGATCAACCCAAGTTCAAGAACGCAATACCGGACTTTCAATTTGGTTTTAGAAGCGAACATGGCGCAGAACAGCAACTGATGCGAGTCACACAATTTATTCTCAAAAGCTTCGAACAGAACATGTATTGTTCTGCAGTCTTTTTAGATGTGCAAGAAGCTTTTGATCGAGTATGGATTGACGGATTGCTGTTTAAGCTGAAGGACATGCTGCCCCAAGCTCTCCATCGGATTATAGCCAGTTACTTTGACAAGCGTTCGTTTATAGTTGAATGTCAAGGTGGCATTAGATCAGGATGTAAACCTATTATGGCTGGTGTCCCTCAAGGTGGCGTCTTGAGCCCGATACTGTACACCATTTACACTTCTGATATGCCAAAACTACCGCCAAGAAGACTGATATCTAGCAACATGCTGTTGGCCACATATGCTGACGACACTGCAGTTTTATCAGCCTCCACAAACATTACACTTGTGGAAAGAGACATGAACAACTATCTAAAACTACTCACTAAATGGGCCAACAAGTGGTGCATTAAAATTAATGCGAGCAAAACTGGATATGTGATCTACACGCTGAGGTCCGACAGCGTGCAGCCATTGATTACACTCAATGGAGTTGTCTTAACATCCACTAAGGTACACAAGTATCTTGGAGTGCACTTAGACAGGAAGTTAAACATGATCAAGCATATCTCAGTACTAAAAACTCGATTAATTGCGCGAAGGCAATCCTTGCAATGGTTAATGGACTCTAACAGCAAGTTGTCTTTGCGATGCAAGACGCTATTATATAAACAGCTAATTGCTCCCATTTGGCAGTACTCCTCAACTGTTTGGGGCTCCTTAGTGAGTACGAACAAATTGAAAGAAGTACAAGTAATGCAGAATAAAACTCTGAGATTAATTACCAATGCGCCTTGGTACGTCAGAAACTCCACACTTCACACGGACCTAAGAGTGGAAACTGTTGATGAAAAGATTCGGAAGATTAGCAAGCGCTTTTGGACCAGAATCCTTAATCACGGCAACCAAGAAGCTCGAAACATGGCCACCAACCCCTACATTCCGCGACGTCTGAGCAGACCAAGGTATGTATGTTTACTAAACCTCTCCTTATCTCTGCAGACTCCACTCCCCACTGATGCCATTGAAGTCCACGACTCTGGTGTCACAAACCTGCAACCGGCTTTGTCAGAGGAGCAACGAATTGCACTTCTACAATCTGAATTAACATCAATTCAGAATCGGCTGTCATACACTTAATACAAATTGTACACAACAATTTTAACATTATTGCAAGCCAAGTAGCCAGTGACAACTTTTTTGGAAAATACTTTTTGTATTGTATAAAAAATAACAAATTAGTCAATCGACTCTAGTCTGCTCATAGTAGCAGCAACAGCATAAACTGGACGATTCCCTGCAAATGAATATAAAATTAAGTTATCCATTAAATTGAAAAATAAGTTATTGTATACTTACCACTGTTAATTTTGCTTTTTGTGTCAGCTGTGCTGTCAACTTGTTGTTAGAGTCAATAATGTACTAATCTTTGTCATAACGCTTTATGTTAAGTGTTGCCATTTATGTTAAATAACAGGGCTACTAATTCGATTGCCCGCTTAAAATTTGTAATTTGAATTTATATAAGTTGCTTGTTAGTAATAAGGTAAATTAAATAAAGATGCCATCAGTCAAAAACTGGTGGGCAAGTGTGTAAGATAAAAAAAAGTGTAAAGTGGTATATGTGGGCAAGTGCCTACTGTTGAAAAAACATGGAGGACTCAGACCATGAGTGCCCCTTCAATACGGAAGAGATGTCCCAGGGATCTATTGGTTACAGTTACACTGTAAGGGCACCGCGAATCCCGGCCAGCTCTTTGGGTTCAGACGACGGCTCACATAAAGCCAAACCCAAGATTGTGTTCACCGCAGGAGGCATCTATGAGTGCACTACCCGGAAAGCATCAATGGATGCACCTGCTCCGACTGCCGGAGGAGGGTGTGCGGAATGCATATCCCTCATTTCCAACTCCAGCTCTGGAATGTCTACTAATCCCATCAGAGGATCACCGATGGACCCACTAGCCTCTACAGGGGACAGGATAGATGCATCTTCCTCCAGGTAAATCCCGCATCAATAATAAACTGGTTGCTGGTTGAGGAGCGCAGTAAGAGGAAGGAGCTACTGGAGACTCAGCGAGCTGAAGACAGGCGGAGAGCCATCAATGATACCCGGGCCAATATCGCCCGAAGACTGGAAGCCAGTCGTCAGCAAAATGCAGTTGTATCAAGGTCACAACCTTCTTCTTACAGCTGCACACCACTCACCAAGACTAAACGGTACTTGCAGTTCAAGGCTAGCTTTATCGCTAACGGGCCCATGAGTCCACAAGCGAACTCAAGAAGTCGAATGTCCATTGCCAGGCGGTCCTATGGCTAACGACAGATGAGAAGAACGGTACGATATACAGGATAAGACTAGACACTGGTCTTATCGCTATGATGATGACGCAACTGCAACTATGGTTGATGCAACCCTCCATCAATAGCCCTCGTGACGCATTACGCATGCTGCGCAATACAAACCACTATATCCATAGTAACAGTAACTTGGAAAGATACACCCAACGGAGGCATCAATTCCTAAGAATTAGACGCTTGCTACAGTGGATATACATGGGACATGGTAACCGCAACTAAATGCTCCACTGAGCATACGACCACTTTTACTGGCTGGAATCATGTTGCTGAAAGCATGATCGTGGAACGAGGAAGAGTCCACCGTGTGGATTTGGTCCTTCACCGTTTTGGCTTGATCAGAGAAAATTGATCTCTGTATTCACCACACACTTACACTTACTACAAAATTGTAAAAACAATTTTTATGTGCTAAGTAGGCGACCTACACAATTTTCGAAAAATACTTTGTATTGTATTGTATGAAAATAAACATAGTCAGTTGACTTTATTCTGCTATCACAGCAGCATCAGCAAACTAAACCCAATAATGCGCAAATTCTCGACCTATCCTCTTTGGGAAACCAAAAAATAAAGGTCGAGAAAATGATCAAAGGTAATGACTTAGTTCAATGCCATAGATGTAAACAATTTGGACACAGTAAAACGTACTGTCGTCGCAAATTCATTTGTGTTAAATGTGGTGGAAGTCACCCTTCAGTTCAATGTACAAAAAAACCAGATGAACCACCAAGGTGCGCCAATTGCAAAGGAGCTCACGCTTCCAGTTATAAAGGGTGTCCTGTCTATAAGGAAGCTTTTAAAACTAAGTTACCTAAAACTGACAAAATAGAAAAAGCCAATAACATATTACAAAAAATTGGTATGCCACTTCTGCCTTCTGGGAATAAGAAATTTGCCTCTTATCCAGCAGCGTTATGTAATAACGAATCATCAATCCAGTCAAAAACTGCAGTAGATGTAGTTGCAGATTCTGCCTCTAGTGTCGCAAGTACAATTCCTCAGCCAATCAAACCTGCTCCTGTGCAAATCAATCCTAGAATTCAACTTAAAAAGCTCAAATCTCTTGAGCAGAAGCAAATCCCTATCGATAATTTTTTTCATACTGTCAAACGTGACTATCCACTAATGTGGCGACATCTCCACACAATTTTTACTGAAGCCTAGTCTGATTCACCTGCTAATTCCCTATGCCTAGATCAAATACATGCTGCCTATCAGGATCTCACTGGGGATAAGTTTCCCAAGATGGGCGACACATGGATTGAGCTTATTATCACATCCCTTCATAGCCAGTTATACCAACGAGGTGGGCACGTTCCGCTTTTATTTGATACCCGAGAAGGAGCCAATGATGAAAGAAGAGGGAGAACCTGAAGAGCCATTGAACTAAAGTCACGTGATGTGACTTAGTTTATTACCACCTAAATCGGACGTTCCATAAAAACTGTTTCAGAGAGAGTCGCCAATACAGAGTTGCAGCAACAGCAAACACAGCAAATGAATTGACTTCCACACTGCTAGCAAGCAGTTCACCTAACCCGGACATTCCACCAAAACTGTTTCTAAAGAGACAGTCGCCAATCCAGCGATATTTTCATTTACTAATGCTAAAACCCAAGCTGTCTCATTGGTTGATACCAATAAACAGGCCAATCAATCTTGAAGTTCACTTAAACCGGACGTTCGACCAAAACTGTTTCAAGTAACAGCCGCCAATCCAGCGGTATTTACATTTACTGCTGTTAAAACCCAATCTGCAGTCAATTCGCCAGATAAACTGATTTTCAGATTCCTCCTTGGACACTGGACACAGCACTATAAACTTACACTTTTTGTAATTTATACTTATTCATTTTTATTGTAATTTATACAATTTAATTTTTTGCAAAGCCTTAGTAGGCCATGATCACTTTTTTCGAAAACATGCTAAAGCATTGTGAAAAAAACAATAAAATAAGTCAATCGACTTCCAATCTGCTAGCAAGCAGGTTACCTAAACACCGGAAGCTCCAAAGCATGAAGATAGTAATAAAACTGATAATATTAAGTTGGTATCTAAAAATTTAACCATTTAATAAATTGTAGGAAACCTAGGCATTGATATGGACTTGAATGCCTTTAGTACGTCGCACTCCAAATCATAGAGGTCTCCAGATTTATTTGATGAAAGTGATGACATGCTATACGCTGCAGAAGAGCCTGTTATTAGCAACATTGATACTCCAGAAAACACTCCTGCAGAGCTGGATGATAAATGGATCGACAGAACAACGCAGTCGGAACGCAGATCATTATTAATGATTTCAACTCAACCCAAAAATGTGCAGGATGTAAATGAAAAAAGCAGCACGAATACTTCCTTGAACGATCACTTCAGCATACCCGAAACTCAATGTGTTCTCACTTATGAGAATAACGCGGTGTTGACTGAGCAAGGTGGTATAGCCTTTGATGATGATTCCTCGGAATTGGGTTCTCAAATAATGGTTAAACGCTTTAAAAATGTTGGAGAATTTGATGTTCGTAATAAAAAAGATATACTAGAAGACTTAAAATCTGCAAATGGAAATAAAGAAACTGATGTGAAGGTTTGCGAATTTAAGATAAGGGTGAAAGCCTTCAGAAATGTTGATGATAGTCAAATTCAAAAAGCCTCAGGAGTTCAAAAAGACTGAATCAAAATGGGTCTCGAAATCAAGAAATTGCTGGGAATAAACCGGATCCTTTACGCGGTAATTGCCCAAATTATTATTAAATGTCAATTTGACTTATCTTCAGATTATTTGTTTTCAGATATTAATAATTATATACATGATATTAAAGCTTCGAGTAAAAAAATCCAGATTGCTTGTTCATTGGTGAATCCCTCTGAACTCCGTGATATATTGAAAACTCTTAAAGGTAGCTATTTAAAATTGTTTGTATTTAAATATACAACTATTTTCAAATATTCTTAAAGGTTTCATGGCACTGACGGAAAATCCCCTAAATTGCAATGTACTCATCATAGATACGGGTGAACGAAACTATAAATTATTAGCTGCAATAGCTTCTAATAAGCCTATACTTTCGTCTTGCTGGTTACACTCTATCCAGAAAACGCAATCGATCGTCGTCAAATCAGAACATATTTTTAACGACGACAAATTTGAGAAGGACTTTATGTTTAACCCTCTATCAGTATTTGAGAAGCCTAGGCTACTAAATGAGCTTAATTTTATGTTAACTACCAACATTCAACCTAATATCAAAGAGATGAAAGGTAATTATTCAAATATACGAAAATTTTAAATTCTAGACTCACTATCCGCAATAGACGCAATAAACAACACCAACAACAACGATCACTATCCCTCTTACGCCCGAAACATCATACAAAAAACATTCCCCAAATTCAAAATACTTTAGGTCCCCGGTCACGTAGGGATAGCGGGAAACGAAACGGCAGACACCTCTGCTAAAAACGCAACAAGACAGCCCCTATTAACAAAAAAAAACCTCAGCACACAAGACATAAAAAAATACGTTAAAAATATCCACCTCATAAAACTTCAGTCTAACTTAGAAAAAACATCTAACTGGTACCAAATAAATAACCCCAACAAACTAAACAGCTACGATATCTTCAAAAACAACCAATTACCCCTCTCCCGAAGGGAACAAATCATAATAACCAGACTTAGACTCGGCCACACAAAAACACCTACGCCCACTACATCAACCAATCCCCCACAACATGCCCCTTTTGCAATGACACCATATCCATAAACCACCTACTCAACACATGCAATAACTTTAACCACACAAGACAAACAATATTTAAAAACACAAACCCCCTAGTAACTTTAGCAAACCCATCTCCTTCAAACCTATCACACATTTTAAATTATATAAAAACCACAAACCTACACCACCACATCTAACTTCTTCAAACAAATGTAAATAGAACAGGGGTGCCCACCCCATTGCCCATCTGATTTATCTGCTTTTGTAGTCGCTTTTGCTTATTGGAGTCCAATATGATATATTATTGGAAACCAGTGGGCGGGAGCGAGTGTTGGTCGGATGGGCGATGGGGATGGCATCACTGAAATAGAATTTGAAATGTACATAGACGATAAAGTAGAAATTATAGCATAATACTATATGTAAATATTACACAAGTAAGACAAACACAAATACTGTAGCTGAAGGCCTCTGCTGCCAGAGCTAAGACTAATTAAGCTAACTCCTAATTTTAATTATAAGTTAGCTCTTATTAAAAAATTAAATTCTAGATTGTTTTTAACCTATTTTTTCTATCCTTAGCCATTATTCAATGTGCTGGCGGAAAAGTGCTTAACAGAGCTCCTCCAGTTAATAGCAAAGAACAGTTTTATGTGGTTTCTTGCCATTTTCCGAATCGCCTCTTGAATTTTCACTCGGATTTGCATTTTTTTGGCGTCACTTCACAGTTAAAAAAAATAGGATCGTATGTGTTGTATACAGTATTTCCAATTCCTGCTGAAGGAATACACTAAAAAATACTGCACACAGGCGATGTTGAAATAAGGCAGAAAAAAAAAGACAAATTTTCTGCTTCGCGACACGCGCCCATCTCTAGTCCGCACACACCCTTTCACTTCAACAAGCAAGCAAGCACTGAACGTTAACGGACTAAAAACCGAGCTCGTCGGCAGCCGACGAGACTACCTTGTATAATTGTATCATGCCACCACCCAGCCAGACGACTAGAGCAGCAGCAGGAGCAGTAGCAGCAATAGCCACTACTAACTCTCTTACTTAACTACCTTACCGCTGCCACTAAGGGCAAATGCCACCCAGCCCCACGGCCAGACCAGCAGTAGCAGCAACAGCCACTACTAAATCTTACTAAACTACCTTACCCCTGGCACTAAGGGCAAATGCCACCCAGCCTCATGGCTAGAGCAGCAGTAGCAGCTTTAGCAGCTACTCTTACTTAACTACCTTAGCCCTAACAAATACCTAACCTAACAGCCCATTTGGACACGGACCACCACCCACCCGGACCCGGCGGCTACCGCCGGCCAACTGGCTGCGCCTCGCCATAGCGCGCCTTTTATAAGCGCGCTTGCTAATGCAAAATGTGCTAAACGCCAAGTGCGGCAAACGCCACGTGCGGTTAACTCAAAATACGCTAAACGACAAGTGGCAATCGCCATGAAGTGCCAGAGGCAACCAGCAGCACAATTCGCCGCAGAAGAGTGGCAGCAAATCCACTCCTAAATTGCTGGGCGATGACGGCCTTCATGGTATGTATGTCCGCAGCTAACTCATGCTTTATTTTACAGACGCCAACACGACGAAGACGAGTCTATGCCTGGACTGCAGATCGCTTGGGATCCTGCTGGTGGAATATCCATGGTGCAACTACGCGCAGACGTGGCGATATCCATGGCATCACTATGGGCAGACGCGGCAAGTGCCTGATGGCGCAAGTGACGGCGGCTGGAGATCCAGAATCTGCTCCTGTGATGAGAAGGGGCAAACCAAGAATCAAGTGCTTTAATTTGTTTACAAATACGCACCTGACAAGCTGGCATATGACGCGCCCCCCAGAAAAGCTGATGATTGAGACTAAGATGCGCCACAAATCACCGGCATGCGTACTGGGCCCTGAGAACTGGACTATTGGACGATGCCCTGCAAATGAATATAAAATTAAGTTAGCCATTAAATTTAAAAACATGTTATTGTATACTTACCATTGTTAATTTTGCTTTTTGTGTCAGCTGTGCTGTCAACTTATTGTTATCGTCAATAATGTCCTAATTTACGTCATAACGCTTTATGCTATATGTCGCCATTTATGTTAATTAACAGGGTTGCTAATCGATTGCCCGCTTAAAATTTTGAAATTTGAATTTATATAAGTTGCTTGTTAGTAATAAGGTAAATTAAATAAAGAGGCCATCAGTCAACAACTGGTGGGCAAGTGTGCAAGTTAAAAAAAAAAGCAAAACAACCAAATCCCTGATGAAAAATTGGAACATTGCCCCAATCACTCCAATAAAAAACTAAGGATATGTACCTGGAATGCCTCAGGAATCCTGAAAAAACTAACTGAAATGGAAGAGTTCATGTACACAAATAACATCGATATTATCCTTATTGCAGAGACCCATCTAACCACTGAAACCAATGAAAAACTTTGTATTGAAGGATATTACACCTATACTGCTAACCACCCAACCAATAACAAGCGAGGTGGTTCAGCCATAATCATAAATAAAAATATTGAACATATTGCACTACCAACCATTATTACACACGCTATACAACTCACTCCTATCTGTGTCAGCTTCCATAACAAACCCTCCATAAATCTAGCTGCAATATACTGCCCTCCATTAAAGGGACTAACCGCTGAAGCCTTCAGAATAATATTTAATCTGCTAGAACCCCGATTCCTCATTGCAGGTGATTGGAATACCAAACACCGGTGGTGGGGAAATATCCGGGGATGCAACCGTGGCAATGAACTCATTACTTGCATAAGGACAAGCAAATATAATATATTAGCCACTGGCTCTCCCACTCACTTTCCACATGATCATAAAAAGAGACCATCAGCAATAGATTTCGCTGTATATTGTGGAATATCACATAATCTTCTCAATATCTCCTCACTATTAGAACTGGAATCAGACCATCTTCCGCTTCTCATTGAACTACTGGATAAGCCAGAAACCATTCCACACCAAAAACCTCTTTTCCCAACCAATGCAAATGTATCCAAATTCACACAGTGGTTCAATAACAACATCCACAATAATACAGATACAGATATATCCTCCACTCAAGATCTTGAAGATGCCATTGATATTTTCACACGAAACATACACCAAGCAGCCGCATTTGCTTCTAACTCTTCCAAAAATCTTCCCATTAACAGTCGATTTCGAATAAGATATACACCCTATGAAAAAGTCCAAAAAATGCTTATAGTCAAGCGCTTCCTTAGATACAATCAGTTAACCTCCACTATTGATGAAAGCATAAAAACTAATAAGACATATAAAATAGTCAAAAGACGCATAAATAGACTCCTAAACAAAAACAAAGTAAATAAGATAGACAAAACTCTTGCTGAAATAAATCACACTGACAGATACAGTATCCAGAAACTGTGGAAAGTCACAAAACAAATAAAACGAAAACCCACGCCAAACTTACCTGTTAGGCAATACATAAACCCAATCAATATACTCCCTGACACTACTCCAAATGCCCCTGACATTTGGTGTAAAAATTCAATAGATAAAGCTGAACCTTTTGCACAAAGCCTAGAATCCAAATTCACCCCTGTTTTCCTAAATACTGAAGAAGATAGGCAAAATATAAGTGAACAAACAAAGAATCAAATATCACCAAAAGAAACATAATACATTTTGATCACTCTCAGCGAAATCAAAGCTCAGATCAAAAAACTAGAAAACAATAAAGCCCCTGGACTTGACAAAATAGATTATAGAATCATCAAGTCACTACCTGAATCAGCACTCATACAACTGGTTCATATCTTTAATAGCTCTCTACGCCTAAATTACTTTCCACAACAATGGAAAACTGCAGTTGTAACAATGATCCCAAAGCCAGGCAAACCTGCAGATCAACTAAACTCATATAGACCAATTAGCCTATTATCAGGTCTATCTAAACTTCTAGAGAAATTAATATTACGTCGATTATTTGAAAATAAGTCCTTCCGCGACGCCATTCCAAACCACCAGTTTGGCTTCAGATACCAGCATAATACTGAACAACAACTTACCCGTGTAACTCAATTTATACTACAAGCATATGAAAAATCTCATTACTGCTCTGCCGTCTACATAGACATACAAGAGGCATTTGACAGAGTCTGGCATGCTGGACTATGCTATAAACTAAAAGCTATACTCCCGTTGTCCCTATACAACATACTATATAGCTATCTCTCAGATAGAACTTTCATGGTAAAATGCCATATCTACTCCTAGAAAAATCATGGCAGGAGTCCCCAGGAGTCCTAGGACCCATACTATACACAATTTTTACGGCCGACATGCCTACCCCAGAAACATCACTTACTATCAATCCCTTTGAAGCCAGTGCACTTTTAGCCACGTATGCTGATGACACTGCAGTCATTGCTGCCACTAATTGTCCATATAAAGCAATTCAAATTGTTGAATCCATGCTGACCTCATTGACTAAGTGGACCAACAAATGGTGCATTAGTATCAACGCAGCTAAGCTTGCATGCAAATGCCATTGAACTGTCTCACATTCCTGGACCCAAGCTCATGAATCAAGTAATTAGTACCAAAGACTCTCATACGTACCTAGGCGTAACACTAGATAAAAAGCTTAATTTATGTAAACATATTAATCTCCTAGTAAATAAACTAACGACTCGAAGGTCCCAACTCAAATGGTTAATTAACAAAGACAGTAAACTACCAATTGACTGCAAATCAATACTGTACAAGCAAATGATTGCACCCATATGGCAATACTCTCTCCCACTCTGGGGATCATTAATCACTGATACACAACTCAATAGAATAACTACCTTTCAAAATACCACATTACGATCAAAAAGCATATCCCAATAGATCCCAATGACCGTATAAACTTCAACACCCAATATATTATACACTTACAAAACAAAAAGCTACTCCTATTACAAAAGAAATCCAAACTAGAAGCTGAATAACCTTATGTAACTGATCAAGCAACAGGCAGATGTATACTTAAGACTCCTATGCCTGAGTACGAAATTAACAGTATACATAGAGGCCTACGAACTGTCAACAAAGAAATTGAAGAAATTAACAGCATCCAACGCTGCCAATCCAATATTATTACAGATCAACAAACAACATCAAAAAATACTACAACAGTCATCTCACAGTCTATAATTAATAATTTAACCAAGTCATTGACTCATAACCATTACCAACACTAATCATCAAAGAGACAATGATGATACTGTTCAACCGTAAGACTGAACATTCTGAAAAAAATGTCAATGGATAATTTTTTTTACTACGTCAAACGTGACCACCCATTAATGTGGAGACATCTACACACCATACTTACAGAGCCAAGGCTGACTCACCGGACAATTCCATAAGCATGCAGCAAATTCAAGATGCCTATCAGGACCTCACTGGAGACAAGTTCCCCAAGATGGGTGAAACTTGGATTAAGCTGTGCTTTATATTATCGCATCCATTTATTGCCAGCTATTCCAACGAGGTGGGCACGTTCAAATTTTATCTAATACCTGAGAAGGTGCCAACAAACAAAGAAGAAGAAGAACATGAAGAATTAAATTAAAGACACGTGATGTGACTTTAAATATTACCACCGGACGTACTTAAAAACTGTTGCAGAGACAGTTGCCAATAAAGAGTTGCAGCAGCAACAAACACAGCATTGATTTCCACTCTGCTAACAAGCAGTTCACATATCCCAGACATTCCACCAAAACTGTCAATTGACAGTTGTCAACTCAGCGAGACAGTCACCATTCCAGCGATAAACTGATTCAATTAGAGGACCTGTCTACACTTTGTGGAGATGGCCACCCTGGACACTGGACACAACAAGAATCGACTTTCATATGAAGGTCATTTAAACCGGACGTTCCATAAAAACTGTTTCAGAGACAGTTGTCAATACAGAGTTGCAACAGCAGCAAACTCAGCAAATATTTTGACTTCCACACTGCTAAGCAGTTCACCTAACCCGGATTTTCTAAGAAGACCTGTCAACACTTTGTGGAGATGGCCACCCTGGACACTGAACACAACAAATGAATCGACTTTCAAAATCGGACGTTCCATAAAAACTGTTTCAGAGACAGTCGCCAATACAGAGTTGCAGCAGCAGCAAAAAGTAACAGTCGCCAATCCAAAGGAAACTGATTTTTCAATTTCCTCTTTGGAAACTGGACTCAACATTATAAATTTACACTTTTGTAATTAATACTTAACCATTTCTATTGTAATTTATACAATTTGAGTTATTGTAAAGCCTTAGTAGGCCATGATCTATTTTTCGGAAAAATGCTAAAGCATTGTGAAAAAAACAATAAAACAAGTCAATCGACTTTCAATCTGCTAGCAAGCAGTTAACCTAAAGAACATTCTGAAATCTCTGCCATCAACCTTGATGTCATTAGGATTGAATTATAAGTATTAATATTTGTAAGCCAATTTCGAAACACGCCGTTTTTGCTGTCAGCTCTGGCCGCGAGCGGACGTGTTTGCGCGCCGCTACCACTGCAACTGCCAAATTCAGTAGCAACCACAATAGCAACTCCACAAACTGCACAAGGCCAATGTGCCTACCATTGCAACAATACCACTAATGATGAGCAAAATGTCAGCAATTTAGACAGCACCATCCCACTGCCACCATTGTTATAATCCACAGCAATAACAACAACACTTAACGAATTCACAAATACAATGCCATGCATACTCATCAAAAACGTCATTGATGAGAGCAGCCTAATACAAATGATATGCGAGGCCATTGGCGAGGACTCGGTCATGTCAAAAGTAACCAATGACATGGGAATCTGTTTCCAATGCAATACGTTGGAAAAACACAATTCCCTAATGCAGACACTCTCAAGAGCAAATATCAACTTTGCTATACACTCAAAATATGATGTAGCCACCAAATACAAAGCTATCATAAAGGGTTTACACCCAACAACACCAAATGCCTGAATAGCCAAAGAGCTAAATAAACATGGCCACTCGGTATACCATGTCGCGAATATGTCGGGCAGTATAACGGGTGAGCCAATAAATGCTTTTCGCATAGAAATGCTGAAGCAAAACAATAATCAGGATGTCCACAAAATTAAGAAACTGGGCATATACAGTGTTAACATTGACAAACCAAGTCGCACCAACAACAACAACAGCAACAATAACTATGGCAAAAACGCTAATAGATATGATTACCAATGCCGACGCTGCCTTAAATTTGACCATCGCATCGAATCGGGCCCCAAGCAGCATCATATCTGCTACAAATGTGCCGGGCCGCACTAACCAAGCGAATGTAAAAAACCAAAGAACCAAATTGCAAAATGTTCAAACTGTAAAGGCAGCCACATAGCGGGGTTGTACAGCATACATGGAAGCCATTAGAACATTACCTCAAACAAATGCATCCAGAGCCACTATACGAGCTAGACAGGCTGCCCGCTCACTGGGATGGCTAGAAGAACCACAATTTAAGCTTCTCTGGGGCAGCAAAAATCACCGCTCCCACCAACAATAGAACAATTCCATGCTAGCCAATATACTAGCTACAAAATCTTAAAGCATCAAACTTATGCTTTCAAACGCTGCTTACTACAATTACAACCCAATTATTGTAACTCCAGCCTCACGGCCAGAGCAGCAGCAGCCACTACTAACTCTCTTACTTAACTACCTTAGCCCTAACGCACAAAAAAAAAACCACCAGAACACCTAACCTACTAGCCACTAAGGGCACTAGCCACCACCCAGCCTCACGGCCAGAGCAGCAGCAGGAGCAGTAGCAGCAATAGCCACTACTAACTCTCTTACCCAAGCCACTAAGGGCAAATGCCACCCAGCCTCACGGCTAGAGCAGCAGTAGCAGCTATTCTTACATAACTACCTTACCCCACCCAGCCTCACGGCTAGAGCAGCAGTAGCAGCATTAGCCGCTATTCTTACATAACTACCTTACCCCACCCTCACGGCTAGAGCAGCTGTAGCCGCTACTCTTACTTAACTACCTTAGCCCTAACAAATACCTAACCTAACAGCCCATATGGGCATGGACCACCACCCACCCGGACCCGACGGCTATCGCCGGCCAACTGATGGCACCTCGCCACAACGCGCCTTTTATAAGCGCGCTTGCTAATGCAAAATGTGCCAAACGCCAAATGCGGCAATCGCCAATTGCGGCAAACGCAAAATGCGCAAAGCACAAATAGCGCTAAACGCATATGGTTGCAAAACGCCAATTGCGGCAATTGTAAAATGCTCCAAACACAAAATGCGCAAAACATCAAGTGCGGCAAATGCAAAATGAGATTTTCGCAAAATGCGCAAAACCCAAAATGCACCAAACGCCAAGTGAAGCGATTGCCAATTGCGGCAAACGCAATATGCGCAAAACACAAATAGCACTAAGCGCATATGGTGGCAAAACGCCAATTGCGGCAATTGTAAAATGCGCCAAACACAAAACGCGCAAAAAACCACGTGCGGCAAACACAAATTGCGTTAAACGCAAAATGCTACAAACGCAAAATGCGCAGTTCGCAAAATACGCACAACGCAATGTGTGCAAACGCAAAATGCGCTAAACGCAAATTGCGTCAAACACCAAAGACCAGACGTTTACTTAAGTGCGGCAATCGCCAATTGCGCCAAACGCAAAATGAGCAAAGCACAAATAGCACAATTTAATGAAATGAAAATATTGAGTGCATGTGCATATGTATGTACATACATATGTATGAATGTAACTACAGCGTACCACGGTTTAAACTTTATGCATTTACTGTCCAACAATTGTGCAATTAAACTTGTTTTTGGCAAGACAAAATGTTCACGTCATAATTGCCACAAGAAAAAATATCGGCAACAGTTGTTTCAAATGCAGTAATACAAAACTCTATCTAATATTCAATATTGTCTCTTATGGTTGAAATGTCTTAACTGCATACTTAACTGCTTATAGTAAGCAACGTTTTCCGGCTTTCTCTAAAACTCAAGCGTTTATTATAATTTCTCTCCTGCGCGGGCGCTGTTAACCTTAGTTCCACAAACGCTTTGCTGAATCTGCAAATTGAGAGTAACAGACATAGAAAAAATGTAGAATGTAAGTTAAACCTTATGAAAAAGAGAAGTATAAAATAATAAGAGAAAAATGAATCCGTTTCATAGATATTTTGCGGTATTTTGACTTTTTTACAATTTAAGTTAAATGACTACGTTTACCACATGTCAAACATAAATATTCAAGCGGCAACTGAGTGCCTTAAAGAAAATAGCACAATATATTTACACAGTGGGGCTTTACCCGGTTTTACTCTTTATAAGTATTAACTCGTTTTCAAAAGCTATGGTCATTATTAATTTAATGTCATTTATAATCTCTTACTGCTTATATTTACCGTCTACACCTACATATGTATGTATATGATATAAAATGTAACTCAAAATAAAATTGATAACCAAAAAAAAAAAAAGAACTCACACAACAGCACAAAAGTTGTCCTAATCAATGTTAAAAAAGAACATGATGATTGTACATGGTGCTTCTTACTGCAATGTGTACGTACAATTGAAAAATAATATATGGGTTCAACAGACTATGTATAATTTATTCGCACACTCGAAAGGTTAATTCATAATTATTTTCATTGTGTGTGCCTAACATAATTTACAGATCTATGCAAAACTTTTCATATATGTAGTTAAAACAAAAAGTAAAACGTACTTTTTTTAAAAGCTTTAGCATGGGTCAGGGGACTAAGAGAAACGATAGATGAACAAAAGAAAAACCGCCAAGTGCAGCTGACAACAATTGCACTGAGGTTCTAAAGCTTTAACAAAAGGCACCAAAATAATTCAACAAGCAGAGACGCCTGCTGCGTGGACGACTGCTCTCTTTTAGGTTGTTAATACGTACTTGTATTTACATTCTTTCATTGAAAAACTTAAAACTAAAGTTAAACTGGAGGAATCTTCTCATAATTATTAACTTTAGTATTATATGTTATTGTTAATATTAAATAATAGTAGTAATCAGAATTAAATACATTAATCGAGCCAACTTCATGCTCGCTCGAAATACATACTTGCGTTGTTGTTACTTTGTTTGCTTATTTTATAACAACAATAACACATAGCCTAGCGTGAGTATGGAATATCTCCGGCGCTAATTATCCGATTTTGGTATATAGTATATAGTGTTCGATGTTTAATTTCTTACTTAAGAAATATTTTTATTATTATTGACTTTTAAGTTTGTATGCATTTGGTTGGTACTTACATTGACAGTTTTATGTAATGAATGGTCACGGAGAGGACAATAAATACTATTTTATAGCTGCAATATTTGGACTTTTTTCGCAGTTCTACCGAAACTTATAAGTAGGAGCAACAACGGCAAATAATCAAAAGAGTTTCGTCAAATTTTAATGCATTTTTTACGAAAAACTCAGAAGAACTGAACTTAGTCCTAAATATATATAGTAAATTGTTACAAAACATAAGTATTTTTTAACGTAATATTTTTGCTCTTTACAATATAATGTAATGTCACTTTTGAGTTTAAATATTTATTTAAAATAATTATACATCTATTGAAAGGAATTGAATCGAAAATCTTCAAACTAAAACAGGCTTGGGAATTGACATTTGTGATATATTGATATTATATGGCAAAGCCCTGAAAACTGAAAATAAGCGTTGGTATCTAAAGTGCCTGCCAATAAAAATGCGCAAAGATTTCTGACGCCGACGACAATATATAGAATTATACAGCTATAATAAGACTAAGGGGAAAACGAGCAGAACGTCAAGAACATAGTAATAGAGCGGGAGAGAATTTATTGATGAAATGGCAAGTCTGGCAATGTTTTTGTTTTTGGTTGCCAGTTTAGGCCATTTGTTGGTACATATAGTATGTATATGCATTACTGTATTAGTAAAGATGTACATTACCCTAAAGTGTATATTAGGATTGCTGCGACAGTTTCTTCTTACAGACAGTTTAGCTTAGAAATTGTTGCAATTTCATGTTGAGTTTCACCCAACATCGTCTGCATCATCATAACATTTACTGTGTAAGCTCTATATAGAATTTAGCGCAAAGGTCACGTACATTTAAAGAGGGTCAGAATTCAAGCGTGATTTCATCATACGGACACCATAGAGCGTCTACAAAGAAAATATGAGAGCCAAATTGTGTGTCCTTTAAGACACATTTGAATATATGTATACATAAGCGTGGAGTATTTTAAACAGTCTTTTAGACGCCGAAATGAATTGCGGTCAGAATTCAGATAGGGTCACTGTCTTGAAATACAGTGATAGTATTCGCACTGCCAATATATTTTAATGTTTAATCTTCGCTAATCCGTTACGTACACAATAAGTGCAGACTCAACTAGCAGCAGCATTTATTATGCAGACATATTATAGTCTACACCAACTAGATTTTATTGATTAGGCTTCTTTTATTTTACTAAAGGATTTACAATTGTTTAATGGTAATAAAAGCCTTGCCTTTGCCAGTGTATATAGTATACATATGTCCGCTTTCTTGCGTTACACTTTCGTTTTGTTAAACCAATAAATGAACCATATTAACTTGGTTGTTTATTTCAACGATACTAAATATTTATGAAAAGATTTAAGAAAAAGAACTCAGTAAGTAAGCAATTACGCTACGTTATTTGCACTGTAGACAAGTAAGTGACTGTACGCCTTGTATGTATATGTATTTGAATGTACTAAGATAAAATTGTTAAACATATAATTCGTGAAAATTAAGATTAAATATTGTTTCTATATTAAAACATGATTAATAAATTCAAAATTCAAATCGAAGTGTTTGATTTCAATATCTGTTTGCTCCGTGCAACAAAGCGGTTCACAGCTGATATTTAAAAGTGATATGTCGAATTTTTATACATACATACATACTATAATACGTAGTACATACATATACACAAACTTTTGTATTTTTACTTGTGCTCTCAGAGAGGGAGAGAGCTTAGGTAAACTCAATTTTGTTTTTGCAAGAGTATGTTCGCTTTCTTTTGCTTATGCTGGCTGCTTCGATATACATATCTTTACATTTCGTTTCTCCCTCTCTAAGAGAAAGCACGAGCGTAGGTAATCTCAAATTTGTTTTTGCAAGAGTATGTTCACTCTCTTTTGCTTGTGCTGGCTGCTTCGATATTTCTCCCCATTTTGTTTTACTTTTCGTTTCGTTGCCGTTGTCAGCTTGTGTTTGTTGTGCTTTTTCGCTGGCTCACTTACAGCGCAAAGTTGTCGTTTTAGGGTTTTGCATAAATAAAAATTCATTACGCACCCGCACCGGAAAAAGACAAAAATTTAAAGTCGAATCTAACAAAGACCGCTAGACCAGAGTCAAGTGCAAGTTGCGGCCGGATTGTTACTTCTCGTTGTTTGGAATTCGGAATAGTTATGTACTCATAGAACATCTGTGCGTGGTTCTATGTGTGTAAGGAAGCTCTCAAAGTCGGAATTAACGTAAGAGGCAAATAACGTGCAACAAAGCATATGATATTTAATAGTAAGTGTAGAGATATGTCAAACTGTTATACATTGTATATACTTTGATGCGTAGTACATGTATACAAACTTTTGTATTTTGACTTGTATATGAATGGATGAATATGCGTATTTATGTACATTAATGCAAGTGTGTATACGTATCCAAAGCAGTTGACGACGTTGTCATAATAACGCGTTGCGGAGCAGTACAGATTTACAGCTTTCAGGTAATTGAAAGTGAGTCTGAATTTGTTGCTGACGTTGTTGTGTGTCATTGAAATAGAAATATGTACACACATGCATATATACATAGTATTGTTGTTAATCTTTGTGTTTGTTCTTCTGATGCTTATTTTAAATTGCATAAAGATTCGCGTGATAGTTCCGATTGTATGTACATATATATGTATGTATGCATATAAGCAATATATATATACAAATATTTATATTGTTTTTACATACGTGCATACATAATTGGGACAATAGTCTGGTTGTGAGCGTCTATATAATTATTTACGTACGTATGGATGTCTTACATAAGAATATTCGCAATAGAATTCATACAGTGATGCAATACAATATTAAATATACAATATGTAAAATTCATGTGTATGATATGAAAATTTGATAAATACAAGCATACTTATAAATCAGCTTTGGTTTAAATGTATTTATGTATGTACTATTTATTTTTATTTTGGTTTTTGCCTTTGTTGTGTTTCTTTTATCAAATTATTGTTATTTTTAGTATAGTATAGAAATCTAATCAAATCAGCCATAGAGCAAAGTCAGGAGTGTTTCTCATTTCTTCTCACTTGTTGTGCTTTGTCAAAACGATGGCTCATGGTCTCACTCTCACCGGGACTATTTTCTCTCTCTCAGCTGCTTCTGTCATTCTCTTTCTCTCGCCAATATATTTGTAGTATGTACCGATGTGTGTGTGTAAATAAACAACAATAATGAATAACAATGAATGAGTTGCATAGTATATGTAACAAATTAGTTGTAGAATATTAGATTATAGCTAACTTTTTCGTTTTTCATTGTCTGTTTTGGTTTGCCAATGTCCCAAATATTTATTACTGTTAACCCTTTCAGTAGTTCTGTAAAGTCTCAAATATATTAATAATTTCAACTATTTCTATACCTTTATATTACATAAACGAACATTTTGAAATGTATACTTGTGTGTTCCTGCAGATATACATACTTACATATGTACATATATTTATTAACTTACACACATACACTTTGGCTATACGCTATTTTTAAGTGTAAAAAATGCAGCAAGTTTTTTGAGTACAGCGAACTTATAGAACTAGGAATTAAGGTACTAGCGCGAGTGTAAAATTCCGAAATACTTAATATATCATGCTGTATTAAAATATATAAAACTAGCCAGTCTCATTTTATCAGTTACCAGACATCCCACAGACGACAATAAATGTGCCAGTAAAAGAAAGAGAATAGCATACCACGGAGAAAGTATTACTATTACTTTGTTCATTTGTATGAATAAAGATAATATATCATGATATAGGAATAAATATGTTGTTATAAAAATAGCAAGTTACGAACAATTTATATAATTTTGTTTCCAGTTTTACTTACAACTTGTATTTATTAAAATTTTTATTTTCAGTTATTTTATTGATATTCAATTTTAAACTTAAAAAGGATTTGTAATGCATCTGCGTTACAGTCCAGCATCACCACCATACCAACCATCGTCACTACAAATTAGCGGATCTCAGTTACAGACCTTTGGTGAAAGAACAGGATATGGACATACAAAAATGTTTTCAAATATGCCTAGTATGCGTCGAACACCAAATAACAAAAATGTGAGTGAGCTGATAAATTAATAATATACAGTAATGTCTCCGGTTCCGAAAATTTTCCAATACATACTTTTAAACTTGTATAATTAAATTTCCTATTTTTTTTTTGACACCCTGTACTTTTGAAAAGTACTGAAGGGTCTGTTAAGTTTGTGCAATTTACATTTGTGTGAACCGGATAATAGATATTCGAGATTAAAGTTTCCGTTGTAGGCAAAGGGGAACAGCGAGCATGCACTTAATGTATGTACATACATGTGTGTTTATATTGTTAGCATTAGCTTCTGTAAGGGGAAGTACATGGTCTCCAACTGTCATTTGCATCAAACTGTAGCTTTCCGTGTTTTTCGAAATAGTTTTATTGTTTATTTCTATTTATTCACAAAAACTCCTATTCTAGTTTACTTGTTTAAAAATAGTTGTTTTTGTAGAGGTTCACAAAAGTCGTTATAATATCATATCCAATATCAATATCAGGAGGGTAACTTCAAGTATTGCAGCCAATTCTATAATTTGTTAATTAAATTTGATGTTAAGATATACAGAGCGAAGTTGATATGGTACATGCAGACAAATAAGTATAAATGCAATTCAATTGCTTATGCCCTTAAGGTGAAAGTAAGAAGAATACAGTTTAGGCAATTTTAAAAAACGTGTTGCTTGAACGTCAACCCCAACATATCCTTCTAGTTGGTGGTAACGATGCAAAGTGATTCCGCCGCATGTTTAACAACGTTGTGGGTGTAACGCATGCGCGGGTATGTGGAATCTGCAAAAGGCCTTAATTTAACCGGCTGTTCCGACTGGGTCATCGTGTGTAACCGAACTCTTATGCCGACTACCGACCACCGACCACGCGTCAGCTTTAGTTAAGCGTGTATCCTTACTCAATAAGTAATTCAGAATCCATTCGACGATTGTCAAGTTAAGTTACACGCCTTTTCCACATTTTTGAAAAACATATAGGAACACGCAGTCAAGCCAAATCTAATTCAAAATAAGGCTAAGCCACTCAAATAAAGCCAGTCTAATAATCCCAATAATTCGTTAATCGTCGGCGTTTTGTGTTGCACTTCTAATTACGCTATATTGAATATAGCCACTAAAAAAAAGCTATTAATATGCATTAAAAACAAATACTGATTTAGAACGTGTACGTTATACTATTGTTCCCTGCACAATTTGCGTCGTGTTTATACTATAAAATTTAAATTGTGAGTACATTCTGCCCACATAAATAACAGTGAAAATAATTTTACGTTTTTGGGTAATTTAATCACTAAATCAACAGTATTATTTACTTAAATTACTAGTGCGGTTGAAATGCTCAATGTAGGTAACAATAATTGACAAGGCTTAAATCTAACTAAAAGTTTTCTAATATAGCTACAGAAACAAAAGGCAATTTCCACAGTCCACCAACATTTTGAAGATAGGCAGCCAAATAAATAAAGTAAAGCAGAAATACAGTATTATTTAAATTACGCGAATAATATACAAAAAAATAATAAAACTGAATATTATGAAATAAGATTTGTGCGCAACAGTGATCAAAATTAAAAGTCTATAATATTTTTACATGTATTTAAAGTACATTAAAAAGCTTCAGCAAAATTATAAAAAAGTGTAAGAAAAACAAATATTTCTTTAATGGTATCTGGAGTCTCTAAAATAAAAACTTGAATTACAAAAACTTAAGCTTATTTTTTTATTAATGGTTATGATTACTACTATGTAAACTCTTAAAAAGTAAAATTTTACAGAAACACAAATAACAACCAATAACTATTTTCAAAAGTAGCCAATTAAAATAACCAACCGGGATTTCAAATAATTTGTGAAAAAGGTTCTGGCTTTTTTATTTACAAATATCAATCAGGTATTTCTAGATAAGGAGTGATAATTTCAGTAAATAATAGAAGGCGTGGAGGAACAGAAAATATTAATTATATATCAACGAATATATCAATAGCCAATAAAATTGCGTCAATCAAAAGAAAAACTTCACCGCTGCCAAAAATAACATTGGCGATAACTAATTTCAATCAAGAAGAGGAGATTCAACAACAAAAAGAACAACAGAAACGCCCACACACGGAACATTCATCAGAGGCAACAGTTGCAAGCCAACAGTCGGTAACAGTTGCGCAAACAGATCGACAACATAAAGCCACAGCCCTTACACCAGCAGCAACCACAACAGCAGCGGCGGCAAACAAAATAGCAGTTACGGCAATAAAAGCGAGCTTAACAACTGCAAACACAATAACAAATTCAAATTTGTTAGCCGATTCTAAAGTTGACGCCTCGGTCAGCCTAGACAGTAGCTCCTTGGCCTTAGCAGTGCCACCACCTCCGCCGCCATCAATAACTGACTCAACTATAGCACCAGGAGAAACAGCGAAAGCGTCTTCGAGGCAAGTAAAAACAGTTTTAAGAACCAGCAACGCCAACACATTCACAACGTCGTCTACATTGAATTTGTATACGTGCTCTAGTGCCTCATCCCCGCTTATTGCTCAGCCGCCACCAACAAAGATATTCAAAACGGATCATCTGTGCATGAACACCGCCACTGCTGCCGCCTACGGTCTACCAAATCTCGCTGCCGCCGCTGCTGTTGGTCATCCCTGCGTCTACTGTGTAATACCGGTGCCAGTGGTGAGTATAATAGTTTGATCTCCTGCAAATTACTGGGAACCGTTATGTAACTCTTGTGACTTAAATTCCACTACATTAGTCGAAATGTTGTGGCATACTTTTTTGTAACATTTTAAAATTTAAAATGTATACGTTTATGTAAATTTTAGAGGTGAGGTATCAAAAATCTAACACAAACTTGATCTGCTTGCACTGTAGGGGCATCTAACTGCCAAATATGATGTCTCTAGCTCTTACAGTTTACGAGATCTAGGTGTTCATACAGACGGACATGGCTATATCGACTCAGCTCGTCGTCCTGATCAAGAATATATATACTTTGTGGGGTCTGCCACGCCTCCTTCTGAGTTTCACAAACCTAATAGACCCTTTTGTACTTTTTAAAGTACATTTACAATATGTAAATATAAATAAATATTGTATAATCTTAATTTCTTATTTGAAAATAAACACAAGTGTGTGTTTTCAACCTTCGTTTTGCCCTAATTTATCAACATACCCATTCCACTTCCATATTATTTTTGAATTCAAGAGGTCTGTTGAGATTCACCACGGCGCAATCCTTTAGCTGCTTGTGTACCTTACCAGTTTTTTTTGCCTACATGCACAAGCATCTGTGTGTGTGTTTATTCTTACCAACATTCCTCACATGAAGAGGTGCTTGCCACTTGGCAAAAGTATTTTAACCTAAAATTGTAAAAATAGTACAGCTCGAAAATGGTTGCGTCGACAAGGCTCTTTTTGAGACTTCAACCTCAAGTGAAGACCCTAGAGAAATGTATAGAACGTTTTAAGAAAGGCAAAACAGCGGGTTTTTCCTGTGTTAATTCTGAAACACCTAATATTGTCTGTTTTCATTTAGCATTAAATATATCACAGTGCGTATATATTGTTTAGTTTTTAATGGGATCACGACAGTTACTGTTATATTCGCCAGTCTGATTTAAAAGAGAATAATTAATAATCGACAATCGACAGTAGGAGACCCTGTACTTTGATTTGATAATAGCAGCAGCATATATGTACACACTCAATACACATGTACATATACGTATACATACACACATACACACATACACTTCTACATACAAATATAGGCTCAAATACAAACAGTAACCAATACTCATACAGATATTCATACTCACAATCAAAAATCACGCATACGCCCTAGTGCCCGCGTACACGGTGGCTTCCCCCCTCCCCCAGCCATATGCCTACTACAGAAAATTGATTGTCCAATATCTCCGGTATTTATTATCCGATTGATGAAGGTTACCTTAAGATCTTTGTATGCATCGACTTGAGGGGTCTGCCACGCCTCCTTCTGCCTGTTATATACATTTCTGAGTTGCACAATGCTAATTGACCCTATTGTACTTTTTTAAAGTACAGGGTCTAAAAAAATTAAACCTATTACAAACATTATCAAGAAGAGCTGTGATAACATGCTGACGTACGTGCCAATTAAATGAATACGATTGGCAGTTTTTCCAAATTTGAGAGAATTGCAATAATTATTCCAGTTAAACTAATTGATACTGTTTGTTCCATTCGTGTGTAAACGGATGAACATGTGTACATATATAAAGCTGTGATAGTGGTGTCACAAAACATTTCCTAATATCCATTCATAAGCCTATCATTCAAAGGATCATAATTAGTTTAGTGAAGCTACATAGCATATAGAAGAATGATAAGATATAAGGCATAAGTAGATAGACGACTTGCCCTGTTTAGTAAAGTAGGGTCGCAGAGAGGTGCTAAAAAATTCAAAAGCCGGAAATGAAAAGTGGCATGTATGCGAGTACAGCTTATTTGGTCTGGGGCAGACAGTTTAAAAGTGCAGTTGTGGCAACACTTTTCAAGAGTCTGTCATCGTACATACATATGTATATAAGTATGTAAGTTTGGTTACGTGTGTGTGTGTGTGAATGCCTATGTAACGAGGGCAATTTAAGAGCACTTGAAACAGTCCAATTCTCACACAGAGGCAACGGTCTTATATAAAAGTAAACCGACCATCATACTGTCGGTTCTACTGGTTAAGTGGGCTGTTGCTGTAGTTTTTAGTGATATTCATATCCTTGCATTATAGAAGGATGTACATATATGTACATATAACCAGCACCAATGGTGCCGTTGCCATCGCCCTGCTTCGTGCCTAATGTGCATCATGTGGCAGTCACCATTTTGCATTTGCCGCCAACTTAGACGCCATTGCAGCAATAGCCCTCTTTATTTCCTTCTTCTTCCCCCATCATCCATCATCCTGTTCGTTTCTGTAAAGGGCAACAGCTGCATCAAATGCTGACAGTAATATTAAGTGGTAACTCTGGGTGCTTCCAATCCCATCTACATTGCCTGAAAGCTGTGTTGCTGTTTGCAACCGGGTTATTAACCCATAACTGGAGTACATATGATTAATTTTTTATAGCACTTCTATAGTAACTGAGCACAACTGTAAATCAGAGATTTGAAGCTGAATAGGAAAAACTTGACAAGGTGCGTACGCTAAAAGCTTATGCACATTATAAGTATTTGATTAATATAATGAACTTGTTTTCACAAATTTCTTATATAAATGTATATGAAAAATGTAGTCAATTACTAAAAATCGATTTACTAAAAGGTATTAGTCATAACTGTAATAAACACAATCGCTAAAGCATCCTATCTTTTTCCTGTTGGTATGATTCCTATAAAAACAACATTAACTTTAGGTTCCTTTGTTATACTTTATTCCAAAAAATACTTTATACGAAAATTTTATAAGTGTCTCGGTATCCCCAAAAACGACCACCTTTTATTCTCATTTTGTCCTTATTATTGACGATCTTTATCTTATTATATCGATTCCATTTTATAGGGGAACCATTTCTTCAGAGAACATAACTATGTATGGTTATATGTATAATTCTCATAAGCTTCATCTAACTTTTTTCTGATTTTGTCACAGTTTATTACTGTAATAATACTATTTGCTTAGCATCCGCATTTATAGTATATTATGTTGTACAAGTGATTTTTGCTATTTTCAGAGTCTTGATTGGGAAAGCTTTCCACGCTTCACCAGTGTTGGAACCCTACATCGCTTCACCTAGGTAGTCTCGCTGCCACTTGTTAAACAGCATTCCAAATTTGTTGTTGTTTGTTGTCGATGTAGTAGTCTGGTTTTGCATCTAGAAGATATAATGGTATATCTGACTCTTATGCAAAGAGAGTGAAATAAAAAGAGAGAATAAGCTGGTTGTAGGTTGGTAGAACACTAGAAACTATTTGCAATGTTTCTGCATCTTTGTTCGCTCCCAGTTTAGCAAATGGCCTTCACAGACATTTGCCTAAACAGTTGTTTAATCTTGCATAATTACATTGCCTTAGTTTTCCATGTAGCGTTTTGTTTGCATTCATTAGTCTCGAGCAACTTTTTTTTATGATTTGTTAAATATACTTTTTGGTTTAGTTGTTTTTGTCTTTGATCATAATAAGGCTCACCTGCCATAGCTTTATTTATTGCACCTCATTTGGCAACCAGAACTAAAATAATCTGTGTTTTCTCTTAGGTATCATATATTAAATGTTGCTTTGTATAATGCAAATATGTATATACTATGTACATACATATAGTATGAATATGTATATGAAAAAATTTTCGAACTATTTAACTCAAAGTATTATGATAACAAACTTAAATTTAAAATAATAACAAACAACAGATTTTTGTTGTGTTTGTATGTGTGTATATGTAAGGCATATTTAAATTAATAGGTACAATTTGGTACTCGTGAAGCACAAACCACAATGTTTGATCCTACTTCAAAGTTTAATTTCTGATAACTAGTATAACGGCTATCTGGTATTTTTTAGTACGAGAGGAGAAGAAGGTCTTACATCAAGAATATGAATAACCAGCCTACCAAATGGTAGGAGCGATAACAACTCGTCCTATACCGGCAAAACAAATGCGTGACTTACAGGTGACAAGAGCGCTAATTACATACATACATACATACATAAGTATCTTTATGCTCATGTACTTTTGTGTATACATTCATACATAAATATGCATATACTTATGCATGTTCATATGTGTGTACTTATATTCATATACATAAATGTAACTGGAATCTCCACGAGACTGAAGCCGGCAAATCAAATTTACAACAAGCCAAACAAGAAGAGAGTGGTAGTTTGCTTCGTCTAGCGAGACATGAGCAAACCTGCTCTTGGAACTGCATTCCGAGAGAGCAACGCAGTCGTCTCTACAATAACAGTAAAGCGCTGGCAGTAAAACCTCAGCCCCACGTGAAACGCCCGCGCCGTAATGAGAGCGATGTGCTTACATACATATATATATAAGTATGTACATATGTACTATGTACACAGCGAACTTACGCCGTCAGCGACGACGACCTACGACTCGCTCAGTTGCAGCCGGCATAGCATACTCGGCAATTAGTTTAACTTCGTTGGTCGTGTCGAAGAGACGAAGCTAACACAGGCCAAACAATAAGCCCAACGGTCGCGTAACTTGTGTCGGTACTTTTCTGTCGCTCGTAACTCTCCCCAACAACAACAACATGTGAGAATGGTAGATAGAGCGCAGTTGCTCTTGTGGCATATTGAAAATAAATATTTTAGTCGATATTTTAATACATTAAGAAATATATTTACAGTGAAAAAATAAATGTGGATATAAATTCGTCTAAAAAAGTACTGGGAAAAGCCTTACGCAAAAGCTACGGCAACAACGGCGATAACAACAACAATGCATACGCAGCCGGCAGTATTTGCCTGCAAAAAGTGCAGCGTAGCCCTGGCAGCCAGGTGGTCTGCTAGCGTTTACATATTTATCGATTTTTCAGTCTTTAGTGAAGGCGACGTTGTTATTGCTGTTGTTGTTGTGCATATATATGTACTATGTATAAATGTACATGTTTTTTGTATCTGGCGGTTGCTTTGTGAGCGTTTCAATTATTGTCTACACAAAGCAATCAAATTCTATAAATAGTTTCACCATTGCATTATTTAAAGCAAAAAAAGTTCATAAATATACATCGTACAAATATAAAATTTGCTAGTATACAGATTTTTAGTATTCTACGTCTCCAAGTGTAAGTGCAGTGTCTATGTGTTTTTGCCGCATTTGAGGCCGTCTGCCAGCCTCCAATTTGTAAAAGATATTTGTTCAAGTCCTAGAAAGCACCTTAGGCTACCTGCATCAAAACAGGAAAAACAAGCACAGTTAAATTTAAGGTAAATATGTATATAGTACATAGTTGTTTAACTACTAAATGAGTCATATGGCAACGCCCGATGCAGTCTTAGAGTTGTGCTCTCGTTATCAGCACTTGACTACTATATCTGCTCAGTCGCTCCCTCTCCACTTATCTTTGCACTTTCCCATTGCATTTGTCTCGGTCTCTTTGCTTCTTCTTTAACTATGAGTCTTTCGCTTCATATGTTCCTATCATTCGCTCTCTTTCTTTCGTTGGCTCTATATCTCATGTCTAATTTTCTTTCCTCGTTTCCTTCTCTTCTGTCATATCGTTGAAGACGACATTCGAACTTCGCAGGAAATGACTAGTTTTCATTCGGTTAGCAATACAGCAAACATAGATATGTGAGTTGCATTTACTGGCTTATTATTGGCCGTTTAATAAAAGCAAACTGCATACAGATTAAGACACATAATTATATTATCCAATACCCCCAGATAAAATTAATTTACAATTTATAAGACAGAGTTAAAGTTTATTCAAATGCGCGATTACTTTGAATGAAGTGCATCATATTGAGGGAATTTCTATTGAAAACTATTATATACAATCAGCTCTGTTGGCATATATCCAATCATAGCCCTTTCCATTACGAACATAGGCAGTCAGTACCCACAGTGTGCACCCAAAGCAGACATAAATACAGTTAGTTGAGGTCTCAAAACAATTGCATGCCTTGCTAAGTTTGCAACCGAAATCAACGCTGAAATAGGCAGCTGTCTGTGTTTATATCCATATGTATGTATGTATGTATATGAGTAACTATCTGTTTTGGCAGTGTTTAATGTGTTTGTGGGGAAAAACTACTGCAACAAATTTATATTATATACTTTTCCATTTTATTTATTTTATTTGCTTGTTGCTTTATATGCCTGAGTCTACTTAACAACTTACGATTTGTTTTATACGTCCAATAGTCACCATGCCCAACCGCCTATCTGTCTGCGTCAATGTACTTATCGACTACTCCTAGCTACATATTTATCTACCTTTAATTATTTTTCTAGCTGCGCCTTGTTTACTTTTTCTGTATGAAGTCCGTTTCGTTTATTGTTATGAACTATGACATAATGAGATGATTTAATTTGAGGTGACTTGACTAGTAACAACTTATCTTTGTCGGAAAATCAAAACCGCAAAAAAGTGGCAAACAGCCCCATAAGTCCATATGTACTCGAACAATTCAGGAGCGCCAAGAAAAAACTGAACATAGTAATTCGAAGCAGCAAGAGAGAGAATTGGAAGGCACTGTGCAACGACGTACATGTGGACCCTTGGGGATTGGGCTTCAAAATCGTGATGAAGAAGCTGAGGGTCAGAAGTCCCCAACCTAATCTAGAGAAAGACCAAACTGACTATATAGTCAATACTCTCTTCCCCGCTCATGAAGAGCGAGAGGATATCTTTCCTCTGCAGACGATGGAAGAGCAGATAGACCTCTTCTCCAACGAGGAACTCGCCAGAGCCGCTAGAAGCCTTAAGAATAGAAAAGCCCTTGAACCAGACAATATACCGGCAGAGGAACTAAAGACTATAGCAGAAAGTCGACCAAATGTACTGCTAAACATATACAATTCCTGTATAGAACATGGGATATTCCCTAACCCATGGAAAATACAACGCTTGGTACTGTTGAGTTTTCGTGCTGCGGAAGTCATTAATTAATTTTTGCGAATTTTAAAAGAAGGGGGAGATATGAGAATTTGTCAAATAACTTTTCAAAGTACAGGATCTAAAAGTAAACAGTTTGACACTATAGATTTAATATAATATTTATTGTTTTTATTTTGGTGTGTGTTACTATAACTTACTATTTAGGGGAATTGCCTTTGTTAGGTATTTAAATAATTTATTAAATATTTTCTCTTTTTTTTCATTGCAGGTAAGTTAAAACTCAGCATGTATACGGGTAAGCGATAAACATATTTAATATAACACATATACATATATTCAATTTCACGGAGAAACTTAGAAAATTATTTAGAATATATCAATGGTTATGTGTCCTGAAGAAAATATTTCCATTAGTTTTAGCACACCTTATAATATAAATCACTCAAAGGGCTTTGTTTCAGATCCTGTGAGAGACACACACTTGTTTGTATTAAACTGTTTCTGGTCACTTGGCGCTGAGTATTTTAAAAATAATTCACTTGTAAGATCTTTTAGAATTTTTCAAAGTCACTCATTAATACATGTTAGTTGACTTTAACTGTTCTTGCGGGTCTAAGCATGCTAGTAAGTTTTCAAGTAAAGGGATATTTATTTTGGTTCAATTAGCAAATACTTTATTATTGTGTCTAATGTAAATACTGTTGTGAATTGACTAATTTTACAATTTAGTAGTAATTTTATTATAGGAAAATTTGGAAAATTAGCCCTTTAGTCTTCGGCTTCCTCTTCTCCTCCTTCGCCTGGGCCTGCTTCACCACCTTCTTCCTCCTCAACCATTTCTTCAGATGAGCTTACCTCCTCGATTGGCTCAATTTCGGAAGCCAAGTCCTCTTCATAGTCACTAATAGCGGCCAACTCCTCGAGACATTTGTCGTAATTCTCATCAAAACGTATGCTCTCATTAAGCGAAAGAACTTCAATGTCCTGGTCAGGTGGTAACAGCATAGGAGCTGTACCAGCCGGACACTCAGTAATATTGCGTATTCTTAAGGTGTGTGTGTGAAATATGGCTGATCGGTTCGATTCGAGCAGCATTTGGTGAAAAACGCTAAGAAGCCGATCAATATTTCCAAACATGCGCACAGAGGCACTTTTTGGATCTTCACCTTCCTGCAGAATACGACCAACTATGTTGTGACGATACGGATCCATTAAGTATATAAAGTCGCCCTTTTTCCACAAAGAATACATTTGATTGTTAATTTAAAAAATTATATAGTCATTTTTGGATATCGCCTTTTCTAACATCAAATGAAAGTCATTATATTTATACATTGGCACACATTTCCACCACCCTTCATAGACATTTGGAGAGAGCAGCACCTCAGCAACAAACTGACCCATTCGAATTTGGCGTGGAAATGTATCCAAATCCATAGGTTGATTAATATCTGTGCACGGCTCCCAGCAATTTTTGCACATGTTAACACCATAGCACATAATTCTGTCATAAGTCTTCGCATCCCACGTAGCTGGATGATCGATTTTGGAGGCCAGAGCAGTTGCCACAGCTACCGGCAACGCGATTCGATTACGCAGGGCATCCTTTGGATTAAGTGTCAAATGTAGATTGGACTTAAGATAAGCATAATCCGATGCAATAACATCAAATTCACTCATCCGAGGACCAAAATCACGCTCTTGACTACGTCCATCTGGACCTGGAATAACCAACCTTACAACCAAGATGTCACGCAACGTAAATTTGTTTGACTTCTGCAGATTGCTTTCTTCTTTTATCAAATGTATAACATTATCGAGCGATCGCATGGCTAGCAGTATTGGATAACCACCTTCATGACTAGGCTTCAATGTTTCCTTATCACGCCCGTTTAAATCAAGCACCATCCAAACACCAACTTCTTTCCAGATAAGTAAATACCAATTGGGCGTCCAAAATACACATATTTTGTGCCTCTTAAAGTAAGCAGTGAGTATTCGCCGAATACGCCCAATGGCATTACGAACACCGTACAGCTCAAAGGGGGCATCCAACTCAAGGGCAAATTCTATATCATTAATCTTGAAGTGCCGAGTTACAGCTTGCTCAGGGTCATCGTATACTTCCGGATCAACATTCGCATTAGGGTTGGGCATGGCCTCAGAGTCACTGAACAGCACCTGCCCCTCGGCGACAATTTGATCAATCAGCTCTGGAGTCCATTCAGTACGTCTGGTAAAATATGTCGCGGCAAATGCCTTTAAATTACTAGCATATCGTATAGACTCTAGATTTGGTACACCTAATTTTGTGGGCACTGTTGCAATGACGATTCCAAGTGGAGAACCTAGAGATTTATCCAAAAAGTATCGTGGACCACCTCTACATTCTCGTGGATCAAATGGTCGAATATATGGATCGTCGTGAACTCCGAAAATTCTACAGGCTTCGTGCGAACAAGGGTCATAGTTATTGTACCTAACTAGTGGTTGATTGCTGGAAATATATTTTAGAATTTGAAAAACAATTGCTTCAATTGATAAGTTCTTTCTACTGCTTACCAGGGGTTGCAACAATCCGGTGGGGGGCATGGGCAACAGCCACCAGCTTTTAGGCGTTTTCTATTTGTCATTTAAATGTATCAGCCAAAAAATGTTCTTTTTTTAATATTATACACAACAAAATTTTAGAAAGTTCAACGAGCTTATATGTATGTCAACTAAATGAATAATATCTGACAATATTTAATAATATACAGATCTTAACCTTTAAAGTCTAAGAATACTCAAAAGAGGTTAAAAATGTATATAGAGGTAAAATATGTATATATAAATGTACAACTTTGTAGAAAAATAAATTCACCTTAGCACTTATTTTCACTAACTAAATTTCTATCAGCGCTTTCGGATGATAGAATTATGATAATTAGTATCTTTGTAAGATCGTATCAGATAGGCACACACGATTTTGCAACTTAGACATAGCTTTTTTCTTAGGCAAAAGCACAGACGGGACTAGCAAATCAAATGGCCAGAAAACAGTTAAATGTAATTGGACAAATCATCAAGTACCACTGTGACTGGTCGTTGTATCAGTTTATTGTTAACAGAGAAGCATGCAAGAGTTCTTTTTGCGGTTTATTGAAAACGAACGTAAATATGCGTATACGTAACTTGCCGTGGTTGGGTGGAAATTTTGCTGAGTAAAGCTGCTTTGAATCCCGCACTGGTGCGGTTGTGGAACCATTCTCTCAATACACCTCCCTTGCTATTTACGATCTGACACTTTATTATCCTTTTGTTTTTGGTTTCGTGGCACATAATTGGCTTAGTCAGAGAGCAGGCCACAGAGGGACTAGCACAATATGCAGTCAGTCAATGCTATTAGAAATTGTATGCGCGTCTGTGTTTATTCTGTATATGTATACGGTCTTTATTTCGTGACATCCAATCAGTTGCGCCACGAATACTTTAGTTAGAATGGAGATTGATTCCCCAAACTGCCATCAAAGCTATTTTACACTCTGTACTTTGCAGAAGTACAAAAGGGTCTATTAAGTTTGAGTAACTAGTAAATGTGTGGAAAAGGCAGAAGAAAGCCTGTAAAATCTCGGAAAACATATATACATATTTCATAAATATTTGTACAGAGTAAAAAAATTGTTAATTAATATAAATATGAATTTATTATTAATAATAATCTCTCATCTGATTGGATTTGTTGTATTTTGCTATCTTCATTTCGGAACAGTTCTCTCTCAAAAAACTACAGCACATTGCCCCCTGAACCTAATCTTGACTGATAAAACTTGATATTAAACTGATATCGATTGTTTTTTACAACCTGCGCACAATCCGCTTTCATCTTAAATGTGTGCAGATGTGTAACCACAACTGAAGATTAGCAATTCTTGAGCACATAAAATTGACCCAAAATTAGTTAACGCTGCTGCAGTCATCATCGTGTTTTGACAGAACATGCTACTTTCTTGAATCCTATATTTAAAAACTCGGAAAGTAGGAGACCCTGTTCTTTCCCTAGCAGTAGGTAATGCTAACAATACACACACACACATATCGCAAAGTCAGACGCATTTATGTCAGACGCACTTATGTACATACATTAAGTACATGCTTGCTGCTCCCCCTGGCCTAGAACGGAAACTTTAATCGCGAATATTTATATACTTAATAATTATACTATATATATTTTTTTCGATCACATTAATAATTTTAGGGCATAAGGCTTTTTCTTATGAGTGGGCTGATGGAGGTGTATCTGTGGCATTAACTTAGAACTCAAACCGCAAACGCCAGCCACCGCTCTAATTAAATACATACAAAGTTGACCTGGAAAAAACCGCAATAGAAACAACATTGGCATCCACCTTCTGTGACAAAAAACAGAGAGCTATGAAAAATGCTTCGTAGATTGAGATAAATTTACAAATTCCAGACCACATCGAGCTTGTGTAATGTCCTTCGTTACTTTTGCACTAATTTGTGGTTTTCCTTTTTGCTTTTAAACATATAACATAATTAGCTTCGTTATTGTAATTATCTTGGCCAAACCCATAGGCACTAGGCTATGAGGAATGCTTGGCGGCAAAGGCGCTTCGTTAAATTTATCAAATTATTTCGAATTCAGTAGTCAAATCATTGATTGATTTGGCCAAACACCAAGTAGAAATGTCTCTTACGTCCATAAATTAATATTAGATGAATCTTATATAGAAACAATTTTAAGACGGTTTTTTCTTTATATATTCATGGCCGTGACTGTTACACACATATCGCAAATTCACACGCAATCACGCATACACACTTATGTACCCGCTGCTCCTCCCCTTGCCTAAAGCAGGACATTTTTTAGTACAGGGTTTAATTAAATAATATACCACTACATATAGGACTATGCACATTTTTGGAAAGTTATTTAATTTAACTAGAAAAAAATCAAATAAATCGTTTACATTCTATTTTACCAGAATTGGTATGTTTTAACCTATAAGCATTTCCGTTGGTCTCCTAGAAAATGATTTCTGGTTTTAGTTACATACAGTATCTAAAATTAGTTTTTAAATATATCTTAAGCATAAAAAAAGACTGTAATGGTCAGTATCGGTTAAATATTGTATATAATAAAAGTCCTTAATCAGAAATTACAATTGAATTCCCATTTGAAATAAATTTGTCATAATAATACCATTTTGAATTAAACATAAAACAAACAAAAAGTCCAACAATCGCAAACCTTAATGAATTGGCTGGCTAAAGGCAGCTGGCAGCTGGTTTTCGTTTACTCTGGCACAAAAATTGATTGCTTTCACGGATTTCATGGGCAACAAAACCGAGGCCTTGTTACCTTAAAGCCTATTTAAGATTTTAATTTAAGCACAACCATCACTGCCAAAAGAACTTGTTTGAGATAAAAAATATTTTCTAAATTCAAAGATTACCACTAATTTTGTCAAGGTGAAGCATAAATACGATTTAATTAAAATCCGAAACTTTATGTTATAATAATTAAATAAAACAATAAATAAATAAATGTCCTTAATTCATTTAGTTTACTTGGCATTTACGTTGTGTTAAAAGATCAGTGCATACTTTTCGGCATTCTTAAAATTAATCATTAATATTTATAATTACAGCGATTCAAAGCTTAATAGAGTCGTGCGAAAAATAAAAAAAATATCCAATAATAGGTACAAGGGCCTATTCGTTACTCATAACGATTTTTTAACTAGTTTGTTTTATTGAATTTAGCGCACATTATTAAATTTTTTTTTACCGCTTACGTATGATAAAAATTTGTGGAATATCCTTCTGACACGATAGGTGTGCAATATTTTGAATTGATTATTGCACTGCCTTTCGAGTAGGCTATATATTATCGCATATAATGGATACATTAAACTTTCACGTTTCGTTTTCGCAAGAAAGTATTGTATTGTTTTTGGTATCCTGTAGATGCAAGGAATGGGACTCTGGTTTTGATTAAGAATGTATGCGCCAGGCATCTTTTATACCTTACTTCATTTGACTGAAAGTGCCCATAAATTAAACATGAGAAGATAAATTGCACAGTGCGTAACCAGTGAAGCTATCTAAAGCTTTCGGCTTCTATTTTCGCATAATGGAAATCATAAACAGTTAAGCCCTTTTTATAGCAACTATATAAAATATATTTCAGTGCGTCGTTTTACACAATTTTCGAAAAGAAAATAATTTATTTAATAGTATTAACTGCTACAATATGATTTAGATAAAAGTAAGAGTATTAATGGAGTAGTGGTAATAAAGAAGCACTTGACTGACTTAAATTTAAAGCTAGTACATATTTAGTATAAATATGTGAACTTATTTTTTGTACCTGACTTACATGTACATCTACATTATATACTGGTTGCCTGCTTTTAAAGAGATTAGTGTAAAAACATCTATTTAACTGCATATACATACATGAGCTAAATGCACCCACATCTCTTTTATCACAACTGCTTTTTTATCATAACTAAAATAAAATAGATGTGAAAAAAGAGACAGTATGAGCCTAAAATTCTATAGCAGAGCCGGAGAAAAATACAAATTTAAAGCGTAAAGCTGTATCACATCTACATATTTAAATTTTTTTATGATAATTTGTAAATTTTACACCCTATAATAAGACAATATATTATTACATTTTATTATGATTTATTGCTTGCAATTTGAATATGATTTGCCAGCTACCATATATTGTGTCTCATAGAAATAAAATAAATATTCAAGGAATTGAAATACTCTTCGGCGAGGCATTGTAGTATAGGGTATAAAAGCATAAATGTTACGCCTGCAAAGCAAAATTCTTTTGTTTATGCTCTTATGCCTTATACGTATATACGAGTATATCTGAATATATTATATACATACAGGGTGGGCTCACCCTATTCAAAACATACCCACTCCGTTCTTTTTAACAGGGCCCAAGCGACTTTCTGCACGTTGCCGTCTGTTTTAATTAAGGAAAAAGTTTTTGCTTTATTTAGTTTAAACAATAAGTGGTTGGGAAATATGAATTACGCAAAGAGTCATACAACCTTCCAATGTACTGTATATGTAAGGTATGTGATATATACATTATTTTATTTGAATGTATGCAGACATTTTTTAATAAAATAGTATTATGTAAATATGAAGCAGTCTACATGGGTTTTATTTCCATTTTTCTTCTTTTAAAACTTAAATTTGGGTCTACTAACCTTGTATCTTAAGTGGGGTTTATACTTAATTGCATATGGATACAGCTATTTAAATAGAATTTAAACAAAAAATTAAATACTGTGGTTAATTTTATTTCCGAACATTACAATAGCAAACCAAAATCGCATTGCGAAGATAAAGATAGAAAGTTGAAACAAGCCATTTAAAATTTATGCAATAATTAGCATTACATTTTTCTTACATGATTTTACATGATGGCTTAATGCACGTACTAATTAATTTGTATTTATGTTATGTTGAAGTCGGTTTTGACTTTATGTCTTATTAAAGAGTTCAATTAGTTCAATTAGTTCAATCCAAATCAGTTATCAAAGTTTATGTGTTACCATTGAAAATAAGATAGCCTGTGCATAATTTTTGAAAATTACAGTAATAGCGTACATGGCAGTCAAGTAGCAGCATCCAGCAGCGGCACAATAATACCATTGGAAGCCCTAATCACAAAACGTTTTTCAACGCCCAGGGGCTAGGACGTGACAGCGACACCTCCGGGAGTGGGCTTGGGCTGCCTTTTCCCCGTCTACCTGTCAGTTAGTTATAAATTATTATCATTAATATTTTGCGCTTAATTTTGCCAGGCAGGAAGGTATCGAGGAAAAACAAAGTCAACCAGACGACGACTATCGACCAATAGGGCGTGGTGTAGAACGTTCTTACGCCATGAATTTTGCCACCCAAAATGTTTAACAGAATAGAACAAAAGCGACAACAAAATGTTCAAAACGCGACAAAATTACCAAAAACGAAAATTACCAAACCAAGCAGACTATGGTGACTGTCTGTGTGTGTTTTGCGCGAGTGTATATATGCGCTTGTGTCAAAAGTTTTATAACAACCTCCACAAAGTGCACGCGATAATGGCCCCCAATTTGATAATTAATCACATCCCCAATATTATGCCCACCATGCCGCTTGTGTATAGAACAGTGGCTGTAAGACCGATGTTGCCTTAACTAAGAAGCTTCCATTACCTGCTTCTTTCTGCTCTCGAGATCGTCGTTTGCCTAGGCATCTAACTGGGCGCTGGAGCCTCATATTTCCCATTAGTCTACATTATGGTTGTCTGCTAACATTGAAATTAAGAGAATTTCAGCGAGCGATAAAATAATTACCTTTATGATTATTTTTGCCAGACAGCAGGGTGTACTCAAAGTACGAGCAGTAGCAGTCGTGAGTTCATGTAAGTGGCAGTTAAGCCTGGGCTTCTACCGGTTTTCTTCTTAATGTGCCAAATGTGTCTAATTTAGCTGCTTAAATATATTGCATTTGTTCGCTTAAAAATTTATTCGAAATGTCTAATAAGATAGTTCGAGTTATTGCTCAAAAGTAAAGCTTTGATGCGAGTTAGAAATATGGAATAAAAACATTACAATAAAACTTCTTGCATATACATATACATACATACAAATAAAAGAGAACACACACACGTTGACAGACGGGCGGACGGTTAGGTGGACAGACGGACATGGCTATATCGCCTAATGGCTCAATCGTCCTGTTACATACATTTGTGAGTCGCACAAAACTAGACCCTTTGTATTTTTTTAAAGTACAGGGTCTAAAAAGAGCAAATAATATTTAAACAAAAGGCATCGATATACATAGATAAAATTTTACCTTATTTGAAGTGCGATGCAGCTGGACATCTGAAAGTACGTAGGATGGAAATTCGAAAATATGATGATAAGAAACGTGGACAAATAAATTTATATAGCAATTTCGGTTAATTATGTGACGTGTTTGTTGTGTTAATAACCGTGGAAAAATATTATGTGCGCTACCCTGATCGCCAGGTCAGTTCGGCTACAAAAATACGTAAATATACGTATAGCACACTATACAGGACATAGAATTGCTACCAAAATGTCTTGCGCATAATTCGGTTAATAAAAAAGCGTACTTAGTGCCAATGGCCGATAGTTATCATGGTTTTGCATTCGTTAGATGAACATGTGGGCCCTAGTGAACTGGTCTGGACAATATGGGCATTCATAAACCTGCGTGCTTTGATGGACATGACAGCCGCAAATACAAAGCCACCTCTGTCTCACTTACACAAACTCTTGTCTCTTTACAGAGTTCAACCAGTGCTGTCAACGTCACTACCGCATCACCAGTGCCACCCAGTGCTTTTCCCGGCACATCGTTGACTGCCGCTGCTGTTGCACTTAAAGGCGGCATCCCACAACATCTACCAGCCATGACTAGCCCAGCTGCTTCTGCTGGCGCCGCTCTAGCGGCCGGCGCCCCTTATCGTGGTGCCACCAGTTGGACACCGCAAGGCTATGCCCCGGCCGCTGCAGCAGCTGCTGCTGCAGTTGCCCAACAGGCCTATCGTTATACTGCGCCACTGCCCCAACCAGCATATGCGGCCTTTACGCCTCACACGGTCAACACACCGACCACAACCACGGTGAGTACCTGGGAATCTGGTTTGATGGTGGCCATAAGATAAGGGCGTGTAGTATTGCACATGACAATAACAAATACGTTATGTATTCAATGCCTTGCAATTGTACTAGTTAATAAATAATCAATTTGTTCTAGTACAGACAAAATATTGTGTCAATATCCTTAAATTTATTAAGAAGCATATTATGCTATCTCTGGGTCATCTTTGACCTATGACGTTTGCCAAAATCCTGGTTAATTTTGTATACCTTCTCATTGTAAGCTATAATCTCAAACTTCTTAAGTTAATCAATTAGTTCTGTTTTGACTGTTGCCAAGAGATATTCATCAAAGTCGGCTTAAGTTTTACAGACTGAGTCCAGCCATTCATTTTTGTCGTTTTCAATTTGACAGTCAATACCAAGCTCGGAGCTTGGTAAAAGTAGAAGCAAAAAATTAATAACAGCAACAAAACAAAAGACAACAATAGCATCATTAATAACAAACAATTAAGAAGTTTCGTAAATGACGGGGAAAGCCATGTCTGTCTCTAGGTACATCCCTCTAATAGTAAAGTCTGCACCATCATCATCATCATTCAGCTACATTCTGAAGTTCTTATCCTCACAAAGCCCAAACGACAGATTCAAAGTTGGCTTTCAATAATCCGACAGAGCCAAAGAGCCGCAAGATAGGGTCTAATATCTCACATCACAAAAACCAATTGAATCAGAATCAGCTCGTGGAGTGGAGAAATGACGAAGGATGTTCGCTGCTTTTGACAAATTTTACGTTGCCATCTATCCCTATTTCTTCTTGTTGGTCGCTTTTAGATTTCTGCTTAAATGGAGCTCTAACTCACTCCTGTTTTCTTCGTTGGCTCTCTTGATTTCTGCTCTTGACTCTCTTCCAATTTGATTTACAAATGATTTTCAATTCGCCAAATGTCTGACACTGACAAGGTGTCACAAATGCTGCCAGTATAATTTGATAGTCTGTTAGTTGTCTTTTATATAAAAGCATGAAAATGTTGACTACTTTTGCAATGTATGTAAAATCATTGTACCCAACAATACACTCTTTTTCATGATTTCTGGGAACTAAGATCTTTGCTGGATGCTTACGGCAACAATTTCTTATAAATGCGTCGAAAACTGCTGAAAATAAACGAGCAAATAAATAACAAAGGTGAGTGCCTCTTCGCATGTTCTTATTTTGTGGGTCCCCAGGTAGGCAATCGTTTTTTCATACTCAGCCGATTGTCGATTTCTTAGCATCGGTTTTTTTTTTTTTTGTTATTGTGGCTCGAATCGCCTTCTCCACAAAACTTGCCCTGCTTTGCTGCGGTGCTTTACACCCTCATTTGGGCAGCAAGCGGCTTTTGCGTTTTTGTATTCGCTGTATCCTCTATTCGTTCATTGCTCTTACTCCTCATAATCATTCCCTCAAGAACGTTTATTTATCCTAGGCACAACTCTATATCCTCTCAGTTACCATGGCCAGCAATGGTAGTTAAATAATCCAAGGCAATGTATTTTTGCGGGCGTTGCCGCCCTCAACTTTTCCCCTATCGTAACACTACTTGCTCATTTTTCTTCACTGGTGACTACTTTTTGTTATTTTCTCGTTCGGTTAGAAAGATACTTGACCAATAAAGCTGTATGGTAACATTTCTTTTGTGTTATTTATACCCTGTATTCTTTAAATATGGTAAAAAAAAAAAGAAATGTTGATGTTAGTTTCTGAATTGCTATGTAAATTTATCGTAATGTTTAAAACATTCAGAACACCTAAGTTCTGGTTCTTAGTATGTAAACACAGCATTGCTTTAAGTCGGGCATACTCGATTGTAGAGTCCTTGTTTTCGTTATTCATAAAAGCGACTCAACCTGGCCTCAGGTCATAGATTGTAGCATTTGATTTGAGTGTCGTAAGTACATGCATAGCCCCGGAGCAAACACGCAGCACACATTTTTCCACAAAGCTCATTACCATCCCTTCAGTGGGCATTTTGCCCGCGGGGTTCTATCGCTTTTGATAACTCAACGCTGATAGCGATAAAGGAATTTGTTTTAATTATAATTGGTTTTTCTCATGATAAAAGCCATCTATTGCTCAAAAACCTTAAAGGTGCTGGGCAAATATTTTTATTTGGGACATTTGAATTTTGATTGTCTTCAGTTGTGGATTACTTTTTGAGAATTATAAAACCAGCACTTGAATCCTATTTTGCTGCAATGAGCTTAACAGCACGCGAGCAGGTTGGGTAATTTATTATTTTTTTACGGTTAACCTTTCACCACAGCACTCACAGTGTGTTTTCCATGACCTATGTTCGGGTTATAAACTTATTGACCTTACGTTTAGATAACTTTGTATTTTCAATTGCAGTTGCTTGAAAATACAGAAGGTATTTAGCAACTTATGCGTATGTAAAGCCTTTACACGCCCCCTGGTCGTTGCGTGTGTGATCAGTCTGTGAGTTGTTTCTGTGTGAGTGCTTACTGCTGTAAAGATATTATACTATATACTAAATACTATATAGTATCATATTCTATGTACTATATATTCTGGTGGAGAAGCACCTTAGTAATATATATTTAATTTGTCATTTTTGCATCAATTGTAGACAAATGTAGTTGATCTATTGTAATTCAATATTTCTATATATAAGTGTATGTGTGTATGTATAAGTGCACGTGTATGTGTATGTGAGTATGTACATATATGCTGCTGCTATTATCGACGCCCAGGGCAAATCAAAGTACAGGGTCTCCTACTGTCGGTTGCGTCCGACTGTAGCTTTCCCTACTTTTTAAATATGAATCCATTCGTTATGCAACAATGAGGATGAGCACAGTGCAACCAAAATAAAATGCATAAATGTAAATGTTATTCCTTTGTATTTATTTCATTTTAAATTGTAATTATTTTTAGCAGTCGTTGGTTAGTTCCTTTTGTTTCCAGCTGCCAAGAAAACTGTGTTTCTATGGCGATGTATAATGTGCAGTGCGGTTGTGGAAATAGCAAAGCTGACTGACAAGCAAAGGAAAGATGTATAGTTGCTTGGTTTTGCCTGTTGAATTTCAAAAGCAATTATTGTTGAAATTTTATTTACATATTTCTCTCTCTTCTTCTGTCACTTTTTCTCTGGCTTTAGTCCCAGATTCAATGGTCATGGAGTATTTAACTATTATGCAAATGTTTTGCGAGATTATATGGTTGCTGCAACAATAAATAATGAAATTGCAAGAAATAAATACCAACATAAAATAAACTCTATTCTTTTAAAATATTTTGTAGAATACGGGAGACATAATAAATAATAAAATACACGCACAATTGTGGGCCCCAATATTTAATTACAATACAGTTTCTAATATACTTAAAATAAAATATTTATATAAATTACTTACCACTTACTTTCAATATGTTCATATTACAACATTTGCAGCAAACACATTTAAATTGCATTAGTTTTAAGTCTGAAAAAATACAAATAGTGACTTATCAGTATAGTACTAATTCAGACCTGAATTCAGAATTCAGAACTGACCGACAAGAACAATAAAAGCTCCAATAACAAAAAATTGAAATTCTCGAACACGCCCCGCTGGCTCATGTGGTGTTCAACAAACCGTACCCGCGATGTTGTCAAGCGCATTAGCTTAAATGGAAGTGACCAAAAATATGCGGCTTTACAGTAGTCCGTCATCAAAAAGTTGGGGGCACAAACAGCTGCTGTTGGTTGTTGGAGACAGCAACTACTGCAAGTGGCATAAAGTTGCCATGAAAAGGATGTTCATTATGACATTTGGCGGTCCACCAGCAAACGTCAACGTAGCGCTAGTTGACATTTGACCTGATCCCAAGCGGATGGTGGCATAATAATACGGAACGTTCCAGAGAGAAATATATAGGTACAAAAAAAAGAACAAAAGTTTTCTTTAACAATTCCAAAACATGGGATCCATACATAGGTGCCTAATTATAGTGGTTGGTCGCAGATTGTAAGCCAAAGACGCATTCGATTTATTACAAAAGCTTAATTTCAAGATTATTATGAAATATTTTTTTCCTTAAAATGAATGTTAGAATTTCAGAATTTATGCAATATTAAATTTTAAAAGTTCATTGGATCAAGTTTTCTAGAAATGAACGATGTCCATTTAAAGTAATATGAATATGAACATCACAATACAAATCAGAACTGCAACAAATAATAGATCAGACTTTAAATACCAAGCATAGTCCTATATCCGGTTAAGTATTACAGTAAATGGGTTGTTAGTATCCTTTGTTGCAGCATACATTTCAAATTATTTCCAGACAGCAGAGGAGTGTCTCAGCAGGGAAACCCAACCAGGTGACACTAAGCAGAAGCACCAGTGCTGAGATCTGCAAACATCAGCTTTAGCCACTAATACAAAAGTACAGTCCAAGCCTATATACAAATGCAGTGTGTGTAAATATATACTGATACATGCAGGTACTGCTTAACCACACATACATACATATGTATGTGGGCTCTCAACCGCTGTTGTGGTCATTGATTGCCCGAAATTTGCATTCCGAGACAATACTCGGCGAAATGAATGGCAAAACTCTGAACTAATCAATGGAAATTATCTTGTTTTTGACAAACAATTGTCAATAACCAATCGATTGGATAATATAATGAAATATTAAAATTAGTACCATGAGCAGTCGCCTTACCAATTACTATTGTAGATTTTTGCATAAATAGTTTGTATAATTAATGTTATAAAATAATTAATTGAAAAGATTATATATACTCGTAACAATTGACTCAAGAGCCATATTAAACCTAAGCCACGAAATAACTATTAAATTTTCATCTTTCATTTAATTTAGTAAGTCAAATGCCCTTAATACATTAAACTTTTCAAAACAATTGCAAAAATTGGAGATACATAGAGATTTTGCCTTTGGGGCCTCATAGTCAATGGCAAACAATCCATTAGATAAACCAACTACATGCGTGACTGAACTCACTTCCCTGGAGAACGGAGAACTCATTTTGCGGACTGACAAAACACTTTTTGTTCCAGTGGGAACGCAAAACAAAGTTAAAAGCAGGGTGAAGTGGGACATGCTGAAGAGAAATAGAGAATTGCAAACGCAAAGCTAACAAACCAGAAAATCCGTGATTATTTATTAATTTGGCAAATTATTCATGCAACGCGCCATTGAAAATCTGCTTAGTTTGATTTGAAGAGGTGTTATAATGGTTGGTAGGGAGCAGGGAAAGATTGCCTAAAGGCACGCTTGTAAATTTTGTGTTTATGGTCTGTTCTGTCAAATATGGTCCATTTCATGCCAAAAATTGTTGCTTGTTATATTCACTATGAGAAATTGATTGATTTATCTCTTATTATTCTATTTCTATTACACATATGTTTATAAGTACTTTAAAACTGATTCTAATGTATTTATTCTAGAATTTGAAATATGTAAATTGAATACAAATCCAACATATGTACATATGTATGTACACCAACATGTGTACAAACCGCAGGGACTTAGACTCACATAACAACAACCGCACACGATTTACGATGCGATGTATTGCAATAATTTATCTTTGCAGTGCTTTAAAATATTTAATTTATTCCAAAAATTAAAAAATACTCAAGGTATTAGTGACATCCACCAATTAAACTAATCATGTTAACTACAAAACTTATGGAAAATATAATATACCAATTATCGTTACTAATTAAGCACTCGTCAAGTTGAGCATATTAAATCAATTGGAATGAATGAAATTTTTGTTGAACATTTCTATACCAGTTTAGATTTAATTAAATATTTAATTAAGGTAATTAGATTCTAGCTGCGTATATCCTATTCTGAAGAGCTAATAATCCCAATCGAGGCATGATAAATTGGATATGGTTCTACATATAACAATTTGGAGGTCATTGCAATAATGGGCTTTACACATAAATCAATACTCATCCAGTAGAAAACTATATATTGTTGGGTTACCCATGTCCACGAAATGCCCTGTTTACAATTTAGAGCTGCCACAAAATGCGATAGCCACAATATACATAAATCAAACTAGAAATTTGCGTTTCAAAGCTGCATTTATGAGAATTCAAAACAGAATTTCTAATTGCAGTGTATGCATATAAATACTGTAAATGCGACTACAACTCCAACTGTGTTGGAATAAATCAATAATAAATTAGCTACAATTTAATTTAATTATATATTATTAAAATTATATGACTAAAGAGCCAGAGTTCGTTTTTAGACTGGCAGACTCCACAAAGTATATATATAGTTTCACAAAATTTCAAAAGGAAAGAGTACTTTCCATCTTTTATATGACAAAAGAGCCAGAGTTCCTTTTTAGACCCTGTACTTTAGAAAAGTATAATAGGGTCTATTAAGTTTGTGCAACTCAGATAAGTATGTAACAGGCAGAAGGAGGCGTGGCAGACTCCACAAAGTATATATATAGTTTCACAAAATTTCAAAAGGAAAGAGTACATGCCATCTTTTATATGACTAAAGAGCCAGAGTTCCTTTTTAGACCCTGTACTTTAGAAAAGTATAATAGGGTCTATTAAGTTTGTGCAACTCAGATATGTATGTAACAGGCAGAAGGAGGCGTGGCAGACTCCACAAAGTATATATATAGTTTCACAAAATTTCAAAAGGAAAGAGTACATTCCATCTTTTATTTCGGTTTGTTGAATTCATATACAATACAGCATATCATAATTACTAAGTATTCTACGACAATGCTATCCCACTTTTAATTGACATAGCAAGAGGAGCTCAATATATTTCGTGAATTTTATTAGCTGACTTTATTTAATAACCACTACAACCATTAATGTATAGGTAATTATTAATTGCCGGCATTTTATCCTCAAATATTTGGATGTACAATACAGTTTCAGTTACACGAAAGAGCTGCAACCGACGTCATTGGTGGCGTTGACGCCCCTGGGGCATTCTGAGAACTGCGCAGGTTCAAAAGTAAAAGCTGAACGACCTAAGAGAGAATTGACAATGATAACTCTCTTAGCCAAGAGCACACTAAGTTGACAGAATAGCAAAAATTAAATAAATATTAAGTTGTACGTTTTATTAAATTACCTAATTGATTTTATTATTAAGTATATTGTATATTGACTGTGGCCAGGACCTTATTCAATTCATCGATTCGAAAAGTCAGTATTTCAGTCAATTTCAATTGTGTATTTTCTTGTTTTTTTTTTATATTTTAGAGATTTTGGTTAGCATATTTAATATGCAGTTTTGAATACAGTTGCTGACAATAGCGATGATCATCAAGGCAAAAGGCTCTGCTAAATATACTTATGTAGCGAGTACTTAATTAAGAGCAACAAATACTTTAAAACTCGAAATTCAAAAAGAAGTATACCAAAGTAGCAATAGTATTACAAAGAACTCAAACACAGCGCAGCACCAACGTGTCGATAGTCTACGAAAACATGGTTGGAATAACATAAACGGAAATGAATGTAATTCAAAGTGGCTTAAGCTTGGCTGGCACACAAAGATGGCTCCAGCAGTAGTGCTATAAGTGTAGGTATTGCAATGAGTATGTGTCTTTTAAAGGATATCTACTATTTATACACGTCGCACAAATGTCAAGAAGACGTGTTCCTTTCTCATAAAAGATTATATAAAACATATAAAGTCAGGTAGTTAGAAGTGTTAGTAGATTTCTTAACTCTTAACTCTCATGTTAATATTTTCGTTTGCCATTTTCTCTTTTACATAAATTTCTCTACTTTACATTGCTGTAAATAATAGAGCTTATATTAATCTTAACAATAAGTAAAAACAATTGTCTTTGTTGTAATATTTTCATGTGATTTTACTGTTAAAATTCCGATATTCTTCTTGGCATGAGAGGTACTCTGTATGTTAGAATATCCGTTTATAATAAACCAAGAGTAATGCTTTTTTCAGGCTGCTCATTCTCGACAAATACTACAGCACTTTAAGTGCCGCGTCGCGAGTTTTGATGCAAGCAAGCCAAAAGGCGGCACTAAAAGCCTCCAGCAAGTAACAATGAATGCGTGCGTGGTTGTATTCGTGATGGCGCTACATAAATAACCCAGTATATAGTATACACATGAATAAATATGACATCCGCAAAGTTGAGCTGAGTTGAGTTTTACGCATATGAGCACGTTTATGGCTGTGCAGTATAACTTAAACTACGCCGAATTCAATTAACTCCAAGCACGGCTGGGACTACGTCGGGCTCCTCGATGACGTTTCCCTGGTAAGAACATAGCGGGAAGTCCTGGAACCAACTGTTTCAGATAGAAGTTGTGCTTTGCTGTGACAAGTTAAGCACAGGCACAGGCGTTTGGTGTGCATACGCTCATAAGTGTGTATAAATGAGTGTGTGGAAGCAGGGATATTTGCTCACTATGGCTGGCTCTTGCCTTAATGAGTGCCACATTTGTGGGCTGTCTGTCAGATTTTTTACTTAACTTTGCCACAAATTGAGTAGCGGCAAAGACGCTTAACGAACCAAATGAAATGAAACACAACGGGACAAAGGCACAAACTTTGCCGCATACATAACTGGTTGCCACATGTTGCCCATACAAATATAACCTAACCGCAAACTGTTCTCAAAATCTGAAGCACAAAAGGCTTTCGTTGGCTACTTTTAAATGCTTACTCAGCAGCATGTCGACACAGACCTGTTCCGGATCCGCTACACTCCGACGTAAAATTATTTTAGTCTTTCGTGATTGTGCTCAGGCAGCCAAAAAGTATGCAGCACAAATATTTGACATTTTTAATTTAATTTCAACTTTCCTCTCCTACTTCAGCTTTCATGTACCCCTTATATTCTTTTTTTAATGGATACAAAATTTCTAGAAATATGTGCTTAAACTTTGAAGGTTGCTTTTATATAACTCAAAGCAAATCCGATCCTGTCTATCCTTATAACAGACAAAAGAATAAATGGAATAATGTGGTCAACAATATAGTTTATATGCATAAGCACTAACTAGATACAGTCTTTGCTAATGCAAAGGCGAATTAGTCGATTTTTCTGCTTAAACCTCTTTGCCATTTCCATTATTTCCGTTAGTTTCACAGACCCATAAAATTACCATACAATTTAAACTTATACGTAAATTATTTATTTATTTTATTTTTACATTTGTTTTTATCATTGACTGAAACCATTTGCTTTTGCGTTAAATGTCTATCGTCTTGCATCATAACGTATGATTCTGCATTCCGTTATTTTTAATACCGTTATTTCAGATTGGCTGACTACTTTAACTCCGAAAATACTTTAAGAGTTAGTGCTTAGAAAGCTCTGAATATGCTCTGAAATCCCGAAAATTTCTTGTGCTTACTATGAAAGTGCTCTTAAGTTCGTCTCTTTTCAGACACATAGTTTTGAGCCCTCAGAACTGGGTACACACACTGTACATGTGATCAGTGTTACAATTGCACCAGAGTATTACCAACAGAGCCACTACTATCCCAGCCAGTTGTTAGGATTGCACTAATTTTCTACTTTCCATTCGAGAACGATGCAATGTATGATATACTATAATTAATTACAGCACTCAGTGGCGTCTCTGTTACTGCTGTTGTCCTTGCATCTCTTTCTTCCTCGTTAGCTATCTTCCGAACATCCTATGTAATGGTACTTGCAGTACCCATTATTGTTGTTCTCGCATTTGCTGATACTGTTGCAATTGTTGTATCCTTGACATTTAGCAAACACAGCTCTTCGCATCGCTTCGAGCGCTGCTCGTCCAACCGGAAATGAATTCTTGCCCTGGCAACCAACATCCAAAAAAAGAGCGACAACTGGGGGAGCGCTTCTCTCATTTTTAGTTTTGTTGCTCTTTTTAGTGGCTAGAACGAACATGTCGCCTCTGCAGGCAACTCGTTTTGGGAGGTATTTAAGTGGAATCCGAGTGTGTGGGTTGATTGGTTGCCTTTGGGTTGCGGAAAGAAAGTGGGGCGGGGGAGACTTACCAAAGAGAACTTTATTTGGCAAAAGCTCAAAAGGGCTGCGGGTTGTGGCTAAAAACGTCACAATTGTTGCACCACATCCTGTCCCGCACACAGTGGTACATTTCTTGTGGTTAACGGGCAGAATTTGATTCCAGTTCTATGCCCAAATATGGCTTTGTTCTTGGTTGTGACTGGGCCATTTATTTTTCGATTTCTGTATTTTTTATTGTAATAGCTCACAGCTGTTGCTGATTGTTTTTAATATTAATATTTGGTATATATTTTAAGAACAGTAAGCTAATGATAACGACTCTTTTGGGATCACCTATGCAATTTGCAAATGGCTGGTTTTCCGGTTAAGTAATTTTTCACGTCAGACCTTTATAATAAAATATATAACATTTTATATAGTTTCAAGATTGCGAATTTGAGAAGGAAGCATGATAGCTCCTATAAATAACTCTTTAATAGTCCCAACAATTGAAAAATAAAATTTATTGAAAAGCGTCACTTTCATTAGTAGAGCAGAATTTACTACAATTTGCTGACATATTTTATTGACTCTGAGATAGCTAAAAGCTGAGAAAATAAGCATCCAACACTTTATTAATTGACTGTCACAGGCTTATTTGCCACATACAAAATTTGAAAGTGAATACGAACATCATTGTTGTCCAATTCTTCAATCTCCGGTAGGCATATCAATACAAATAGAGCTGCTGTACAAATACGTCAAATACGGACTTCAAAATTCTTCTCTGTTACATGGACATTACCGAACGAACCTGATTTTGAGGCTATCATTTAGATTCTGACTCGTTTTTACATCAACAGGTTGATACTGGTTGTGTGGCAGGTTGAAATCCATGTTTTTGTTGTTGATTTTGAAACTCAAAAGCCGAATTCCTACCCGAGTGTTCAAGCAGCGTTACCGGCTTTCAATCATCGATTGGCAGTTGCGTTGTCGCCATCTGCGTCGTCCTTGCTGTTAACATCGTCAGCATCACTGCCGCCTTATACCGAGGCCCGACGACACTGGCAAGCTCAGTTAGCAATTGGCATCGTGAAGAGTAGAATGTGCGTGCGCTAGCAGGGCAAATATAACGTGATAGCAAAAGAGCAAATAGAGTGCAAAACAGATTTAAGACAACGCTTTCCATTTGCGTTTTACAAAGGTATTTCCAGTGTGGCTGTGTGTGAGTATGAATGCGGGCAACAGAAACAGCTGTTGCAATAGCCAGACCAACAAAATTAAAAACACTTGTACTTACGGTTCTAGCGACAGGATAACCAAATGTGAATGACATTGAAAATCGCGGAAAAAAAATGCAAGCTCTTTTTATAAATATCCACATAAAAAGAACAAAAAAATTGGATAAAGAAACATCTGTAAGAAACTTTCAATGCCTGTTAGATAAGCAACGTATTTATTTTGCTAAGGCAACATATGGCAGTGGCCTTAGTTCAACTACTAGTTATTCGAGAGTGAGGACATTTTGTTCGGCTCATGTTTGATTTGTGTTTTATTTCTGCTTGTAACAGCAACAGTGCTGATACGGTTTTTGCTGTCCTACACCTGCTGGCATCCTTGTCAATATTGATTTTTGTGTGATTGTTATTTATTTTTCATTTTTAGAGCATTTCAACATGTTTTTCTGTCTATACTCGATTGGCGTTTGTCTCATTTCATATTTTAAATCGTTTTTCTCTTGATCTTTGAAGTACTTAGGTATGTGGATAACTTATTTAAATCGAGACTGCCCATGTCTGGCCATATGTTGTCGCTTGTGTTTCTACGTGGGTGTTCCTATAGCGCATAACATTTAAGATTCACATACACTCACTTGCTTATAAGCACCAGCTGCTTGACGTTAAGTTTCTAAGGACGAAAAGAAATCATAAGTTTTTTTTTTAAACAGAATTAGAGATTTAAAAAAGTACATTAATTTAGCAATTATACCATAAAATGTTTGACTAAAAATTCTAATATATTATTTTTTTCTTTCTTTTTTAGGTAAGTCTTATGAAAACGTAATTAAATATGAAAAGTATATCAAAAAACAACGCACAAAAAACTATCGCTTATTGGCAAGTGTGATGAAAAAAATGAATTGAAAATGTCATATTAAATAAAAATTAATTTACTATTTTCCTTGGAAACTAAGTATGGCTGTATTGAATCTGGATCTTTAAATTGGATATATTGAACAGTCACTAAAATTTAAAATCGTTAGGTCGTCAAACGATTTGTAGAGGTAATAAAACTTTGTTGAAAATTTAACAACAAAACTCCTAAAATTACTTTGCAAATAGTTGAAAATACTTTACCAACAACAATAACCAAATTCTCTACAACAACACAAATAACAACCATTAGGTAATAATAAGAAAAACAGCTCAACGCGACAATCTGTGTTAGCACGAAGGCTTTGAAGGCGTGGCTCCCATTGGGTCAAAAAGGGAAGAGCGCAAAATAAAGTGAAGATTATGTGAAAAACGAAGTAAGTCTGAAATAGTTCAGCAGCGAGTTTGTTATATCCATAGGCTCCCAAAGTTTATTGGGAGGCAAAACTCAAGACGCATATATGTTTGTATGTTCTCTTATACATGTATTATATGTATGTATGTATATGACACAGCCCTCACAAGTATGTTTGTTACAAGAAAAACGCTGGAAACAAGAAAGTTGCAACCACAAAATGTTAAACCACAAAAACTAGTTGCCATTGTTGCATCTACAAAATGATAACGTGCGAATAGGGTGAGAGAAAAGGGGAGATAAGGAGGTAACACAGAGAAAACCTACGAGTGTTTCTGAAAATTTCAGTCGGGATGCGGGGGTTTATTGCAGGCTCTTCAAGTAATTTGCAAGCATTTCCGCTATGATTAAGACATTTTGCTCAATTTGCCGCGCACAAGAGATTGGGCGGAAATGTAAGGGAGTGGTAACTGACGCATGTTTGTAGTACCCCAAAACTAAAATTAATTGTCATCATAAAATTATGCACAGTATCTGGTACACCCTTCACACTCAGAGTGAGCGAAAAAATAGTGCCACAAAAAGTTGCATACAACTTTTGCAGCACTTTCTAGTGCGTAATAAATGTTTACGCAAATTGTATTTTCTGTCTATGGAAGTGGTAGCCGGGAGGTCGGCAGTGTAGTCGGCACAGGAGAGAGAAGCAGGAGTGCAGATGCCATCAAGGGTCTGCGTGATGCGGTGCTAGCTTTTAGGTGCTAGCCAAGCAGCACTTCAACTCCTCAGGAACAGTTAACTAGACAAAATAATTGTTGGTAATAGTTGAAAGTTGGTAGTTTGCTGTTGGCAGTGCGGCAAAAGTTTGTGTAAATGCGCTGATGGGGAATAAAGGACAAATGTGGAATTACCATTGAAACCTCTTTCATTCTCTACCTCTTTTATCTCTTCAATAATAATAATATCGAATTCAATATAAAATTTTTATTTCTAAATCAATTTATACTTAAACACGACTCAGATGGCTAATCTTGAGAAAAATATAATTCAACAAAATTTTTATGTGTGACATACATTACCATAAGTGCTTGTTACTAATTGGCTTATAAACTCCAGTCTAATACTCAGATACCGTACAATCTACTGATTGAAATGCTACCCACTGCAAGTGCTGTCTCCAGATCAGACATTGTAGGATGTGTGTTCGCCATAATTAAACAGGCATTTGGCACGTACTGGAGAACTTAATGGCATTTACAACAAGAGCCACTGACACGTCTGACTTTTGGAAAGAGAGTAGAGGAATAGACTGAAACGCGTAGCATTGCCGAACTAATTTTTTTAAAGGCATTCAAGGTACCGGGTGCCGCAAAAAAAATTAAGAAATTTTTGCAGGAAATTGCGTGGCGTGCGTGGCATACGTGCAGAGTGGCAAGCCTCTGCTTCCTTCTTTTTATCTCTCCTTCTAGTTCTTTTCCTTACCTACCACTACCACTACCTTTTATTTTCTGGGCAGGCGCAAATATTTTCGCACATAATATTAACATTGTGTGAAGAGAAAGAATTTACCATCTATCAACTTCTTAAACTGCTTCTTAAAATTACAGTGAAGTTCTAGCATACCCCCGAGGGAAGTTTTGTAAGTTTGCACCATGCACACATACGATAGACTACTTTTTTTCTTTTGCTCATATTTGTTTCACCTGCTCTGCAGTTCTATCGCCAGCTGAGCTGAGCTGAGCTTTTCTTGTGCATCTGGGAGCCTTCAAAGTCGATATTTAGGCTGGAATGGGATACCGTTCATTTTCTGCACATTTTTAGACTTGCACTCGGACGGTGATGGTTGGGAACGTATGCTAGAACTACAAGCCTTGCCAACTTTTCGCATTTGTATGTACATATACATACATGCATATACTAGTACCAGTAGACAAACACAAGGAACAGACACTTAGGGCTTTCGCTGGCTGCGGTTGCCAGTTGAACATGATTTTCGAATAATGTATAATGTGTAAGTATCTAACGCTCGTTCCCTTTTAGATTTTCTTCGTTTTTCCTTTTTTATTTATTTTTTTCCTATATTTGTATATATTTCTTGTATTTGATTATGTACTGTTTTACGGTTACTGCATTTTATTTGAGTTGGAAATAGAATCGGCAAGCATGTGTTGGCAGCTGACACATGAATATCGCCAGACTATCTATCGAAGAGAATGTGCTAAACAAATTGTAATACAGATGCGATGATGTGCAATAGAACAGGCGGCCCTGATTGCATTCTGCTTATGCTAATTTCAAAGAGGTGAATTTGAGAAACAATCAACTGATATCATTTTTATGCTGAACGGAAAGATCATAACTTTCAAGCAACACAACTCGTTTTCAGTTTTTTCATCTACAAAACGAAACTCTGGTAAATTCCTAGTTGACATGGCACTCTGCACTTGTCAGGAATTGCGAATTTTAATCGCCTCAATACAATTCCCACAGGTTTGGGTTTCATAGCTTTCCATTAAAAGTAATAGAGAATAAAAGTTAAATATGGAATAACTGACAAGTTTAGTTTAATTGAGAAATGGGTTCGTCAAATTATGGATTTAATAAATTTGAACAAAAAATTAAATCAAAATAACGTTCAGCTTGGAGTGTATTTCTGTCAAACCATAGTACATTTACCATATCACACTCATCCCCTGCATTTATTGCAGCTGTCACCCGTTTTCTTATACTTCCACTTCCGTTGAAGCCTGCCTTCTTCTTCTTATTTTCAAACAACAACACAACAAAAATAAACTCATATCTTCAAACAAAAAGGAATGCCAAACGTGACTAACATTAAAAAATCGTAATAACAAAACAATAACGGCAACAGCAACCATAAAAAAATGGACGAAAATAGTAGAAAGAACCTATCTACCGACGATTCGTTTCAGCATGGCCCAAAACTTACTCACTTCAGAAATTGCTCGTGGACTAGGTTACAATTTCAGTTTCAGTTTTTCATTATACTCATTTCGTTTTTGTTCCTTTTAAACGTCATTATCATTGTCAGATTTGTCCCCATGCATCCCTACATTGCCACCTTACAAACAAAGCGCTAAAATATATGCAGCAATGCGTTCGTACTCCGGATCTTCCCATTCTTTCGAGGCTTTCTATTCTCTTCAATCCAAGTTGAGTCTTAGGTAGCTTTGCCATTGAATTATATTGCGTGCACAGATATATTCTTTATTTATGCATTCACGCAGTGACCAGTGCTACTGAATAGAAGAAATGTGGCACTCGACACCTTCACACACACCTCTTAGTTCAACTAAAATCTCGACCGTCTCATTAATATTCTATGACTTTTGCGTGAGACCTTTTCTGTTTTGCTGTTGGAGTTTGAGACTTGTCAACTTTTTGCACGTATTCAGATAGAGTTAGAAAACTGGAACCTGATACCACAGCCCCTTCTTCAACCAACTGACATGCTCACAATTTCTATGCCCTTCGATTGCACACCATGAATTGTTAATATTCATGAAACCCTATCAATCATCAATCATTGTGCCGGCATCCAAAAAATAATCAATCAATATTTGCATTTCTGTTTATTCTCCAAATGACTGCAAGTATCTTACCTCGTCGTATTCTTTTGTAACAACTATCAAAACTGTAGCTTTCTTATGCAGCTCAACTGAGATTTGGGTTTTATTTTATTTATATATTTTAATTTTTTCCCCTTGACAAATTGTTTTCTTGGATGCTAACCTAACCATATCATAATTGGATATGAGGTTTTCAATTATGAATATTCGTAGAGTAGTTGCATTAATTTTAAATCTGTCTACATATTGAGTGTGTATTTATTTTTATTAATTATAATTGTTATTTATGTATTATTAATAATTCTTATGAAATAACTAAGATAAAAACTAACTGCATTAGCTACTTGGCCATCGACTGAAACGTGTATAATTAAAAAAAAGTTGTAAATTACAACATACAGGCAGGTGAAGCGTTAGAAAATGTTCAAAAGATGTACTTATTTTTTTTTTCATTACAAATAAAATATGATACATAAAGAAATTAATTTATGAACTCGTTTATTTGTTTTCATAGTATATATATAAATGTAGAGTTAACACGTGTAATTAATAAGATCGTTGCCGATAAAACTTTTATTGAGATTACAAGAATAATTTGGAAAATGGTACTCTTTAGAAGGATTAACCCCCAGCTTTATTATTGAAGAAATAGTACTGCAAAGGCAGAAGGTTTGCATAACTATTACCTGAAAAGGTGAACATGCAAAAACGACTGCACCCGTGGGCGTATACTATATGCAGTGCATAGCTTTGTTTGCCTGATACTTAATCGGCTCAAAGTTAACTAAAAATACAAAAAATAAAATGAAAAGCAGGCTGGCAAATATACGAAACACGCAGCGTGTCCCAAGCTTGTGGCACGTTTTAATTGGCAATTTTGTCAGAGGACTAAAAAGTAGCTGTCAGGCAGCAGGCAGCAGGCAGTAACTTCAGCTCCTTCTCAAGCTCCTGAATCACCTCCTGCAAAGATGTCAGCTCCTGTGTAACACAATAAGCCCCCAATGTTGTCACAGCTCCCGCGACATGGACGTGAACCAACCGAACCCCCAAACCCCTTCGCCTTCAGTTCACGATGTCGCAGCAGGAGCAGCTGCGTTCTTGTTCACATTCTCGTCCTGGTCCTATTTTTGCCTTACGTTTCCAACCGTTACGAGAGAAGAGTTCATAGTTCACCCCACAATCATGTGAGCATAAACAAACACAGCAGCCACTTGTCTCGCATTCCTCGCTGCTTTCATTCCCCTCTCTTCTTTCCCACTTTCGCACTCACCCCTTGGGCGCTTCGCCCACGCATCGTAAAGCGAAAATTGACACTTTTAACAAGTCGAGAAAAAATTTCCTTTTAAGGGGCTTAACCCAAAATAGCGGCAGAATGAGGTGGGGCGCCCGTTAAGTGGCGTCCCGGTTAGTCAAAAGCCAAACAAAAGGATGCTGCTACAACGCACACCACTCGATTTGGGCTCTCCTTTTGACCTGCTGTGCTGTCGCGCACTTTGCCAATTTGCGCGCAGCTCAACATTTTTTAAGAGCCTGTCTTTATTCACCTTCTGATTTTTTGGCATTTTAAGTGCGAGCTTTTGGAAATTAAAAAAGTTGTCCCATCAACAACGTACCAGGGACAACAACTAATGTCAATATTTTAGCAGTTTTCCCTCAATCCCCATTTCTTTGTTCATTTTACAGAGTATTTCGCAATTTATCCGACAACATAAAACGCTAAAATGAGAAAATGTGCGATGAAGGACGTTGTAGGTCAAGTTAGGTGTTCATAAATCACTTTTTTTGTCGCTGGTGTTTTTAAATTGCGCCTCCTATGTTTGCACTCTGCTCAAATTCAGATTTGCTGTCATCCAAAGCTGTTGACCATATGTGAAACGTTGCCTCAAGTTGCATGTCATCCAGACCAGGTCCATGTCCAGACTAAAACACCACATCTGTATTGCTATGTGCCTGAGTATGTATGTACATATGTATACATATGTGCAAATTTTTATCAGGTTACATTGAATTACGGCTGACTGATGGCAACGTACTGGTTTCGCTTACCGACAGCTCATTTCAGCCATAAACTTCCTCTTCATCTAGGCGAGTTACTGCTCATTACATTTATAAAAATGCTTTTGTGATTTATATGATTTTTGATGATTTATATATAGGCTGTCACGTCGGTAAAAGCATATTAATGAGCTTCTACCCATGGTGATCCAACTCTTCGATATAGTAAGCATTGATTCGCTATTTTCCTAGTTATTTCATTCATACTGAAACAAGTATAATTGAGAAGTCCAACTTAGACACAATATTTGCAATTTCTTATACTACGGAACAGAAAAGCTTTACTTGAAAAAAAGAAGCACATTATTGCAATTTAAGCTTCACATTATGTACGTGTATGTACACAGCTGCTTTGTTACTGGTTTGCTGTCGACCCATTCATTCTTATCGCAAATCAATACCTACAGCTCATTTCGGCCCAAAACCTTTAATTTCATATGTACTATATTTCCCAAAATAAATAAATAAATCTGACAGAAACTAAAATTATAAGTATGTTTGTATATACACATATTTACGTACATACTAGTATACATTCCTAAAAATCGATAAGCAGCTAAACGCCCACAAAATTCAACATCGTGTTGCTTTTGTTTCAAGTTTGAGTACAGTACAGATATCAGGCGAACAGTCCGATAAATAAAAACAATGCTTAATATAAACATATGTATCTGTATACTTATACATACATATGTTCATGTATGCATTTTTACTTTTGTTTAAGTGTACGTTTCACACTCTTTGGTGTGGCCTAAACAAGACTTCACAAACAACTCCACTATTTTCCATATTGCGGAACCTTACTGAGCTGTTATATATTTATCTTCGGATTTCTTGAACTGGGAGTCCCTCATTTGAAAAGGTCTCACTCTTTGGTGAACATACTTGTACAAATGTTACTCACATACATACATATAAAATGATCAATCTTATTAGGTTAGTTTACATTAAAAGACAATAATTTAAAATAAATTTGTACATACAGCGAGACAAGCAGAGATAAATACAAATATGTATACATGCATAGGTATTTGAGATGGATATCTTGCAATAGACCTAATAACACCCTTTTACAGGGATTCTGCGATATGGCCCAAAGAATAAACTGTTAAAGTAATGAAATAGAAATCATAACAAAGCACAAAGCAAATATTGCACGAATGTGTCATTAACCGTTTTATCTTTGACTCTAATATAAATCGCTTATTTATACAGCACGCACTCAATGACTTATATATAGTATATACATACTATTTATGTATGTATGTAGTATACACTTAATATATACGTATGTATGTTGTGTATATTTATTTCGGTCACTCACACTGAAGCTTACTCATTTATAACGATAAATACTTTCATACACACATATCTGTATGTACATATGTATGCATGTACATATATTTTAACATTTATATCCATTTCCTTTTTGCGAAAATATTGTCGTCGTACAACAACAAGCAATGAGTATTGACAAGCACCATGCAATAAATGTTTGTTTATACTACTTGTGTGTTTTTTGTTGGTGCGGGGCTACGAGACTTCCAATATGACCATTCTCTATGTGCTGGGTAGCGCGATAGGCGTTAAGCCAGAAAATGGTCAGCGTAAATCCCCTTTGGCAACGAAGCCACACAAATTGATGAGACATCGAAGCATTAGGAGATGCTGGCGTGATGACGTCGACATACATACATACATACATACATACATGGGGGCACCACGTCTATTGAAATACAAGTGAGAGTGAGAATGTGAAAGAGAAAAGAGAATAAGTAATCCCGATAAGAAGTACGAATGATGATACGTAAGTAAAGAAAAACAAATAACGAGCATTTAATTTTTTGACAACGTGCAGACTTGTAATGAGATGAAATGAAGCAAGTTATGTGTATAAGATAAGCCAAGTCACAGGCGAAATATAAAAATGCGCCTAAATGTATTTATGTACGTATATATGTATGTATGTACGTACATCTAATCATATGCTAAGTTAGGCCATAGGAACAGTCGTGAGTTTGACTCTGTGTAGCTTTTAAACAAGAAGCCAAAGGCGAGCACCAGCGAATTCTACGAGATGCTGCGAGAAGTTGACATTTATGCTGGCATCGCTGTTTCCGACAACTACTTACGTGGAGCTGAGCAAATACAAACCCAACTTGAGGGGGTGGCTCAGCTGCGTCGCTGCTGACTGAGCTGTCTATTGCTGAAATCGGGTGAGAAGCGCAGGCGCTGGCTGATAATTTTAACGCATTCACACCCTGCCAACAACATTAGCTGAGAAACCGGCGTTACACCAGCATAAAAATTGCAAACGAAAGGCTGTCGATAAGCAAGTAATGTACATACATACACATGTAGGCGGCGCAGCGCGTCAGCGTAGAAACATAGCAATTTTCTGCTTGTACCCTACTCTCCCCCATAATGTGTGGGCATGTATATGTATGTATGTACATGCATACTCATATGGATATACACAGCCACAGACACATTACGGTGGCTTGTGTTTTCCATATGGGCGCATTTATACGCATTCGTTTTCAATTGGAAATTCCGCTTGCCTCGCCTTTTCGCCCATCTAATGCCAGTTGGTCGTTTGTATTGTTATTATCGTTGTTTTTGCTCTCGCGTTGCTATCTGCCTCCCCTTCTTTCAATTTCTACTTTTATCGCAACTTTGTTGTTGTTGGTTTTACGTTTGAAATTTGTTGTTGTTATCGTTTTATCTTCGTACTTTTATCTCTTCTCTCTTTTCTCGCTTTTAGCTAGCGCTTATAAATGAAAGCCATATAAAATTGACGTTATTGCACATAGTCTATTCTAAACTATACATATGTATGTATAATATAAATATGCGCTTTTATGCTAATTAATTAATTTAATTTTTTATAGTTGACGAGACATACATACATACATATGTAACTAAAAAGTTAAATATACCTATTATATGTTTTTTTAGATACTAATATTATTAATTTCATCAATAAATTTACAATATGCAGGCTTACTAAATATGTCTTATTTATTGTGATTTATAATATTTATTTATGTATGTATGTAATATACGAATATAAGATGTACATATGTACATTAAATTATTATAAAAACTTGTGTATTAAATAATTTAGAGTATTCATACATGCATAAGTATGTACATATATGTAAATGCATGAATATAGACATCGGCGTGCAATCTTCTTCACTGTCGCGTTTATCGGTCGGTGGGATTCCGTATGCTAAAATATGATTCTCTCGCGATGACCAAATGCTAAAACCACTTGTTTTCAGTTATTTTTTAACAAATGATATATTTAGTACGTTTGTCGTATGTATGTATGTATGTACGTAGCGAATTGCTCCGTCAAAATACTAGCAAAAAAAAACGCCAACGTCAACGCCCGTGGCAATTAACGTCGTCTTCCGCGCGAGTAGCAAACGAAAAGTACCAAAAGCGAACAGCTGAAAATTGATGAATGGAGCAATAATTACCTCAATATGGTCAACTTCTGCTCCACTGTGCAAATTTGGGTGGTGGCGCTGCGGTTGAGTCAGAACAGTCGTTGACGTCAACGTATTTCGGCGCTCTCCCGTTTTGCAAAACAACCCCAACATAATTTCGTTTAGCGGCAGAGATATTGAATAGAAAGATAAGAGAGTACCTCAGAGTGAGAGCAACACATGAATCTACTTACATTCATATACTCATATGCACGTACATACATACATATATGTACATACTATGCGGCAGAGACGTCAGCACTTACCGGTGCTTTTCTATTTTATTTTTCTGTCCAGTCGCTTTGCTCTAACTGTCAGTGCAAACATCCACCCATATGTGTATATGCGTCGCTCTCAATCGCACTTGAAAACGCTCTCTTTTGATTAAGCAGTGCGCATGGAATGCGCTCTCTGCCGGTTTCTGGTTTTCGTTCGTCGTTACTTGTCTTGCATTCAGTTTCATTTCAATTTTTGCCGTGGTCTGTTCGTCGTGCGCGTGCTTCGAGAAAATATTTAAACAAAATTGAAATCAGCTGGGCTGGACACCGTCTCTGTTTGAACGTTCTGTTTGTTCAAAGCTGGCAAAAATTTGCTACGTGTACTCGCCGACAACAACAACCACGAAAACTCTGCTAGCTAACTGTGTTTATACATACAGCCCTCTCGCACTCACTCTGTGTGTCTGTGTATGTGTATTTGTGTGAGTGTGCATAGCTTTAAACTGACGTCGTCTCGTCATCATCCGCAACAGCTAAAAATTTAACAAGAGCACTGCAAAAACAAAATATATTTGCAAATTTTACAAATTATAATAGTATCGTTGTGAAACAATACCCATGTGCAGATTTTTCATTGTTCCCTTACATTTCGGTAGTTCTTTGTCACCGTCTGGCACTGCACATATGTATGTATATTTGTATTGAACGTTTGCGTATGTATACGTGTTGTGAAACGACATAAAAATAGCAATAGAAAGTTATTAAAGCTATTTGAAAACGAAAAAAGAAACAGAAGTGTGCAAAAGCAAGCAAAAAATAAATACACATATATATCTACATACATTTTTTTTTATCAAAAACAAAACGGAAAAGAAAGAAGCGAAGTGAAGAAAAATAGTTAAAGCTTACGTTGCCGCTCCGACGTTAAACTCGCTCGCTCTTTCGCTCTCTCTCTCTCTCTCGTTACGTCCCTCACAACGTCGCCGTCGATACCACGGGACGCACTTGAAACGTCGCAAAAGTTTGTAAACAGCAGAAAGCTTTATGAAACTGTGTACGTACGCTTTCGCGTCTGTATGTGTTTAATAGAAAAGTGAAGAAGTAAAAATCAACGCCGTCGTCTTCACCATCGTCGTTCCCCAGCACTAGTAAAAGCAGCAGCTGTCAAGTATTAAACAAAGTAAATATAAGCAATTCCTAAAGGCAATTATTTTAAGTACCCTTGCGACTTATCACTTTCTTATTTTGTGTTTGGCGTATAAAAACGACAAAAAATTAATAACAAAATATATAACCTAACACCATGTCCGTGTGTACATATACGTACACATATGTATGTACATATATATGAACATTTATATATACATATGTATGTATGACTCTGGTTTCTTCTGTGCATGTGTTGCTCTCAACTATCTCTTGTCGGTTTTTTTGCATTGCGCATTGCTCTCACCGAGCGCCCACACAACCAAATTTGCTTAAAAAAACCGCTCATAATAAAGTTCAATGTCTGACACAACAACAACAATAATCCAACAACAAAATTTTTTTTAGAATTTCGCTAAAATAAATTTATTGCCTTGCTTTTGTTGGTTTCTTGTGTGAAAAATTAAATGAGCCGCAACCCGTCAGCTTTTGTCTACATTTGTACATACATATGTACGTATGTATGTACATATATACTGGCATACAAATGTTTATGTGAAATATGAAGATATGTATACATATGTTTGCAGAATTTTCATTAATTTAATTTGTTGTCTCTGGCAGGCCTTAGTCGATTGAAGTTTAGCAGCTTTTATTAAACATTTTCCAAATGTCAAGAGGCCACAATAAGACATGAAGAGAAGAAGATGAGACATACATACATAGGTAGACGAAGAGAGAGAAATAGAGAGAATGACAAAGAGCTGAGAGCTATGGAAACAGTACGGGAGTAAAACAAGCATTCATTCTCTCAATTAGAAGCAAAAATTGAATAGGGATTTTAAAATGGCAGAGTGAGACTGTAAAATATCTGGTGGTTAATCAGCTGACATGTCTGTGTGTACATATAGCTGGATATGTACGTATCTATCTTTTTAATCTATGAAATATGATTATATTAAAATTCACTTCTAATTTGAAGCTATATATGTTTGTATATAATGTAGTTTTATAGGTTTTAATGCCAGTTTTTTGTTACGGTTAAGACTAGTTATTATTTAAATGCTGCCGTTGCTTTTGATTTGCATTTCATTATCCAATTTTTTGCTGTTCTTCATATGTATTTTTTGCATTTGGAAAGTATTTTGTTTGTGAGAGTTTTTTATGAACAGCGCACAATACACATAAATTAAACTTTCTTTGTTGCACTTAGAAGGCAGAAGTTGCAGTCAATGCTGAATTCCAAATTTGTATACTCTCTTACTCATCGTTTTCTATCACTTTTTTCTGCACTTGCCCCACCTATCGAACATCGTTAACCTGCTCGGGTAGAAAGCAGCAACAACTAAAACAACCCTTTCGGCGAACGCCATTGTTTTATTTCGATAAGAAACTTTAAGTTGTAAAAATCAAATACTCAAAGTAAAGGAAACTGACGCAGAGAAAAATTGCTACCCCAACTTCTCCACTGAATTTTAAAAGCGGATAAGAAGTCTGTATTCCTTGCTCGGCTTTGTAAAGGTTTACGGTTTCATATTATGCCCGATGCTTTTATGGTGTATGGCCATTGTAATTTACATATTTTTGGTTTTTTCGGTCATAGCCATTATGTCCTTTACTCTCTTCTCCTGGACATGCCTGATTCAAACAGGAGCCACAACAATATAATCAGCTATACATTTTTCTGTCAGGCGTTCCCCTTCAGTAACAGTGTTTTTGTGATAAAGTCAACGTATGCCTTCTGACTTAAAATCAAGAATAACATTCTAAATAATGCACAAAACATAATAAAATATATGTATATAAAAATAAAAAGAATTTCCTAAAAATTCTAGTTAAAGTAAATTTGTTTCAGACATGTTTGTATATGTATGTATTTATGTAAGTACATAATTTAATTAAATAGAGGTTGTTTTATGCAGTTCTCTATTTTATATAAAACCTGATATATTCGACGATTTTATTTAAAATGTAGCGTCTTTATGTAAGGTTAGAGCAGAAAGTGTATAATAGAGTGTAAAATAATAACTGTGAATTCCCAGAATTACTGCCTTCACACACATAGAATAATTATCAGCACACATATTGGCTACCGTCATGTTCATTTACCAACAACAACTCGATAATAAACAGTTTCATAAACTGAATTTGTTTCACGAGTACTTCTTATCAGTAGAGGAACAGCAGCTATACTGAAGAAATTATGTCAACTAAGTTTTGCAATGGGCATATGTCATCGAGCAGTTGCACGTAATACTCTGAAATAAAACTCTATCAAAACTATGGCCAGGCACCGGCGTCTCGGGTATATTTACGATCACGATCAAGTGACGAACAGCCTACAAAACCAATTCAACTTTCTGTTGAAGTAGTACGCTGCGGGATTGATGACTCAATTTTGTGGAATTACATTTGCAATTTTACCCGCTAAGAATTTAGTACAAAAGTAGAGAAAGCGACAATAAAAATATTGTGTGTCTGTGTGTATAAAAATATTGTTTCAGTTAGTAAATGACAGTTTCACATGTTTAGTGAACTAATTTGCATCTAATTATGACTCATATTATGCCGGCTTTAAAAAATTTACTGAATACCCTTGTCAGCACCGGCAGGTGGTTTTTTATCGCAATTTTCTTTACACTGCTTTTAGTGTTTGTGGCATGCCTTAGAGTTAAGGCTTAGACTCAGGCGCAGACGCAAATTTTAGAAATAAAAAACTGCATGCTTCGTATAGTTGCAAGACAAATGTGAAACTTTGTATTAGAAACTCGTAAAAATCTAAAGGTCAATTTATCATGTTCTGCTTACGTTTTCATTTTACTGCTTATTTCACATGACTCACGTTTGCTTATACACACACAGAGAGCTTAGATTATACCATCAGCGGTGGTTGTCGTTGCTGCACTGTAATTAACGTAGGCGTTTTGTTTGCACTCGCCTCCAGATTCGACGTTCATAACTCTGGATACACATTTGTCTACTGGGACACGCGGCGTATGAATGATAAAATATTTGGTGTGCTTTCCCTTTCCGCATAGACAGCGTCTACATTCTTATATACCCGTATGCATGTATGTACATAAGAGTCTAAAACGATATAGATAGGGTTTTCGGTTTGCTACATTTCTAGTTTCACAGATATTAGATAATATACAATACAGTAGGCTCACATGTTTTGCAGATTTATTTAGTAGCTGAAGTATATTTCTGTATCGCAATTTTAACGAATGTTAACTACAAATTAAAAAGTGCTGAAACCAAGTTGTTATTTGTTTCTTTGATCTACTTGCATTTATGAATGGGTATTGGTATAATTTTTTCATTTTTCTCTCTGCTCTTGAATAAACAACCTTAAATTGACAGATTAAATTACCTGTCCTGGGTGGTCTCCCAACACTTCCCTTTAATGAGAAGCTTTTAGGCCATTTGGCAACTACCTGACAGCTGTTGTGCCACTAATTCTAACATGGCCTACAACCCGATATTAAATTAAAGTGATAGCAACAACACAGCCACTAGACATTGATAGAGAAGTTCGAAATACACTTGCATTGCGCATATTCACAAGAATACACACATCTTTAATTGTTTTCCTCACATCACATTTGTGTGTGTATGTACGTTCATACATAAGCCTGTATAGTACATACACCGAGTTGCGGCTGGCCGAGAAAACCGAGAAAACAAGCCAGCAGCATTTCGGTTTTATGCTTGACTTCACTTGCTTTCAAGTAACTTATGTGCGAAGGTTCAGAAGGCATTAGGATAAAGACAGGCACAGAGATATATAATATGTACATAATTTGTCTGTGGGGAGGAGGGTCAGTTTATCTACTTCCCGTCACACACATACTCGTACGTAGTGTATCGAGTCGCACGTAAAATACATTTACAGAAGCGATTGCTTTTTTCGTCTGCTTGCAAATTAAATTTAAATACCCGCATTTTTCTAGAAGACGGGAGAGCGAAAGACTAGTGTAGAGAAAAAAGAGCGAGGGGAATATGGAGTAGGCGTCGCTATGTATGTGTTGAAGAGGCTACTGTTACTTTGTGCCGTTGTACTCTCGTTGCTGTAAAGCGGTTATTGTTGTACCCAAAAACGTGTTGTCTTTGTCAATTTGCCAAGTTTCCATTGTGTGTCACACACACATGTATAATATGATGTGTGGTAAGGGCCAACCTCGTCCTCTACTGTTTAAGGTCTGCTTGCGGAATGTGTGCTCATGCTTTTCAGTTAAGTGTTACTTCCGCCGTGCACGCATTCACAAGTCATTCATCGGATCCATTCATTAAACAGAAACGAGGAAAGAGGAACGAGATAAAAACGATGAATGAGAAATGTATAAGTAATTTTTTGATGTTAAAAAGTGTCATCCAAACATCTGAAAACCCTATATCTAATATTTTCTTTTCCCTCTTATTTTGTTTTTATGTTTAATTAAATTAATTGTGTTTAGGTGTTATTTTTTTGTTAATTCATTAGTCACATCTATTGCTTGCAACGTTTTAGTTGCTTTGTATCTCCGCTTTGCCACACATTACGAAAGTTTTTCACTCCGTCTCATAAATTACTTTTATTCGCAATACAAAATTATTACTATTTCATGTTATTTTCAATGTTAAATGTCATTCAGTATATTATTTGTTTGCAGTTACTTATAAATGTACATACTATGTGCTTTAAGCCTTTTTAATACGAGATGTTCACATATACATTTAACTGTTTTGTTGTTTACAGCGCTAGAAAACCATCAAAGTAATGCATTTCATTAAAGTCAATATTTGAGACTATAGAAACGACTTATATAGCGAGAGGGGAAAGGAAACCGTTTTTCTCGCTTCCTTCCTCGCTTGACAGAAAAACGTTTATTAAAGTTATTACTTATTTCAATTCATAAATCAAGGATATATTAGCTAACTGAAAAACATATACCTACGCTTTTATGCACTAGGTTAACAATAATTGCAGCATTACCAAGTCAGGTAATATATTTTACAATCAGTTGTATATGTTTGTCCGGGTCTACTTGTCTCATATTTTCCATTTGCTTTATACACTCTTAAGTCATCGGTCATCTTATCAGAATGTTTTCCTTTCTCTATCCTATTTATCTCTAAATTCAGTCAAGATGAACCGGTCGCCCACTCAATTGAGTTATCGTCTTTAATTCAATCAAATTATTGCATTATATTCTTGCGACTGACGACGGGCTGAAAACGCCTTCTCCTCTTGTTCTTAGTCATACATACATATGTTGATTTATGTGTGTATTTATATATATACATATACATATTACGACAAGTTCAAGTACTCAGCAAGCACCAGACGCTTCTTCCGCTCAAATCCGTAAATTGACATGACATGAAATTTCAACTGTTGTCGTTGTATGTATAAAAATTCTATTCACTATATACAATATATATGCCATATATGTACTTACTATACTACTTCGCCCTAGTTATTATTATATTTCCTTGAATTTAGTATTGCATATTTTATAAATATTCCAAGTTTATATGTACTGGAGAACTCTTACTTACTGCGCTTCTTTATTATATATATAGATTATGACACAACATTTTTCCCAGTAGAATCGTTTTTATGTGGATTAACTGTCCCAATTCCCTTCAATCTGATGCCCACCTGCTGAGTCATGACAGATAGACCAAAATTCGCGTTCAATGTTCTATGAATTATTTTCCAAAAAACCTCAACTCCAGCCAGACATCCCTTCTTGCAAACGACTTGAGTCAATTATGCGTGTGAGTATCTTTGAGCCCATTGCCAAGGTTCCTTCCGATGTTGCCTAGCTATCAGCTCCGTGCCAGATACGAGTTTCTACCCTCGGATAAGGATTTAATTTATATAAGTCACGTGAGCAGCATTTTTTATTTCTATCTCCAACTCTCGATTTCCATCTTATCCGTTAGGACAAAATTGCAATCAGTCGAAAATAAGAAGCGTGCCGGATTTAGCGGACTGATTTTATGACTTTTGCAGACAGTAAGAAATCAGAAAAAGAGAATAAAGAGCATTTCTAAACGTTAAAACCTATTAGGAGAGGGTTTGACTCTGTTTAAATTGTATTCGGACTTATGAATGTGTATATACATACATATGTATGTACATACATAAGAAAAAGGGTTGACAGACGAAAATACTTGAGACAAAGAGTAACTGTCACTAATGAATGTGAGATTGTGGGTGGATTTAAAGTTCACTTTATGGCACAATTCGGGTTTTCGCTGCCTTTTGATTTATCAGCACAGCTTTTATTTGCAAAGAATTCTCGGAAAAAAATAGAGAGATGAATGGATACAAAAAGGAGAGAAAGCATGAGCAAGGCGAGTAAGCAATTCGTATATCAACTGTTTTTATGGCGGTCATATTCGTGACACCATAAATCAATGAAAAGCATATAGGGTTGTATAGAATTTAAGTTTTTTTATTTTTTCTAGCTCTACTTTTAGCACACACCATTTTAATTAGAGGTTTACGCCGATTGTTTAAGGCTTCGGTAGCGGTTTAGAAAATCTTGAAATGAAATAAATTCAGACTTTTTATTTCTTTTTAAGTTGTATACAAATTTTTAGAAAAGGTTATGCCAAAACTGAAGGGAAGCAATTGAAATGTTAGCATTTGCTTGAATATAGTACTTTATTGTTTTGCAATTTTTGTCTTTATAAATAAAGTTCAAAATAATGTTGAATAGAAAAGTAATCACTTGGTACACACATTGACAACAATGGACATTATAAATATAGGATTTAAGCGTATAAACGCTGAATATTCTGAAGATTCTTAATATTTAATTAATTATTTAATATTATAATTTGAATCCGAAGATTTAACTATCAGATGAAAATATGCTTTAAATAATTGTTAGTATTTTAATAAATATATGTATTAATGTTATAACAAATATAGAAAATCCATTAATAATTTGGAGCTCTCTTATAGTAATAAAACTATAGACTAACTATCGAACAGTTATTCGCTATGACAGCGGTGACCTTTAGTGAGATGTATCAATGGTTTATCTAAGCTATGTGTTGGGATCTTTTGTTTGTCACATACAAATTTTATAATATTTCAACGCCTCCCTTGTGAAACTGCAAATAACGTGCAGCCAAGCTCTATTCTAGCTCAAAAATAAACGAATACACAATCACACAAATAGATGGATGCACGGATACACAACGTGACGCACACAAACAGAATCTGTGGCATTTTAAGTGAAAAACGCCATCGTTGTGGATGTCGTCCATGCCTTTCTATGGCTGCGCATATTCTTTTCTATCCTCTCTGCTCTACATATACATATAGTAGTATGCACATACATAAGTATATGTACGGAGTACATATATCAATTGTGTATGTCATCGAGTAGAGCTCAGCCTTTCAATAACTTCGAATAGCTGACTGGAATTTCAATAAAAATGCTTTATTATACACAAACCCTTACACGTAAAGACGTATGTACACAGGCAAAAATACACAGGGATTGGCAGATATACAGACGCAAGAATGGAACTATGGAAAAATGGAAAATATCGTATAATATAATAGGAGTTCATATTTAGTAAAACATATTAAATATTTGTTAGAAGATTGCTTTTAAGTGTTCTATACTATCTTCATGTTTCTATTTTAAATCTCTTTTTTATTTTTTTCTTATAGTACGGTCAACGTGTCCCAACGGCAGCTTCACCAAGCAACACAAACTCAAGCAGCTCCTCGAATACGGGCTCTCAGAGCGGTACATTGAGCACTAGTCTAAGCAACACGACAAACACAAACACCATTATGGGTCCCAACGGCACAGTACAGAATCAAAATCAACAGGGCGGAGAGCAGTTGTCAAAGACAAATCTCTATATCCGCGGACTCCAACAAGGAACTACCGATAAGGATTTAGTAAATATGTGTGCACAGTGAGTATCTTAATTAATTCAATTTATTTAGAAGCATGTTTAAAAATATTAAAAAGTCAATAACTAGCAATGACGAGTAATTCGCATACAATATTAATTCGAATATATTGTGTAGAACTATTGATTTTTGAACGTATCAAACGTTTTAAACAGTAATCCTTCGTCTGAAAAATGGTCCAAATTTATGATCATTGTGCATAGCTAAATTCAATGCGCATTCTATTTTCCTTTCTGTGCTAATGAGCAGCTAAGCCTCTGTTCATTCCACTTCGTTAAATTTCAATAAAACTGACTCACGTATAGCCACAACATATACATAATCATGTAGACGAAATATTTACAAAACATACATAAATTAAAGGTAACTTACTCTCAGAATTAAAGCCTTAGTGGGAGTCATGTTTCTGCAAACTAAGCAAAATTGTTTAATAACGCTTGCGTATCGTTGATAACAAAAAAAAAAAAAAAACAAATACTAAAACTATAAGTAGCAGCAGGACCTACTTGTAAGTGTACTTCATTAAGGCCGACAGCAAATTTTTTTCTTCCCTAAACAGAAATGATACAATTAGTGTCCACGTCACGCACATAAAATATAATGAACATTATCCAGAATAGAATTCGTCATTCTGAAGAAGCCATTCCCTTTCAAATTTTGAATATGATAAGTATAATACAAGTATGTTCGTATATATAATAATCATTTTGTTCGGTATTCATGTAAATGAGACACATTTCGATCAGTCGGGTCGGCACTCTGTGCTGCTCACAGCCACTCTGAATGCATTCAATAATTTTTATTTCACAATTTCAGTACTTTAGCAAACGCGTTTTTCAGGATAGATTAATATGGTACTGAATAATATACATTCATATGTATATAAAAATTAGATAAAAACTAAGTGAATATTCCTGTAAGTCACCTCGTTTAATATTAATTAAAGTAACAAAATTGATGCTTTTCTAGTGAAGGTGGGAACGTGAACAACCACCCTTTTGTTTTTTGCTGCTTGACTGTAAGCAGTAAAAGAAATCGGCTTATATTGGAGGGTTTTAATACAATAATATTATACTCCTGTACATATTTATGTGGGAATGTATGTTTGTATGCGAGTGCAAGTTGTCCGCCCGTTACTAAGCTGATATTTACCTCCAGATTCTTGTCCGAGCACAAGTGAGCAATTTGAATTGGCAGACCGTGACGAAAATAATTTGTTAGCTTATTTTAAGCACACTTCGCAGGAATCTATATTGTATTTTAATGACTATTTAATTGCCTTTGGTATGGTCCTTTAACAAACTACGACAAAAGTTTCCAATATTTCTCTTGCCTCGGTGTCACGTGTCAAAACAACATAATCCTGTGTTCTGTAACAACTGTTTAGTTGATGAACAACAACTTCGGAAATAAAAAAAAATTCGCATATTTATTTGTGTGTGATTGTTCACTAACTTTCAGAATTTTCTATTTCTTACTTGCAGATATGGAACAATAATATCAACCAAGGCTATTTTAGATAAAACAACAAACAAATGTAAAGGTATTTTTTTCTTCACCATTCTCATCATTATTTTATTTATGTGTGTTTTTCGTATGTGTATTATTAGTACTATGTGTTATATAATAAACGAAAAAATCCAAGGAAATACAAAATCTGTTCTTTTTAAGTAATTTTAATTTTATAATATGCGCAGTACGTTTATATTCACAAATTCTTATCATGGAGTTCCTCTACAGTTCAATTTTCGAAGCTCACTGCTTTATAATTATTATGTATTCTTCTTCTAAATTAATCGAGTACTGCCCATATTTCAAAGTAAATTTACTCGTACCATTTATTTTTTGTTAATCATTTAAAATGTATTTTGTAATATTTATATCAATTATTATTGATCTTAGATATTTTATCAGCAACTTTTGTATTGGGTGATAAAAAACGACTTTGAATTTTTCCACTTGCTGACTTTCATTTGATTGAAATTATTTTTTTATGACTTAATTTTCTATTCATTTCGCAATCGTGTCATCAAAGCAATCACTTCTATTACTTATGCACTATAACGTACTACTATTCTTTATATTACCGATATTAAAAACATTATATTGATACCCACTCTTATATAATATATATATATAATCTATAAACTTTAACAAAACTATAAAAAAATCTGTACAAATTGTATGTGTATTTAAAAAGCTTTATCGTCTTTGTATTAAGTATTTATTATTATTTATTATACTTTTATCTGGATCTGATTCTCTTCTCCCTTTTTTTATTTCTTACTGAATTCGAAATGCGTTTCGAAAATATTTGGTTTTTGTTTTAATCGTTTTGGTCTTAAATTTGGTCGTAATCAAAATTAATTTGCACGTTTCCAAATTTTTGAATCTTTTTTTATGTGTGCAAAATAAAATAATTTTGTCTATTTGTACAATTATATATATATTTATATCTTAAACATGCAATTAAAAAATTCCACCTCCCCATGTAAAACGAAACACACACAAAACGAAAAACAAAAACAAAAACAAAATATGTTTCTTACAGGTTACGGCTTCGTTGACTTCGAGCAGCCAGCCTATGCTGAAGGTGCTGTCAAAGGACTCCAGGCGAAGGGCGTGCAGGCTCAGATGGCCAAAGTGGGTATCTGGGTGCTTCATAGGCCGGCCATTGTACGTTTGTTTGCATGCAAGTAATACTCACCCCTCACACTGCAATCTGTTCCTACCAAGACCGTGACCCAGAACCACTTATCACGTAATCCGTAATCCGTAAACCCTAATCCCCATCTCATCTTAAAGTCAGCTCATTTTTTTTCTCTGCTTTTTATGTTTCAATTTTAACTTAGTTTAAATATATGTTTATTTTTATTAGCGTTAGGAAAATTCATAATTATTATTATTGTTAATTTATGATTAAAATTTTTTATGTATATCGTTCTGATTTTAAAATAATTACTTATACCTTCCCCGCTATTTGAGTTTTGCGTACTACCTTTAATGGTAATATGCTTGACCGTCAGTGTGGCCATCCCAAGGGTAACAAATGAGAATTATGTCCGCATTGCAACATTCCTAAGAGTGCTTTAACTTCTTTGTTGTTTGTAAAGGTCAATATGCCTTCGCTTGGATTCAAGAATTTGGCCAAACCTTCCAATTCAAATGAGTTTTTGTACTTTATATGGCTCCGTTTGCATTTCCATTCTACAAACTTGCATTTTGTACATTTATTGTCAGATTGCCAACGAGTCGCTTTTGGCAGCTAAATTTGGAATTCTTAAATGTTTTTTATTGATTCGCAAACTGAAAAAGAATATTTTATACAAAAAGTGTCTTTAAAAATTTTCAAATTTGATTAGTTTTTATTGAATTAAATTTCTTCACTTAATTTTATGAAAGAACAAGACGGACGTGATTCCTATACCTTAATCCAATGCTATATTTAGTGAAATCATTAGACTGTAGCTTTCTTAAAATATATTATAAACTCCTTATATAGTTCTTCATCATACATAAAATTTAAATAATCCCAATCCCTGCCCAACAAAAATATATATAATTAGTACTAAAGTTCAATACATTATATGAAATTTAGTTATAAACAGATAAATTTTTAGTGTAGTTTAAATAAATTTTTTTTAATGATTTAATTTTTTTTTTATATTCTCTTTAATATAAAAACTACTTATTCGTACTTATTATTAAGATAACGTTTTACGTTAAATTCCATATAATATGTGTTTAAATTTTAATCAGTCATTAGATTGTATTTTCTGATTCATATTCAGATATTATAGAAATAAAATCAATTAAGTCAATTAATTAGTCTTATATTTAGCCCTTTCTTAGAAAGGACATATAAATACTATATACATATGAATATATATATGTACATACATATGTATGTATTTACGGAAAATATGGTTAAATCGTAAATTTTAATTTTTAATAATTTTGATAAGAAATATATTCGTCAGATGTTTAATTAGAGTTTACCCTCGAAAGTAGTATGTTTGGTTATACATACATGTATCTAGCAATCATTATGGTGTAAAATATTTGTAATCCCACAGAAAATAGGTATTCATACATTCATATATTAAAATTTATTGAAAGTTTCCCGTTTTATATAATTAGTCCATATATGTAAGATTGAACTAGTAATAGTAAGCTTTATTGAAAAAAATATATAATCTTGTTACAATTAGGTATTACTAAGTGTATGCATATTATTTTAATGTATTTAATTTAATAATTTGTATTGCGTATATGAGTGGATTTAATAGTGTAACCAGTCCATAATTATGTCCCTTATAGTCAGAAACACAGTAGTATTACTCGGCCAACCGATTAAGTTTCGTACCACAGTTGATGTTTTATCCACCATAAATAATAGGTATTATCGTATTTATAATAATGAATTCCATTAAATTATCCATATTATGAATACATGTAAACTTGCCAAACAACTGAAAACTCTAGCTAGATGAACAGAACTTAGTTCTTTTTAGAATCATCTCTATATATATTCTCTAATATAATTCGAGTAGAACAAGAGTAAACTGATTAAATAGATTGTTAAAATGACAAAAAGAACATTAAATTTACATAAAGTAATATTTTAGAAGGTACCTTGCTAACACTTAATCGATATATCGTACTATATTGCAATTTGTATAATAAATACTCGTATATTTGAAGTTATAGCCAGCCATATAATCCACCTTCAAAGTTTGTTGTTTGAATACGCAAAATGCTACAAACCTGTGCCGGCCAAAAACTAACTAAGAAATATAAAACCAAACTAAACTCTAAGTATAAAATCCACTATAATTAAGACATACATAAGTGATCAGGTATTTAACTTATTTAAGTGAATTTGTAGGCTAAACTGCACACATAGGCTCATTAACATCAAAACATATCACAGAAACAGGAGAATATTAAATTCATATTCATACATAGATCTTTTTAGGTATGTGAGCTCTCGCTCTTTGATGGCTTAAGTATATTTAAGAGAATTTTTAAGGTCTGAGCAAAACATCATAAAAGAGTCATTTAAATTTCGATACACATAATTGTAAGTTAGGTACACTGGAATATAAGAACACCTAACACAGACACTTACATACAACACACACTACATACATCTGATAGGAGCAAAACAGAAAACCAATAACAGAAACTTTTTGAAATGCACTAAAATTTTATACTAATAACAAAATGTATTCGTTTTACGTTTCTCCTCTATCTTTCTCTCTTGGAAACGCGTGTCGTGTCTGTTGCTCTTACATTTTCAAAACCACATACACCACACTCTTTTCACTCGCACACATATATACATACCTGCACACATACATTTACACACAACACACGCTTATGCCAAAAATGCTTTTGTTTGTGTATGTTAAACTTTTGTGTGAAACTTTAAACAAACAAACAAATTAAACTGATTGATTGATCCTCCAAAAACAACCGCAACAACAACTACTACTCCTAAATACACAAATACCACATACACTGCTGTCCAATGCGCCCAACAACTACACAGCAACAGGAACAGGATCCCACAAATTTGTATATAGCAAATTTGCCGCCGCACTTTAAAGAAACTGATCTGGAGGCAATGCTAGCGAAATATGGTCAAGTTGTTTCCACTAGAATATTGCGTGATCAGCAAATGAATTCAAAAGGTAAGTATAACTACTCTGTAAAATGAGGCATCATTTACGAAAAGTTTCTTTCTGTTTAGGTGTTGGATTTGCTCGCATGGAAAGTCGCGAAAAGTGTGAACAAATAATTCAGATGTTTAATGGTAATACAATACCGGGTGCCAAAGATCCGCTGTTGGTTAAATTCGCCGATGGTGGTCCCAAAAAGAAGAATATCTTTAAGACACCCGATCCAAATGCACGTGCGTGGCGCGACGTGTCGGCGGAGGGAATTCCCGTTGCTTATGATCCAAGCATGCAACAAAATGGCGTCAGCGTCAATGTTGGTACACCAATCGGAGTGCCATATTCCCGATTTGGAGCACCACAAGTGGGAGGCTATCCAGTGGCTGGTTCGCAATGGATACCGGGATATATGATGACACAGCCAATCACTCAGGTAGATGATCAGGTGGGTAAACTGCTGAATATACTATGCCGTGAGTGATTAACAGTGATATTTTTTCTTATCCAGTACATGCAGATGGCTGCAGCTCCGCAGTTGGGGGTCACCTCATATAAACCAGAAGCTCAGGTGCAACCACGTGGCATATCAATGATGGTCAGTGGCGATACGGCTGTGCCATATGGAACAATGATGCCACAATTGGCCACTCTACAGATTGGCAATTCTGTAAGTGATAATCGTTAACCAATCCAATTAAAGATGTAACCTGTTTAACAATACTCATTCAATAACTGTGTCCTGTATATAAGTATTATTAAATAATCCACAACTGTAAAGATATCTGATACCGTATTGTGTGGCCCAGCTACTATATTCGCAATCCTTTGGTAAATTTTCATTTCTAACGTCTTTATACATATCAAAATAAACACTAGTTTGAGTATTGTTAATACCAATTTAAAATGGATGCAGCATCATCTATTTTATTTTCGAAAGTTTGTCTGTTGTGTGTGCCCTTTTATAAATTCGATTGATGTTGATATACATTTTTTATTATTCAATATATTTTATTATTCCATTTCTTTTGTTCCTTTTCGGTTCCATTATAGAATTTTTCTCCATCGTTACAGTATATTAGCCCAACTTATCCATATTATGCACCACCAACTATTATACCAACAATGCCAATGACAGATTCCGAACAGGCTAGCACAGCTGCATCACCCGACGAGGCATACTCACAGTATCCACATCAAGCCGCTCCCAAATAGGTCTTCGCGAGGTGAGTGATTTCTCTCTCTCTCTCTCTCTCTCTCTCTATCTCTCTGTCTGTCTCTCTGTCCCTCACATCCTCTGTATTAAACTCACCATTTTCATGTGAATGAGCTGTGGCTTAAATCTTCGATCCTTTTTAGAACTTGACAAAGTTTTCTATCATCAGGCACTCGCAATTCTAAACATTTAGAGCGCTGTTTTTGTTTTGCGTTTACCAACACTGTTTGCATGTGCTGTGTGCTTATGACTTTACCTCATTTACACAATCAATTCCTCAAATCGACTTGCATTTCCTTCAATACTTACAACTCACATGTACATTTAGATCAGTTCAATGGTTATTGTAATATCATCATCATCATTGTCAACTTCATCCTTACATAATGCACCTGCTCTACATACACATATTTCGTGTGTTGCTTGTTGTTGCTTGCCTGTTTGCTTTCAATCTGCTCATTTAATTTCAATTCATTACTAAACGAAAATATTCTCTTGTTTTTCATCAAACTCCTATTACATATTTGCTTCATGAACCATAATCACGACATGCTCTTTTCCATATAGTATAGTTACTAAATAGCCTGAATGCTGGTAATCCATACTAGGTAAATATCATTCACCTCAGCATTCTTATTGACAAGCTTCTGCTTGTTATTAAAAATAACATTTATTCTTTTTGACTAATGCTTTAAATGTACAATAATTTGTTGTATACTAATAAGTTTTTTCCATTCCAGGTATAATATTATAGTACCCCACTTAAGTACTATGTAATGGATATTCGGGAATAACAAAAAAAAAGTAAAAAAGCAACTTCAAAATGCAACAACACTGGCTTTGAATAAAATGCAACATAAACCACAACCACAACAAGAGGAGGAACAGCAGACCGGAATACCGACCTTTGATAAGAAACGCGGCAGAAGTAATGTTTACAAATAATAATAAAGAAAGAGAGTTATGTATAAAGCAGAGACAAAATCATGGTAAGCACACATAAATTATGTGTAAGGGAGCTAAAAGAAGTTGCGAGGAAGCGTAAAAAATGAAGAAAAGCAAAGACTAAACTTAAATAATAGAATATAGTTATACACTAAATAAAACTGCTGAACTACAGCAAAGAAAGCCGAGAAAGAAGGGGAAATTAAGAGAGTTTGAAATTTCATTGAAAGGAGAATAAGATAACCTCACAAAAATCGGAAAGCTATTGAACTTGAAGCAACAACAACAGAATTCGCAAATGATCTAGTTAAGTAAATATATATTTGAAATAAAAAACTTACATTGATATTGATGTAAAGTGTAGAAAGACAAAGGGAAAGGCAGTGGAAGCAAACGCATGTTAAATGTTAAAACAAAACAACTAAACAACTATTCATTTTGCCCAAACCCCAAAATGTGTGCAATGTATGTTAAATAAATTAACAAAACTACAACAACCATAAAGTAAATAAATTTTATAGGTTATGAATTTTATAGAATTACAAAGAAAATTAAACTATAATTCACCAACGGCGAATAAAATTATTTTGGATTGTTTGGTAACATACTCTTTGTAATTGTTGTCGTAATAAGTGAAATGAAAACATCTGAAAGATCATATGTTAAATTTCTAATTTTTGTAATCTTAATTTGTAATATTTATAATTGAGAGTAACATTTTTGTTAAATCAAAACTTAAAACGGTAAAATAGAACGTAAAATGTTCGAATCTAAATGCAAGCACAAAATATAAAAAGGGAAATTGAGATGGCAAAAGGTAAAGCTTTCATAGCAACAAGAAATTACAAGTTGTTTCTTAACATGTATAAAAAATTAACATTCTCTTTAAGAGGATGGTGTCAAATAAAAAACAATATTTATGTTATTTGCAAACGTTCCATAAATTTCATAATTTTGCTAAACAATTTCTGAAACTAATCCAGAAACCGAAAGTCAGAACCGAGAACACGAAGCAGAAAAATCCCTTACAGCAGAGGGTTACTAGCAAATATGCAGTAAAATAATTACATAGTAGTTTTAGAGGTAACCAAACAAACGACACAAAAAGTCATAAAAAAAAAACCGTAAAGAATTAAGAAAACGGTGACGATGAAGATCTAAGCGAGAAAATAAATCTTGTAATAGTTTTTAGCATATTTTTGTGCTCATCAGTCGATTTATTGAATTTTTTGTAGCTGTCTACAGTTTTTTACGTTTAACTGTGTGTTTTTAGCAACTAAATAAGTAATACATAAGAAAAAAAAAAAGAATTATGGAAATAGGAGAATTAGCATAGTGTATTTTTCCTGCAAAAATCGCGACAGAGTTTTGAAAGTGTCAAGAATGATGATAATTATCATAATGTTATTGAGAGACGGCATAGGTATAGAATTATATTTGAAAAGTGCAAGGCAAACAATGAGGCATACATGAAAACTTTGTAAAAGAAGGAATGATTGAAAATGAATAGAAGAAACAGGCAAACGAAATTGTAGTATTGTAGTTTGAAAATGTAGTGAATTTGTACGAACCGATATGATTTTCATTTAAACGATGGTAAAGAATACCCACGGGTAAAATCAGAATGAAAATGCGCAGCAGTAGCAGAAATAAAAGCAAATAAAATACAAAGCAACTTAATGCTAAAAACACCCATAAAACAAATCGAAACATACGATTAGTAAATTAGATATAAGAACAAAACAATAGAAAAGGAAAAGCTGCGGCGATTATTTCTTTAGTCTCTAATAATAAGTAGTTGATGGGTTGATAGAACAATAGACAGACACACAGCAAAGTGTCTGAAATAAAAGCCTAGCGTATTTATTTTCTTTTACAAAATTCAGACACATTTTACACACACTCAGCCACACACACACATATTGTATTTGTGATTTTATTAAATGGAATGAATGAACATAAAAAGTCAGTGAGTGAATTTTAGAATCTCAAAGTAGAGAGGATTGTAGTGAGCGCGATGTTAGTAAAATCACGACATTGATAAAGTCCAGTTCGATTCGATCCTCTCCCATAATCCACTCGCCTTTGATATAAATAAACATTCCTGAGCAAAGTCTTGAAATTTGACACGTATGTACGAGTATGTTATCTATATAATTCTGAATTTTAAAAGAATGCTATTCAAAAATATTAAGCAAGAACACTATATATAACATATAAATGCAAAATGATAACACAACGCCAAAAGTCTTCCTAAACCTAAACCAAAACCAAACAAAAGTAAAGTATATGTTTTATCAATATTAGAAGAAAAACGAAACAACTATTCACCTACTTTATTAAAATTATTTTTATTCATTTGTGCGATGTGTAATTTGCTTTAGACTGAATACTAAATGGAAATTGAAACAATAAGAATAAATTCATTGAATAAAATGTAAATGCAATGCATAAGGCATATATATAACTACATATATGATATAGACACTCCAACATCAACATAGCTCCATAGATTGCTCTTATGAGCAATTGGTTTACTGAAAAGACTAATCAGAGTATCAAAATGTAAAGGGCATTAGTTTTGCAAACATTCCAAAAGCAAATCAGAACATTTTTAGACAAATTTAAATATGTCACTAAAAAGCCCCTTCAGGAAAACTACTCAGATAAATGGAATCAACGCCCTAAAATCACAAATACACACAAAATTTAAAGCGTTTTAATTTGCGATTTCGTTTCATATAGTTCCTTCTAAGCTCCCTTCTATACTACATTTACTTTACACACTAAAGTGCAATTGCCATTTTATTTGGATTTGTATTAATTTTTATTCTTTTTTTACATTTAGCAGACATATAAAATAAATATAAACAAAATGCGCTATTTTAGGCAGAAAGGAATATATTTTAAGATTTAGTTAACAGAGGACATAATAATATTAGAAACGAGCAAGATATTTAAGTCTTAACTGCAGAAGAGTTTAGTTTTAAGCTAAAAGCTGGGCAAACTAGTACACGCCCGTTTATTAACACACACACATCGCGCAGAAGAGTTAGGGAATAAGGAATGAATAAAAAGTTAAAGTAGAAAGAGAGACAACAACAATTTAGCAAATAAGATCAAAGTATTAGCTATTAAGTCCAACAGAACTAAGTAAAGATTTTGACAAGTATAGTAGGATATTGAGCGGAATATAGAACGGAAATTAGATGTTGACGGACATACCTATATGATTTAAAAACAAAAAAAAAACGTTTTACGTTTTTGTTTTTGACGTAACCAGGTGGAGAATGAAAGGAACGATAATGAAAGGAATTTAGGAATTTGTAGTTTTTGAGTAGTTAGATCGAGGTAGGAAACGGAAGTGTATCATTGCGTTCGCAGTGATTATAATCAAGAGTCATCAAGCTTGGGTTTCTATTTAAAATTAGAAATATAATTGGTGGTCCATCGAGTTGTACTCCTTTATCGCTAACAACCTTAGGACCTACCACTCTGAAAGTTGTTGTTTTTAAGGAAATTGTCATTAATTTTCTCAAACCAAACTTAAAACTTTTTTGTTTTGTGTTTGTAATTTGTTTTAATTTAATACATTTACATTTTATATTTAGTTTTTTAACTAATTTTAAGTAGTTAATTTATTATTTGTCTCGGAAGAAAAGAGCTTCAAACGGTTACCAGATTAAAATAAGGGAAAACCTTATTTATGCCTAATTTGAAAACTGGCAATCTGAGGTAATCGGTGTAAAAATTAAATTGCAATTGAAATTAATGAATGTGTTGAAGTAATTTTAAAAGAAACTGTCGAGTGCGTAAAACTAAAACTTTAAAACCAAGAAAGATTTGAATAAAAACGAAAAAAAAAAGTTATTATTGTTTGCTTTTCTCGTTGAAGAGTTGTTTTAAGTACAATTAATACCTTTATTTCCCAATACTCTTAATGTGTGATTTTTTATTAGCTAAATTATTGCTATGTTTAAATAAATCTTAATCACCTTTTCCCATATAGTTTCCAATAAATATTTATAATTTTCAAGGGCAAAGTTAAATCATCTATGAGTGCCGTTGTTAAGCACGGTTGGGAGAAAATGAAAAATAAAACTTTTTAATTAAGCCAATTTAAGAAAATGATAAATATATATATATTTTTTTGAAACTTTTTTGACAAAAACCAATGGGAAAATTAAAACAAACCAAGACATACACATGAATAATAGAAATTGAACAAGCAAATCTAATTAATATAATAAATATTGCAGCGCGATAGGTAAGTCGGGCGGGGACAAAACGAAAAAGTAAAGTAAAATGAGATCATTACAGTGCGAAAGTAGAGGTCGATAGTAAAAAAATTAAAAAACCAGCTCATTAAAATTACGAGTAAAAAGAGAAAGAGAAATGAAACTTAGCTATAAGTTCTATTTAAGAAAATCTAGCACGAAAAAGCAAGTATCTTTACATAAATAGAAGGAAAATAAAGTCCTAACAAAAAAGAATACGAAACAAAAAACACGAGAAGTATATTTAAAAACGATAAGCGAGCTGCGGCGCAAAATAATGTACATTTCTGCTTGTTGCTAATTTTAAGTTTTAAGTTTTAAATCAAAGTCTTTTAAAGAACTTTATTCGTTTTCCTTATAAATGATTGCTTAGACGCGTTAACTGATAACTATATCTCTCTTTATAACTCTCCACAAAACCCTTTCTAATCTCTATGTATTTTTTAAGGTATTATTTTTTGCATCAATGTGACGCTTTTAAGCATTTTTATATGCATATGGGAATGAATTGTATTTAAACTAATAAAATCTGAAAATAAAAAAGCTAAAAGGAAAAATACTTTAAAATAAGATACAATGCAAACTTTGCTAAACCTTTCAAATTTATATGCGTACTTTTTGTGCGCTCAACCTTAATGCAAAAAATCATACATTAAAAAAATTGGAGCTAAAGAGATAAATTTAAACAATGATTAAAATGAAAACCAAAAATAATTTTAAGCAAAACATTTTGCAGCTTTTGTGCTTATTTCGCTTAAGAAAAGTAAGACTAGTTGATGAAAAAAATTAAATCTTAAATTAAGCAAAACGAAAAGAACGAGCAAAATAGACGAAAAACACAGCGGAAATAGAGGCACAGAGACGCTAATCATTATGCTAAAAATAGCAAATGATTTAAGGCACTCAAAATTTCAAATGTGTCCTTAAAGACATTAAAGAGTAAATGCTGTCATCCAAACTAAAACAAAACAAAAATTTCTGAATCAATAAAAGACAAATTGATTTTCTGTAAGAAAACAAAAAATGTGTTTTATATTCATATATATTTAGAATCTTTACTAAAACCGCAGTTAATTTACATTAAAGTACTGAATGACATTTCATTTTCGTTTCGTTTGACTTTTTTGATGGTTTTATGAGTCTCAAAACTTGACAACTAAATAGACGTTTTTATAGTAGCAATTGCATTTTCTGTGTTATTGTAATAAGGGGTGGTCTGGTACATGTGAAAATACATATTACATACATACTTATATACATATTTATACATACATACATATATACATATTTATACATACATACATATATACATATTTATACATACATACATATTCATACATATATACATATTCAGACATATATATACATACATATTTCTGCACGTTTTCATACACAGCTAAATGGCGTACGCAAGGGACGCTGTAAAATCTGCACGAAGGAAACCCATATACTAAATATCATGCATTCAAATATTAAAATATTTGTGATTTTGTGAGGACCGGGTCAGCACGTCAGGTTGTAGATTCGTAAGCCCAAGCTTCCAGCAAGGCCCGAACCGCGCCATCCTCTACTTTAAGCACTGGAGTATACTATCTGCGGTAAGTCGTATGTGTCAATGTATACCGTTGGAGATAGCGAAGGCAACAATTTGCTCCCCAACATTTTGGCAAAGCAATATTAAGAACAAAAACCACACATACAGCTTGCCAGCTGTTCATTTGATGATTTTTGTTGTTGTGAATAGAAAACGAATTAGTTTTATTTTCTCTGACACGACGCGCACAATAAATAAGAGTTTGGCAGCCAACTTGTCGCATGGGCAATGTCAAAACTCGTTTATCGCTTATTGTGAACGGGATTGCACAATGATTCACACTCATTTTAAAATAAATCGACAGGTATTAATTGGAAAGAATTGTATATTATATATAAGAATTATGATCTGCTCTAAATCCTTACGCTGAACGAAAGACAATATATGAACTACGCGTCGAACTCAAAATTAAATTTGCAGGTCCTACTTCGACTCTAGGTCTTCCCCGCTTATCAACTGCTTTTATTTATTTCTTCTCACATTACAGTTAGTTTCTCTATGTCGGAATCACAAGGGATTTAAAAAAAAAAGAATAATAGTCTCGATTCTTATCTAGGTTTACTTTTATTATTAGAGAGCTGCAAAAAGTATATAAATACTGCATAAACTTAGTACAAAACTTTACAAAAATTTTAAATGCGGTGTTGATTTCTTACATTAAAGAAACTTAAACTAAATACCGTTCTCGTATTAGAATTATATTGTACATATTTAAATATTTGCTCATAATCTAAGGAACAGTTAATAGCTAAATGAGAGGCACTAATGAAACAAAATGAACAAAAACTAAAACATAAACTTAAAAGGGAAGAGCCACTGGTTAAAAGGTTCCATTACACCTGTTCCTAAACCCAAAGCACAGCGGCTGCATCCTCGTTGGAGAGCGTGGAGAAGCGGTGATAACGATTCGCATTGCGATACGTCTTCGAGGGGGTTGGGCTGCTACTGATGATGGGCGAGAGCTCTGCCTGAACTGGAACACCCACCACGTTTAGTGCCGACTTCAGCGTCGAGTTGCGGCTCTCTGTGGAGAGCGAGAGACGGTGATTGTTCGAGATAAGCGTAGAGTTCAGCGGGAGACCCACATCATGAAAGGAGCTAATGGAACTAAAGCCGCTCTCATCTTCTGTGCTGGAACCGTTGTGATTGCCAGTTGGTGGTTTGTTTTGCTTATTGTCATCATCGGTCTCTGTCTTGGAGGACGATGAGGCTGTAGAGGATATGGTGGAATGCACTGAGCTATCGGTGGAGCTGCGCAGTGACAGACGTGAGTCTCGCATGGTGTTGGCACGCAAGAAAAGCATCTCAGCGCTGGAAGTGACAGTGGTGATGGAATTAAGTCCATTCGATTTGGGCGTGGTATCCAGAATGGTCGAATTGTGCAGTGGTGACGACAGCAGCGTTAGCATAGAGCTTCTCGGGCCCTTACTTAAGCGCACCCCAGCTCCTCCTCCAGCAAGTGATGCTCTGGCCTGCGTGAGATCCGGCTGATGTTGTGAGGTATGCAATAGATTGCGTATGGTGCGTGACAGACGAAATGCTTCCTGATTGAGTTTCTCCTCTGCTGCCTCTGGAGAAGAGAGACGCGCCCTGCAACCGCCCAGTTTTTTGGGAGATCGTCGCCTGGATAGATAAAGATGGATAAGTTAGCCACTAAACTGTTGCACAACTTCTGTACTCACCAGGTAAAGTCCTTGAAGGCATTGTAACTACCAGCTGGCGCAATGCTCTCATAATTGTGATCCTCATTCATTGACAACATGGACTTGTTGACCATCACATTCGTATTGCTCCGTGGACGTAGGCACGAGGATGAGGAGCAAGCAGGGCTCTTGGGAGCTTCATCTGCTGAGCAGCCGTTGGGATCACTCTGCACACCCTGCACATGATGCAGACTCTTCGAGCGTAGGATCTGTTCAGCTCCACCCATACTGTGACGATTCAGCTGGCGCTGTTGTTGCTGCTGCTGTTGCAGTTGCTGTTGTTGCTGCTGCAGTAGTTGCTGCTGCTGCTGATAGCGCTCAAAGAATCGAGCAACTTCTTCCATAACAGCGCGATACATTTCACAATTCGTTTCCGTCTGCGAATAATTAAAAAAAAAAACTTAATTAGTGTAGAAGTTGGAGGAGCTAACACCTTGTAAGGGTTAGTGAAACACGATAAAATATTAGACTAAGAGCGAATGGAACAAAATATTTTATATAAGAGGCAGCAACAAAAACTCATATAATTATTATTTATTTATATATATTATATATAGTTTATAATATTAGCAGCCTTATAGTATGAATGAATTCTTACTTAATGGCTAAAGGTACCATCTCCGTAAAAAAGGGGTTAAAATGTCCTACTGTTTAGGCTGCAAGGTGATGGCACAACATTAGTAAGTCGGGTCAAAGAGTTTTATATATATAGATAATACGCTTTTGTATATTTCATATACTATATATAAGCCGGCTTATGGATTTGATTCCCATTTACAAAATAACAAAGTCTCTCTTCTCGCATTACGCAATCTGCAGCCCCGGTATAAACCTTACAATTTTAGTGTTTCGGTTGTATAACAACATTTGGCGCAAGTTCTTTGTATGCCAATGGAGTTCTTAGTTCAGCTGGGTGTATGGCATAATGTCAGATGATTAAACGCTTCGTTTAATCACATTTAAAAGTTCAATTAAATGTTCAATCAATGTGGCAATTTGTTATGCTAATTATCTCAGTAGTTTGCATGTAAATGCAAAGTTTCATCGGGTCTAGAAATGTCCAAAAGCATTAAACTTGTTTCTGAACTTTTTGAATGTTTATACTATTTTCTATAGCTAACTGTTGTTTTTCTCGCTGCTAAAATATAATAAGTAATTTTCACTCTACGCAAGGTCGTTCGTATTCCATGTGCAGCTATTAAACTGTTGACAATTTATGGTTTATGTTAATTTAATAATATCAAACAGTTTCTATCAATTTATCGAGCGACTTTTGTAGAGCAGTCAGCGACCTCACAGCTTTCACTCAAAGAGGCAATATTTGTTATCATCATATCTGAAATATTTTCAGCTTGTTTAGGCCAAATTGTTGGCCAACATAACAGAGTCTGGCCAATTAACAAAGCAGCAGCATCAGCAGGCGTTGCCAAATTGGCAGAGTCGAAGTGCTAAGTTGCCACCTGACAAACTAAATAAAAAGCAACCAACTAACCCACGATCTGTCAGTGCGCCCAAAACACCCACGTTATTAACTTGGCCAAGCAGACAACAGTTTCTCACAGTGTTGACACGCTTTTGTTGGTCAATAAAAAACTTAACTTAATGGCTGCCTAAAATTTGATGAAAGCATAGCTAAAAGAGAAATGCTTTTTGATCATAAGCATGCAGAAAGTTATGCTAAATTTCTTACTTAAGTAAAAGGTTTGCATGAAAGTCTTTTAAGAATAATATACTACACACCTTAGCTAGAAAACAGCTAAAACTTTGCGGGAAAAATATATGTAGGTGGCAGCACTGTGCTGAAAATATGGATAAAAACTAAAAGCTGCCAATGCAGTTTTTGGCAGTAACCATTTTAGTCAAATGTTTGATTTTTCTGTGTTTTTGTTTGTGTTTCTCTGCTTACGTAATAACATTTAGTTGTTGTTGTAATTGCAATAGCAATTATTATTGTTGTTGATGTTTTGATGTGGTTTTCTGTGGTGCCTCCAATTGTTGCTAATTTTATTTTATTTGTCTTGTTGTGGTCGTTTTTCCGTTTGGCTAAAGCAGCTGCCGTTTTATTTTCCTACTGCGTGTTTTATTGCATTGCAAGAGGTGGAATTTAGGCAAGGGAGGAGAGAAGAAGGGGTATTCCGGCGTGAATCTGCCTGGTATTTATGGGATTTATGTGATAATTATGTGGAAATATTTGTACTGCCGCCTGCCTCTGCCTGCATTTTGTTATGCTTAGTTTAATGCGTGAATGCGACATGATAAATGGGAAAAAGAAAAACGGGAATTTCAAATTGAGAGATATCAGAATGGAAGGGGGCGTATTTCCTGGCCCCACAATAGAAGTCGAAACTTATACTTCGATTTTGCTGCATTAAAAACCCATTTATAGCTGCCTCAACATCCGCTCTATATCCGTCTGTCCGTCTACCCGTCTGTATGTATGTGTGTGTGTGTTTTGACTGCATAAATTAAGGTTTTCTTCCTTCAATCAATTCCACGCCATCAATCAAACCGGCTCTTCAGTCTCGATCTCGCATCGGATCTGGTCTCTCAGGCCCACGCTTTAGCCGTGATTTGTTTGCTCTTTAATGAAGTTTTTTTTTTTATTTTTTGCTGCTGCGGCTGACCGCCTTTAGCTGTTTTGTAGCATAACCCAGTTTTTTCCTACTAAGTTTTCCGGCAAAGTAAAATGGAAAATATTTATCACTGATTATATTTGCAATTTTTGCAGCCAACACACGGCGTCTCTATCTGACTAGCCAACTCCTCGCTCTCGCTCATGCTGAGACACTTTCCAACTGTTCAAGCTGAAGACAACTTCATTGAGGCGCATTTAAAAGCGCATTAAATCGAAATGAAAGCGTAAATATTGTTGCTATAGTGGATGAATTAAAGAATCTGAGAGGCAGCAAGTGTTGATTGAAAGTGTTGCAACGTGTTGCAGCCATTGACTGAGAAAGTTGAAGGTCACTTCGCGTCAGAGCAAGACGAACGGTGAATCGAAATCAAAGCAGAAGACACAATACAACTCTTAACTGGGTTGTTTATAAACATTTTGTCGATTAGATTTCTAGTAGCATATGCTGATTCTTTCTCTTTGATTTATTTAAAATGTGTACTTTTTTAGACCCTGTACTTTAAAAAAGTACAAAGGGTCTATTAGGTTTGTGCAAATGACATTTGTGTGTAACAGGTAGAAGGAGGCGTGGCAGACCCCATAAAGTATATATATTCTTGATCAGGACGACGAGCTGAGTCGATATAGCCCTGTCTGTCTGTCCGTCTGTCCGTCTGTCTGTCCGTCTGTCTGTCCGTCTGTCTGTATGAACACCTAGATCTCGGAAACTATAAGAGCTAGAGACTTAATTCTTTTTTTGTTTCGTTTGTGTGTTACATAGGCAGGTCAAGTTTATTTCAAATGTTTGAAAAGTCATCCCCCTCCCCCTCAAATTCGCAAAAATATTCCCAGCATGTACAGTTTTAGAGTCACTGTTTTCCCTTTTTGCATGAATAAAGCTTTAGGTGCTTTGCATGTTTGGTGCGAGTTGCAGCCCAATCGGATAATAAACACCAGAGATATTTGACAAACAATTTTCTGTACTGAGCATTTGGGTGGGGGAGGGGGAAGCCACAGTGTACGCGGCCACTAGGGCGTATGCGTGATTTTTGATTGTGAGTATGAATGCCTGTATGAGTTTTGGGTATTGTTTGTATTTGCGCGAATAATTGTATGTATATGTGTTTGTGTGTATGTGTGTATGTATAAGTGCATGTATATGTGTATGTGAGTATGTTCATATATGCTGCTGCTGTTACCGACGCCCAGGGCAAACCAAAGTACAGGGTCTCCTACTGTCGGTTGCGTCCGACTGTAGCTTTGCGTCCGACTGTAGCTTTCCCTACTTTTTATTATAAACGTTATTAGATTGAGGCATATGTATCGGTACACTTTAAATTAAAGTTTTCAAATTAAGCTCCTCACTTTTAATTGGCATTTTATAGCTCCATTTTCCCTTTGGTTTCCACCAATAAAAATCCCAGCTGCTTCCTCTATAATTTCCACTTGGAAATCTCTGCCTGAAATCTGAACTACAACTATGCTGTTCTGTAATTGTCTGTCATTTATATTGCATACCTATGCAGTTGTCCGACAGACTGAAGAGAACCCAGTTCATTCCCTGGTAGAAAATATAAAATTAACGCCATAGAGGAAATAGCCAAAGAGTCGAGAAGTCAAACAGAGACAATGAGCTGATGGTACAAAACAGCATGAAATTGCATTGGAGCTGGAGAACCTACAATTCCAGCTATAACTAGGGATGGGTATCGGCCAGAAAATATAGATATTTATATCGGGAACAACATCAAATAGAATAATTTATCGCAAAAGAATATCGACCATATCGGTTTAAATGTCGATAATAATATTGATATTGACTCTTAATTAGTTTCAAATTGTATAATTAATCGAATAAATAATTGAAATATTTTCTTAAATTCATCAAATGACTTTGGTAGTAGCATTAACTTTATAATTATAATAGGTGCAATAAAGGTTACAAATTTATACTTTGGTATAATTTAACTATATAATCAAAACATCAGACGCCCCTAAATAGAAAAAAATAACGTATTCCGATATATCGCATAAAACATCGATATATCAATTATACGTATCTTTGAAAAATGCAGAATGATATTACTATATATGTATACTACCCATCCATCGATACCCATCGCTAGCTACAACTCCAACTTTATGAGCCGACGACCACCATGGGGTCTATAATTAAGCGTTAAAAAGAATTCGCCGCCTAATTGTGGCCCTAGTGCCAGCTGTCCGGCAAAGCTTGAACAGAACAGAATAAAGCAAGAGGAAAAACAAATAAAGGAAGTGCTGTGATACGAGAGATAATAGAACCAAAGAACAGACACAAAGAGCACTTAACGTGGCGCTGAAAGCCAAACCGAGCAGAAGGGGCAGCTCTTCCCTTTCCTCTTTCTCTGTCTGCTAATTATGTGTGTGTATGTGTATGTGTGTTGGGCGTGAGAACATGGCAAACTAAGTCAAGAATAACAAAGCCACAGTGAGCGAGGGAGAACAGTGCATAAATGTCAAGGGAACAGGTTGAAGTTGAAGGTATTTAGAGCAGCTGCACCAGATAGAGAGGCGAGAGAGCGAGTGGGGTAAGGGGAGGGAAGCACGTAGTCAGTTAAAGTAGGCTTACAGTGAGCGGGGCTTCAGGTCACGTTTTCGTCTAGACTGCGGCATATGTGAGGTTTGTGTCTTGAGTCTTTTGTCAAGTTGTTACTGTGTGCATGTGTGTTGTTGTGCAACTCACCTGTTTCAATTGCCATTGCAATGTGTCCACCTGATTCTGCAATATGACAGCCTCGACATTTAGCGTTTGCTCAAGCTGCGCTTGCTGTAGTTGCTGCTGTGGTAAGTTGTTGCTGGTGTTGGGTGCGGCATCCTGAAAATATGTTGACAACAGTTGAGTAAAAATGCGCGTTAAATTAGTTAAAGACTTTTGCCATATATATTATAGAAAAATTTTGTCAGCATGTCGACACAACGACACACCACCTGGGTGGTGGCACTTGCAACCGCTGCTTGCCACTTTTGCTGGCTGCTTGCTACTTTTGGTGCTTGTTTTGCGCTCAAGCCAAAAGCGGAAAAATAACTGCAATAATAAATAGCATATATAAACTAAAACAAACGAACACGCCCCCTTTCCACCTCCCCTCTACTCTATGCCAGCACAATTAATTGGAGAAATTGTTTTACAATGTTTTTTGCGGTTTTTTGTTTTTTGCCATAGCTTTTCTTTATTAATTTTAATTTATAAATTTTTTCACACTCCTTAGTCGCCGAGAAAAATGTGTGCAATAAATTTCTGGTATACTTAAAATTGTTTTCAGCATTTATTCAAGCGCAGCTCTTGATAATGCTTATTATTTGTTTGCCTCTCGGTCTGACTGTCTGGCAGAACCCGTTCGCCAGTTATGCGCCATATAATACGATATATAACAACATTTTTTCAGCTTTATGTTCATGGTTTACTTTTTCTTTTATAACATCATTTTTGCAAAGACTTTGACCCACAATACGCTTGTAGACAAAAAAGAAAATAAAACTGAAAACGGCTCTGGAAACTTTAAAGTTTAAGTAATCTTTTAGTTGATAATAGAGTTTAAATGTATCAGTAAACCTATTACTAAGCTAGATCTATTGTATAGAAAAGCACTTCCTTTCTAAGGGAAAGTCATCTCATCGACACACTTGATTTTTTTAGGGACCTTCGAGTTCAGCAGAGGGGATATAATATTCACATACATACATTCACCAAATTGATTAGACTTAAATTGTTTTAAATTGTCTTTAAAAAATCCTACAAAATTATACATGTTTTTCTTTGCTTTACTTTACTTTACTTAAAATATCACCCTGTATAATTGATAGCTCTAACTGTTGTTGCTGTCACAGGCCATTTGTGGTTAAGTTTGTGGTTATCTGGGCGCTGTCACGCACTCCCTCTCTCCACTACTGTTAATTGGTGGTCAGCGTAAAAAAGTCACTTAGGCTAATGATTGGCAGCTTGTGGGTGCTTTACAGTTGTTCTTTGTGTAAAATTTGTAAATGCAGCTTAATTTGTAAATGCGGGTAAATTTAATAATAGTTAATGGTGCCAACAAAGCAGAAATTCAAAGTGAAATAAATAGATTTGGAAATAAAGCTCGTTGTCCTGATCAAGAATGATTGTACTTTGTGGGGTCTGCCACGCCTTCTTCTGCCTGTTACATACATTTCTGAGTTGCACAAAATTAATAGACCCTTTTGTACTTTTTTAAAGTACAGGGTCTAATAATGGTAACTCTAGTTATGGGCCATTCTTCCATCAAGTCTATTCCTCAACTCGCTTCATTATCTCCTTGCTATGCCTTGTGGGTTACTCAATCTAAATCTAATTACAATTCGCATCAAGAGACGAGCACGACCTCATTACAGCAATGGCTTTGGCATGCAAATTTGTTTGTAGCCAACAAATGTCAACAATAGCAACAAGAACTGAAGCTGGGAATGGTACTAGTACTATCACCAGCACTAGTTCTAGTTGCCAGTTCCATCAAGTAGCTGGAAACCTCGGCAGAGAGCTGGCAAAAGAAATCTGCATTTCAAATGAGCGTCAGCAACAACAAACAATTGCATGCTCCAGTAATTCTGCAACAAGTGCAACCAATAGTGTTGGCACATGTGGTGGCAGAGCAGTAGCCGGTTCCCAGGCCGAGCACAGATGCGGCTCCATTACCAACTTGTTATTTAAATTGCTTTGAACTAGAAGAAGGTACTAGAGTAGAGCGAGCCAAAGGTTGTACTAATGTAGGTGTTTATAGAGCTTTAATTGCAGACTCTATCAGCTCTAAATTAATTACTTTATATGAGGATGATGATGATGTTGAAATTACACAAAATAAATACAAACTGTAGCATAGCAAATGCCAAGATATTTTAAGAGTTTTGCACAATCCCCAAAGCTAAGCGAATTCATACACACACACACTAATTGCTTCCTCTGCAGTAATTTCAAGGCAAAGCAACATTAATGTTGCTTTTTTCGGCTTGACCAACAACTTGACAAAATGATGTCATTACAATTATTTGGAAAAAGAGTCGCAAACCGCCCACTAAATGCCCGCGGCATACGAACCAATTGAAGTTAACAATTTTAGCTTTCGGCAAACAAAAACAAAAGCACAAGGAGAGTGGAGTAGAAGAAGAAGCATACAATTATTGTGTTGTAGCCATAGCATTTGGTACATTATCATTAACATTCAGCTTAAATCTGCATTTGGCACAACTTTCTCACATGAGTGCACAGAGCAACAACAACCATAATTGACAAACAATGACAAAGTCGGCTTGGTTTTGCAATTGACAAAGCACTCGACACATCTGATTGCTGCTTATTATTGTAACATAATTATTATTATTATTACTTTTACTATTACTATTACTCTTAATATTATGCTTATTTCTTTATTACTCTATTTTTATTTCGCTTCGGCATTTCATCGCATTTGGATTTCAACTTCACTTGTCACTTGTCACTTTTTGTAACGTTGCCGTCTTTGGCTTCCGTTTTAAACGTGCTACAGGTTTTCGTTTTTTATGATGTGCTACGTTTTTTGATCGGTCCTAGGGCGGTATCTAAAGTGCCTGAAATTAGGTTACTCATATGCCGCGTTGCCCCCCTCCCCTCAGCCACAAGTGTCGCATTTCCGCTTAAATTGCTACTATTAACAGTTCGCAGTGCAGGTTTCAATTGTAAATAAAATAGTTGTGCGTGTGTGTGAGCTGTGCATCTGTTGTACATAGATATAGCTAAAGATACAGAGATACAGATACATGTGCCAGGCGCACATAACTGAAATGCACACGCTGCGAAGTGGAACGCATTTCAATATCCGCCAGACAGCACACACACACACACACACACACACACATATATATAAACAAAATATATACAATACAACTAAGAATGCTCCAGTGGGGAGTGCTCACAGAGAATATACGCTGTGATTAACAACATAACTCTTTTGGGAATGTTATAACCTGTGCATAATATCAAATACATTCTAAATGATTTCCTAAAAAAGTAAGATAGAAAATATAATTCCGATTATGTTTCTGCAGAGGCAATTGAAGACGTAGTTGTAGCTAAATTATTGTCTGCTTAGCTCTTGCTAAGGTCACATTCAACCTTCATTAGGAAACGCTTTGCTGATTATCAACGTCATCACCAGCTGCAGTCACCACCCTCTCCTTGGTCGCATTAAAGTGAACATCAACGTCATTGTCAATCCGTAGTCTTCAATCTTGTATTCTCATTGCCAGTTGTTGCAAGGTGTCTGTGTGTGTTGCAAGTACCTCAGTTGAGTTCACCTTATGCGCCCGTGTCGCGTTCCATTTCAATGACAATTGCATTGACAGTGTACCAAACAAAGAGTCGAAACCGTGGAATTGTTTTGGGCCATGTTAACTATTTACTCAGCGGGTGTTGGCTAAAGCGAAGGAGAGACGGGTACGACAGACTAAATGTACTTTTAAATGGCGCCCTAATGAACAGCTGTTCGCAGTGCCCTTTTGTTGGTAACCCTGCCCGTTTTTCTTGCTCTTTACGCACAATCAATTCCAATTGTTGTTGCTCCTGACTTGCTCTTTGGGTAATTAAATACAGTAACGAAATAAGTGAAATTATGCGACAACTGTTGTAAATGTTGCCTATAAGGGGTCCACGCACAGACTCACCTTGGAATACCCTTTAAGTTTACAAGTTTCATTTCCACTTTAAAGAGGAAACTTTGGCTTTTATTTTCAACTCAATGCACAAGTCTTTATTGTTTCTCTTCATCATCTTTAGCGAGGCCTTTTCAACCAATTGAGGGTTTTTTTTATTTATTTTTTTTTTATGTGTTTTTAATGATTATTTTCGCATGTTTTTTGCCGCCGGCTATGTAAAGTTGCTTCAATCTTGAGCATATTTTTCAAGTAGCTTTAATTCGGTTCGCTACTTCACAATTGTTCCCAAGTCAGTTTTATCTGCCATAATCATATTTTTCTATCTTTTTTTGGCGAATCACGCCAATGGTTTGATTACGCTTTAAATTGATTAATTTTGAAAAAGGCAAAAACGGAAACCTGAAAACAAACTGTGCTATAAATTTGAAAGCAAGCAAAAAGAATTTAATTGAATTAATAGAAGCGAAGTAGAACAAGTTGTGTGTAGACACGACCTGGGGCATACCCGGAGTGGAGGAGTGGTAAGGGACCTGGGATCTTGTAACGGGTTCGGTCCAGTTGGTTGAAAAGCGCAACGTTTGATGCTGTCGCTTTGAAGTTCTCTTCCATTTTGTTATACGCTTGAATTATCCAAAATTTGAAATGATTTCTCAATAGCCGACTCACTGGCTGCCAGCCAGGGCGGGCAATTCTTTCAGCTTTCTATGCGACTTTCAAAATAGCAATAAATTGAAATTTTTGTTGCCAATTTTCGCCGGTTTGTGGCCCGATCTAACCTTTTCGCTGCTCGCTAGTTTTTTCCACCCAATTATCAGTTCCCCCAAAAGCCACAATCAACCATCGACTCTCAGATTAAACATTAGCCACAATGCACAATGACTTGAGAAATATTCTTGGCAAGCAGGTGGGCAGAGGTATGAGCACTGTTACCTGTTGAGTTTCGCCTTTAACACAAGCCATTGGCCTTCGATGACCAGCCAGAGCAGCGGAACCAAAAGCTGTTCTCAGCTGGGAACAGTGTGTTAACTGAGTGTGTGTGTGTATATCTGTCTGTGTGTGTGTGTGTATGGGGAGTGCCCGTCATGCACGTAGAACGGAAATGCATAGCGCTCACTCAACGGAACTGGAAAATTGTCTGCCTGTGGATGAGCCAGCCAACAAATGATTAAATTAATTTGCTATTTTATTGACAGTTGTCGCTCTCAGTTGTCATTCTTGGTTGCGCCTAGAAACCTTTTGAAGTAATTTACACATCAAGTGCCATTCTTGTCCCCATGTAAAGTTGACTCAACTAACTTACTCCCTTCCTTTCATCTGCTTAACTCATAAAACTTCTTTTCTTGTTTAACTCCTCTCGCTATATTCCGTCTACTCGCTTCCGATTCCTCGTAAACGATAGAATGTCAGATAACGCAAGATATCAACTTCAAATTGATACTTGCGCAAAAAACCACGTCGCTGTGTCTTACCATTTGTGCTGTGCGTTGATTACCGTCAGTCAATTAGTCAGTCCTCCCCAGGATGTATTGGCATGAGTTACGTATGTTTTATTACCTACAGAGTGCTGGATTACTCTGAGTTCATTCTACTCAAAGTAAAGGGTTTTCCTCAATGGCATCTAAGACTAAACTACGTGTCAGAAGGCTCGTATTATCATTATAGCTGTTGCACGCATATGAAGCACGCGTTGTGTTATTATATAGCTATTAAATACAAATTGAAATCAATAGTTATGCGACTTTGCTTGTATAGTTTTGTCGTTGTTAACGTGAAACGTGATGTGCTGGTGGCATTTTGGAGTGTTTGTAAGCCACCCTGGGGCTGTGAGCGTTTACCAATGGTGGAACCATTGTTTAAAAGAATTCGAAAATCAAAGATGTTTGACTCTGGTCGTGCAGCTTTCAGCTACTTTTTGAGTTGAATTGGTTCATTGGCTTTAACATTTTGTAACATTGCTTGCCATAAATTTATTTCACTTAGTTGAAAAAGCACAGTTAGAATCGCACGACTGCGCGTCGCCATCAATGGCTCCCTTTCCCATAACCACTCTTTCTGCCCCCCTCTGCTTATGGCGCACGTTCTTTTTAATTTTCTGATAACTACAAATAGGTTCGACACTCGTGCAGCAAATTTTTACCGCTGCTTGCTGGAGTGCATGGTGGGAGAGAAGGGAAAAATCCAAACATAATGCGCGCCCTGCATACGTGATGAGCCCAGAGCCGTGAGCCGCGAGCCTCAAGAACCCAAGGAACGCAGGGGAAGATGATGACGAGCTGAGCTAATGTTTGGCGCGATTCTGTTCCGACTATTACTGGATAGGGTATCTAGGGAGTCTAACCTATCTAGGGAGTCTAACCTACAATATTTAACAATAAAGAGTTATGTATACTTTTGCTGAAGTTGTACAAAAATTCTTAAAACTAGTAGTACCGAAATTAAGGCAAGTTTTCTTTACAATAATTTCTTCATTTCAAGGTAGGGCATCCATAATTTGTTATACTCGCATATATTTTTTCACATTTTTCAGTTTTTGCTTTCTGCACTTGTGCGAGGTATTCGCAGTTTGATTCTTTAGGGTCGTGTTGGTGCTGGGATCGGTAGACTGATTTTATTTATGCGCCGCTTGTGGCATCCTCATAATTCAGTGTGTGAAGTAACATTAATTTGCCACACGTTGCAAGTGGCAAGTGAGCTCAGAGAGAGTGAGAGAGTGGGAGTTGCAACTGCAATTTAATTGGTTCACTTGGCTGAATCCATTCACAAAACACAGACCTTTCACTAGGCAAATGTGAAGGATATAACTCAAGTCGCAATCGTGTGAATCATGATATTCCCTTTAATTGAATCCTCACTGTACTGTCTGACAGCCAGCAGCTGCTCATAAAACTTTAGTGCCCGTTAGCATAAATTTTCAAATTGCACATAAACTCAAATAGCTGTGGAAATTGCTTTTAAAATGCTCAGCGAGTACGAGGCGAAAGGAAGGCCAGTCGGCAGAAGAGTTGAAGGAAGTGAGAGAGACAACTTGGGAGAGACTCTGCATTAATTATAAAAAAAAACAATGTCGCTACTTCTCATATGTGTTCCGCCGATATTGAGAGTTCAACGCCCTGTCAAAGTCAAAATACATGTGCGAAAAGAGATCATAAAGAGATTTCAAATTTAAGTAATATTGAGCTCAACTTGCAGATCTCTTATTCCACTTCTTTCGTTCTTTACACTCTGCAAGACCCTGGGTCAGGCGATGTTGATCATCCTAATATGGGGCACACGTTGCTCAACCTCTAAGAAACCCTATGAGCGTTATCCACACACCAAAAACAATAATCATGCCTATAAAGACCCAACTAAACAAGCAAAAAGTGTTGCATAATAATTCTTTTTTATGTGTCTACTGTCGTTGCGTTGATTGCACAACATATAAAAAATAATAATAATATTTTTTCAGTTTCATTTGTAGTAACTTCACAAGTTTTATGTGCACCTGTCTCCCTCGCTCCGCGTGTCCGCCTCTCTCTCTTTCTAGCGGTCGTCAGTTTTTATGCTTGAAAAATTGGGACAGCAATTTGCACGCTTAGCGTTGAAAAAGTAGCAGAGGCAGAAGCAGAAGCAAAAAGATAAAAATAACCAAAACAAAATTCAGAAAGACATAAGCAACAATTTTAAAATATTTTTTTTTATTCTAACGGAAGTTGTTGGTAATGTTTTTTTTTTTTTTGGTATGTTGCAGCAACTCTTGCCTCAGTGGCTGCTACTGCTGCTGCTGATGACCCATGCTAATTGGCTAATTGCTTTTAATTGCCTTTTAACACACACACACAAATGCAAACTACACATATATTTTGTGGTGCTTATTTAGCTGAAAATTATTTAAATTAAATTATTTATCTAATGTGTCTATACGTCGGCTCATTAGTTCAGCCACACACAGTGCAGATCTGAGATTTCAGCATGAGACAAAGTCGGATAGTTGGCGGAGTCTTTGACTTCGGAGACCACTTGTAGACGTGTAATTTATATAATTGCTTAAACTGTTTTCCTCTTGTCAAAAATAAGTTGTATGCGGAAACTGCACTGCGAAAAGAAGTTGAGTAATTCGCATTTTAAACTAGCCGACAAGGAATACATTTAAAGCAGTATTAAAATCTTAATTCAAGTACATAACTCTTCATTAGGCACGCCCTGAATATCTACTTTAATTAAGAATAAGATATTGTAATATGATCAAGTAACTTTCAATTATTGGATAAAAGCTCTTTAATTTACTTTTAATAATTTACAATCTTAAGGCATTTTCTTTCATTTCCTACTTTTGTTGGACGTTATACAACACTTGAAAAGTGTTTACATACCAATTCACAGAGGCAAAAAGATGTGCGAAACTAATTAAAATATGTGCAAAGCGAGTCGTAAACAAACTGTAACTAAAACTCGAGCTGATTTATGACCCAACTAGGGGACAGATACAGATGCAGATAGAGATACTTTTGCAGCTGCAGCAGCAACAAGCGAGAGTCTAAATTTAAAGGGGTTTCTAAATGCAGATCCTACACACCACTCCGCACCGTCCCTTGTCAAGCATAGTGGGCAAAAACATGGCAAATGCGAGTAATTTATGTCACAGCCAAAAAAGATACATTCCCAAGCAAGTGTCTGTGCCACATGTGGCAAATAGCAAATGGACAAGCGAATTGAGCTATAAATGCAACTAGCATAGAGTTGTCGAGTAGAGGCGTCGTGTCGAGGGACTGGCGAAATGTGATACAGCATGATTCATTTGATAGGCCCTGGAGTCCGTTACTGTTGTTGCTGGTTGCCGCTGGTGCTGCAACAACAATAGCCATAACAATGCCGACTGCAAACGCTCGCTTATTAGTTTGTATCTCGTGCAACACGTTGCAAGCTGTACGTTGCATGTCAATGGCCATAATTAAGCATGCGAAAACGGAGCAGTTTCTGAAATGAAAACAATGCGGGCACAGACTACCACCTTGCACCTCCTCCTCCAGCTGCTCTTCTTTCTCTTGGCCATTTTCATTAATGGTCTACATAGAAAATATGCGTACCTCACTCCGTCCCCCTTGCCCCTGCCTCTCCTCATTGCCTTTGGTACCATTGTCTCTGCAGCGCGTTGCACTTTTTTGTCTGTTGCATTGTTGTTTAGCCGTGTTTTGATTTCAGCATCAGCCACAGTTGTCAGAGTCGCCTCCACACTATCCAACTATCCAAACTCTGCCCCTCCCCCACCTACTTCCTCTCCCTATCCAAAAAAAAAAAATAAATAAATGACTGCAGTCAGCCCCCCTCCTGGGGCTGTCATTATTTCAACGTTTTTCTCTGGCATTGTTTTGTTTTCAGTTATTTTGTACCCTGTAACCAAACAGAGCAACAAAGGGGCGTCATAGTTCATGAAGCACCGGAAGAACACCCAACATCGTCTCCTCCTACACAAGATTTATTGAAAAAAATGCTTCCTTAACGGACTGTAAAAGTTGCCAACATTTCGACTGAATGTTTTATAGATTCTTAGAGATGGAAGAGCTATGTTATGTTTAGGCGCGTGTTAAGAAGGACAAAAAGGCTTGTAGCACTCTAAGTGATAGAATCATTTCAAGTCCACAGATCTCTTAAATATGATGGAATAATTAGACAATATTGACAGGAGATATAAGGTGTAAAAGAATAAAGTAATTCTCTCTGTCCATGATCAATCTCTGATAACCGGAATTACAAAGGAAATCGAATTTCATTTATCGATATCTTTTAGCAATGAATTAAATTTGCTCACAGGGTATGTGCCTAGTCATTCATGCCTTTCACCCCTTACACAAAATTCCTATGAGCACTTTTGTTTGGCTCTTTGTTTTTGTTTTGTTGCGGAAAGGACTGCAACGACAAAGTCGACGATGACGAGGTCTTGGTCTCTGCTTGCTCCTCACTTTCCTCATCCTTTTGCCATTGCTACAGAGTGCTGCTGCGCTTGCACCATCTTGCTTCGCTTTTTGGCCGCTTGGGGCGCTCTCTGCATACTGCATTCAGCTCAGTGCTCCACCCACCCAGCAGCGAATGATAACATTTCCGTGACCTTTAAAGCAAGCACATTTGACCTTATTACAACGAGCATTTCAATTTTGTTGTTATTGTTGTGTTTGTGGCACTAAAGCCATGAAATTAGTTTCAGCATTCGCCGTAATACTGTAATGGCAAATTGTTGAGGTTTTTATTTTGCATCTGCATCTTTTCCATTGCCTGGAATCCCTCTTGGCGTGTAGATAGTTGGCCAGTGATAGCTTTGACCTAGCCAATGATTGTTTGCTCTGCTAAAGTTTAGTCTAAACAATTGCTGCAGATAAGCGAATAATTGAAATGATGAATTGATATTAGGGTTGGGTTTGGCTTAAGGCCAAATTTATGAGTATTGTTAAAAATTTGTAAGCTTACTGCAGCAGATAACTGTACACTGGAACTAAGAGACTGTATTTAAGTCAACTCCTGTTGAGCTCTGCATGAGAGTACGATGGAGGAAGATTATTGCAAATGGAATATCTAGAATTTAAGGCAATAGTTTTTAGCATAACTCTATAGAAATTTGAATTATTGGTGCTGATCTTCAGTTCTTAATTGATTTCATTTATTTTGTAGACAACTGTACCCATCTCTCTCTCTTTGCTCCGCTGTTTATCTCTCAATTTCGCTCTCCATTTTTCTTCTTTATTATTCGTTCCGTCTCTCTATGCCATCCTTACCCACGCTCATTCACTTAGCTTTAGCTTTTGCCATTTCCCTCACTCTGCTATACTCTTTGCCTATATTCCGTACTCCCTCGCTTACAAGGCTTTTGCTTGACAGAGTTCATCAAGTGTAAAAAAAACAAAAGAAAAGAGCCGAAAATAAACTAGAAAAAAGCTCAACAGAGCAGCAAATTTCAAAAGGCGGAATTGTGCCGATAACAACAAAAACAACTATAACACGAACAACAACAACAACAACAACTGTAACAACTACAACAAGGTAGACCAAATTAAAGTAAAACAGACCCGCAGTGAACGCGTTTCGCTGCGTTTGCTGCGTTCCCCTTCAGCGGCCACCCTCAGCAGCAGCGGCAACGGCGGCAGAGGCGGCGACAGCGACGTCAGCGTTGCGCATGCGTACCTGTTGCTCAGCTGTTGTTGGTGCTGCTGCTGCTCATATGACTCAATGGAACAAAGCATGTCTGACAACTCCTGCTCTCTCCCTATTTTTTGTTGCACTTTCTGTCGTGGCGGAAATAATAAATTCTAGCTCGACAACAACAATGGCTTGGCGGTAAAAAAAAAGCTAAATATCACTGCGGGTTGTTGTTGTTGTTGTTGCTTGTTATTATACTACGTGGAATTACACTCTGTCAGCACTCAAGAAGCAGTAAACTGAAATCAAAAGGATTGACTGATGATGGTTTCATTTTTTGTAGGTGAAATCATGTAACTGAACAAAAAAGAGTTGAGCTTTTGTTATCTACGAGCTGTAGATACTCTCGATACGTTTGTTGGCATTGTCTCAAGCGTAACAACGAAATTAACAGCGTTTAACTCAAAAATGCAGAAGAAACACAAAGCAAGAAACAGAAGAGGAACAATCAAAGGCATACTGAATACTTAATAACATGGTGGGAAATTTTCATTTGTATATTTTTGGGTTTACAACTAACTGAGTCGTATATAGGGGTGCTCAGTTCTACTAACTAAAAAGCGTGAGAAAGATGTTTTATAGGCGAAGAAGAAACATTTCTAAAACGCAATTTCAGCAGGTTGGAAAATGATTTTCAAAACTCAACGAAGCGAAAACTGTAGACAACTAGCAAAGACTTCAGAGAAGTTCATTCTAAGGTCAAGATGAATTAAGAATAGTTTTGCTTACAGGCCACACATGTTTTTCTCTCAGTGCAAGTGCCCTATTACTAACCATACTTATGTTAATTGCAGACTCATGTGTCTGAGCTCAGTTGCAGTCGGCAAAGTTCTCTCTCCGCAAGCAATTTCATGCCTCTTGGTCAAGACACTTGAGGCACTCTTTATGCTTTCAAAACGCTTTCAATGGCAAAACTAATTGTTGAAGTCGTAAGTGGAACTGCATTTAAATGCTGGCCTAAACGCAAATCAAAGCTAACCAAATGCGGCACCTGTCGCTGCATGCCACATGCCACATGCTGCATGCCTTTTTTGTTGCAGACAAGCGGCAACTCGTTACCCAACAACTGCCCAAACTAACAAAAAAGACAAACTGTATCAATGTGTCAATCAAACTGACAGATTGCCGTTGCACCCCACCCAGTTGTCGTGTCTGAGAGTTGCCATGGAAATGGCTTAATTGGCCAATACAACAACCACACTGAGCAAGATAAAATGACCAAATATTATGGCCAAATAGTTTCCGGTATGGAAAATACCTAATGAGCTGGCGACGATTTCACACAGCCTCAAAAAAAGGCACCCAGTCCAGTGGTTAGCTGTGAAACTAAAGCAAACTCAAGACATATTCATATGGCCAACACTCAGACTCATTGTGAGTTGTGACTTTCATCGATTTATGACAGCAAGTTTTTGCCTCAGATCAGCTAGAAAAACTGACTAAATTGTGCGTAAATTCAGATGTCTCTATCGTAGAGGAATGTTAAATACAAAAAGCGGTATCAGTACAAAACTGTACCAAATTTCGTTCCCATAGATCTTGCTCTATGGCATTCCTCACATTTTTGCCAAGCTTTAATTGCTAAGACACGCACCAGCTGACTTAGGAATGGGTATCGGCTATTTTGATATTCATATCGGGGAAAAATACTAAATGGAATATTATAACGCAAAAGATATCGAACATATCGGATGAATTTTTGACAATAATCGATATTGGCTCTTAATTCGCTACAAAATATATTATAATTGGCACAATAATTAGTTAAAATATATTCGCTAATTCTTCAAATGTACTTATGTGCAGCATTAAAATAATGTAGCCGATATATCACATTTAATAGCGATGTATCAACCACATATCGCATAAAATATATCGTTTTTAGTCAAATATCGCTTAGCTGTATTGATACTATATCGGTAAGGCCATTTCGATACCCATCACTGAGCTGATTGTCGTGTGCCTTGGTGTCTCTTCTGTTGCATTGGCAGTTGGGGAACCGTTGTCTTTTGACAGTTGCAAAACATTTCGCTGCTGAGATTGTTTTTCTCGCCTCTCAATGAAAAACTAAATTGTTATGATATCTGTCTCCCTCCCCGTGATGATATGTTCTCCTTCTCTCGCTAAGATATTTCAGATTTATTCCCATTCATTGCAGGCACACGAATTGCAATGCCTCATGAATAAAACACGAATAAAACGAGGCAGAGTTAACCCATTTTCATTTATCTCGCATGCGATTCATGCGATTTTGACACGTTTACATATATGTATATATAGAGATGAAGATATATCCATTAGGTTATAAATAAACACAGCTAAAGAAATTCTTTCATGAATTTATATGTGTGTGTGGGACCTGTCCGAGTTTTTCCACGTCTTTTGCTCCTCCCAGGGCTTTTGCTGAGTGTAATGTGCAAAATCAACAGTCACATTTATTTCTTTGCGCCTTTCAACCTGCGGCTACTGCCACGCCCTCTACTCCGCTGCATCACCAGACACACACACTCGACTGACGATTGACGAGCCAAATGGCAAATGGAAAAGGAAAATAGAATATGGAAATGGATGTGGCAAAGTTTCATTCGGCCTGATGGCATTTCCAGTTGCAAGTAGTAGTACGTGTACTTAAAAATACAAATAGATATATGCATATATATGTACATATACTATATGATCCATAATGATGGAGTGACTTGGCTTTAGTATGGTAAGAAGCAAACGTCATCTGAGTACAAATATTGTTGTTGATTTCAAAACGTTTTTTGACAGATTAAAGACCTTAAAGTAAGGCAAAAGTGTGGAGCGAAAATTACCCATTACCTAGGCTATAAGTGACCTCACCTCACTTGACCTTTAGCTATTTTAACTGCCAGAGTTTCCTTGTAGAGCTAGTTGATTTTCGCTTTTTCCTACTATTTTCATGGCCATGACTAAAGCTAGTAAAAATGCACTCAAGTTTTTCTCCATTCTCTGGCCAAAACAAATTCTTCGATAATTACCTGACGAATTGTTGATAATTTAGGCCATAACGCATTGTTGTTTGTAAACACTAGAGGTGGGTCTGCCTAAGAATCGCATTGTTTAGTCTATAAGAAGTAGGAAAATTTATTTATTTCCCATTCATTTGCAGAGGCGAAGGCAAAGGTCGAACAGACCATAATTATTGAATGTTCACATCAAAATTTTCGCTGCAATATGAATTGGCCTTTAGTAACTCTGGAAATGTCGCCAGTTTTGTGTTCAGAGACTGTTGCTGTTTTGCATGTTTAGTTTTATTTTGATTCGCCTTTATGATTGCTCGATGATTGTCATTTGATACTCGCTGCTGTTGTTGTGGTAGTTGTAGCTGCTGTTGGCCTTTTGGCCACACTTGAATGGCTGCAATTTGAATTTTTCTAACGGCGCTTTCGCCGCCCTCCCTCCCCTCTCAACACCTCCTCCTTTTGTGTGGGAGGAGGGAGGAGTTGTTTGGCCGCCTTGGCATGCCCAAGAGTGCATTGGCTTGAGATTTTCACTTTCAATTGGCCAAAACCGCATCGTAGTTGGTAGTTGGTAGCTGGCAGCTGTTGTCAAAACAAGCGACGCATCGTTGCGGTTTGGGGATTCCGATTTGGCGACAACAGCCTCACTGACAGGCCAACTTCCCCCACCCCGAACTCCACCCAAAAGACAGCCGAGTTCGTCTCAGATTGGATTACCCAATAATTGTAAGCTGGCGCCATCTATCGCAGATTGTCATATCAAATATCTTCATTTCATGGGTTTTAGACCATGACCATAATAGGGTATTACGACTTGAGTGTGTATATGGCAACAACAATTTGCTTAAAGCCAAATTGTCATTTTAGGCTAATTGACGTAATTTGTATAGGCCGAACCAGCAAACTGTAAACTGAGCAGAGATACAGAGACAGATGAAAAAAAAACCAAAAGAATTTCAAGTTGTAAAATAATAGCTGACAATTACGACTGACTGACAGACAGACAAGAATAAATGACACAAGCTGTACGCTAAAACTCTTCATAACTCGCCCTAAATAGGCCACTTCTACTTAATGACACTCTTTACTTAAGTACCCTGTCTAAATAGCATATTTCCTCTGCTATGATCTATTTTTCCACAAAAGATATACATATTCACAGTATTTCCTATATGTGACATAGAGTTTATACCCTAAGCAATGTCAACACAATTTTCTATTGTTTTTATTTTACATTCGGGTATTTCCATAGAAAAATCAATTGCATGCAAAAAAAAAAAAATGGAAAGTCCAGCTCCAGACTCATATTTATTTTTAATGCTTGCATTTGATTTTCTTCAGTAATTAAAGACTTCTAATAAACTCGCGGACACACATGGAGGCATCCAGGCAACAAAGATGACACAAATGTATGTATCTATTTACTTTTAAAAGGCAATTAAAGAGGTTAAAGAAAGAAAGAAAAGCAGACAAGTTGACATATAAAGCAGAGGCTAAGACATGGGCAACAAAAAAAGTGCTACGTACCTGTTGCTGCATTGACCAAGCGACAGCATGACTCCGTTGTTGTTGTTGTTGATTAGCCAGCGCCATGTTAAAATGTGTCAAACTGTTGTTGTTGTTGTTGTTGCTACTGTTGGTCGTGTGACGTCGTGCGGGCAACTCTGGCGGCGGCGTTGAGCAGGTAGGCCGTAATTGCTTTACCTCCCGCGCCGGCTGATGCTGTTGCTGCTGCGGCGTTTGTTGCTTGACCTCAATTAGTGGCAAATTCTTGGGCAATGCCACTTCACTGCTGCTGCTGCTGCTGTTGTTGTTGTTGTTGTTGTTATTGTTACTGTTCAGCGAAAGCGAACGTGCAAAAGAACTTTTGAAAAAGCGGTTTGACATCGGGAAATCAAAGTCAGTCGCCAATAACAACGCCGACATCTGAGTGTCCGCAGAGATGCCAACGCCGGCTGTAGTTGGAATGGCTTGTTGTTGCATTGAATTTTGCATATTTCCACACAAACCGGAATTTATTTGCTTTTCTATTCAATTATTATAAATTCCTTTTTATTTGGTTTATGAGCCTTTTAATTTGGCATTGTAGTTTCTTTTGTGGCTTTTGCTATTCCGTTTTGATTCCTCTATCAGTGATTTTTTTCACGCACTTTGACAGTACACACGCACAGAGACACAAAATACACTAATAAACTGAAACACTTTAGTATAATGATGGGGATTCTGACAGCAGCAGATATGTTTTGCCTAATTTCAATTAAAAATTATTAATTCAACTGCCACTTTTCAATCAAAATTAATTTTCTGCATACAAAAAATTACGCGCGCGTACACGAAAATAGAACAAGGCGCATAAAATCACAGATCCAACCCGATCGACTGATTTTGAGCGAATGATCGGCAAAACTAAATTAACGAAACAGGTATGCTTCGTGAGAACGCTCTCTTTAGTGTATGACTGACTAAATTGCACCAAAAGTGCACGAATCATGAACCACTTTTGCCAGAAAAGAACCAACTTGTACTTTAAGCCGATTTATCGATATATTCATTTAATTTAATAAAATAACACCAGCTCGCTGGAAAAGCCACCAAAATACATAAACAAGAACCAAGTTTGCAGAAAAAACACCAGTTTGGTATATTTTCCATTGGTATATTTTCCAAAAAGTATGCTGCAAAATATAATACGAATAATTTAAGAGAGAAATCGAAAACCCAAAAAGTATGCTGCAAAATATATGTAAGTCATACAAAAAATTGTGTAGACTTTATCTACACGCTGAAAACTATGAAATAAATAATTTGAGCTATTGAATGTATTCCAAATTTCTTAAAACAATCGTCGAAATATCCGTAAAAAATATAAAGATATAAAATTATATCGGCTGTAATCATGCGAATATTTTAAAGGGTTATATCAGGGTCACATACTGTAGTGACTCTACTGGGTGTTTAAAATAGTACAATTTGAATGTTCATTACTACGTATATGCTCAAGTTGTCAAAGTGTGCTTAATGTATTACACAATTTGTAAGCGTTTAATTAAGATATCACTCGACTTACTAAATGGGGAATAGAGTCGGTTAGGGTATTAGCGAGCTTTCCCACATACACAACTAATCCCCCTTTCCCAGCCTGGTGCACAAACATAATCCCCTACACAAATACCCCAAACTTTATGTCGTATCTAAATAGACGGACAGCTTGCCAATCAAATTGATTGCGAGGCGTTGTTTATTTGCCCTTGTTGTTGTCGTTGTTGTTGAAAGAAAAAACAAAGTGTGATACAGAACGAATTTAAATGCCAGTTGAAAAGTTTGACAGGAGACTTCCATTAGATGGAAAAAAACAATAACATGGCTACAGTTGCCGCCCATTACGCCTCTGCTCATCCTGATGCAACTTGAGACTCATTAGTCTGCGGGCATTACCTAAAATAGAATAGATCGAGCGAAAAGATTACTCATCATCTTAAGCATATAATCGAGATGTATGTATATACGTACTTTTTTTCTTTCAGTTTCTATTTTGGTTTGCCCACTGTGAGCAGCGTGCGCATGCTTTGTCGTCTCTCAATTACATAAGCCTTATATAATTAACGCACGGCGCGAGCGAGATGACTACAGTATACTTGGCACTTGGCACACATTCAACTAAGCACTCTGCTGCTCCAGCGTCAGCTGACGCAGCGACGTCAGCGGTCAGCGCTGCGTCGTGCTCATAATTTGATTTTCATTTTACAAGTGTTGCGGTTTCGGATTTGATTTGTGTCTGGGCGCTATTACAAGTGTTGCCACGCAGTTGTTGTTGCTCCTGAAGTGAGAACGGTTTTGTTTTAGTTTTGCGTTGTGCTCAGTCTCATACATACATACATCGTCATGTCTGCGGAGAGCAGCAGCAGCGGCACCAGCCGGAGCAGTACTCGGAGCGGCAAAAGAATAAAAAGAGCGCGAGAGAACATTATGGATTTATCAATTAGAGGTGAGTTCGCCTATACCAAAATTCAACTCAATGAGCCAATTTTTTTTATTACCTTTTCGTAAAAACAAAAACACGTGTAGCTTGTGTGTGTGTGCTTTGTTTACATATTGCGTGAGTGGGTTCGAACGTTTGTGTGTGTAGGTGAGGAGCTTTGTTTGCTGCTGTATATGTGAGTTAAGCCTCCCATCGGCAACCATGTGACAATTATTTGACTTTGCCTTCTTTTTATAATGCGGCCAATTGGTTTTGCTGCACCGTATTGAGCATATACAGTAAACAAATAATAATAATAATGAGCATGTCAGTCACGGCTGCCACACTTGGCGTTTTTAGTGTCAAAATTGGCGCTTTTTTGTATTGGCGCGATTTAACAAGTATATAAATCGCGCCAATAATACGTCATTTGGGTTCTTTTTCTTTTGCCAATTTGACTCCTGTTTCATTTAACTTGTCAATTTTTTAAAGTGGCAACCGTGCTTTTAATATCTATTAATTAGAAGGCGAATAATAAAACATACAAAACGGTACTATTTTCCCAAAAGCCGCGAATGGAAATTGCAAGCAATCACTTTGCAAAAAATTAAATATAAATCAACACTCCAACAACCAAACTACGGCAATCAAATTGTATTTGTGCTTGAGTATATATTACTATATCCATTTATGCTATATGCCAAGTTGTGTGTGCATAAGTGTAAATCCTCATTAAGAGACGAACGTACATGCATATGTATGTTCTATAACAGCATCAGCAATAACTGTGTATGCATGTACGTACATATGTACATACATATGTGTTGCGGTTTCGGATTTAATTTGTGTCTGGGCGCTATTACAAGTGTTGCCACGCAGTTGTTGTTGCTCCTGAAGTGAGAACGGATTGGTTTTAGTTTTGCGTTGTGCTGAGTCTTATCCATACATACATACATCGTTATGTCTGTAGAGAGCAGCAGCAGCGGCACCAGCCGGAGCAGTACTCGGAGCGGCAGAAGAATGAAGAGAGCGCGTGAGAACACTATGGATTTATCAATTAGAGGTGAGTTCGCTTATACCAAAACTCAACTCAATCAGCCAATTTTTTCATTACCTTTCGCGAAAAAACAAAAACACGTGTAGCTTGAGTGTGTGTGCTTTGTTTACATATTGCGTGAGTGGGTTCGAACGTTTGTGTGTGTAGGTGAGGAGCTTTGTTTGCTGCTGTATGTGTGAGTTAAGCCTCCCATCGGCAACCATGTGACAATTATTTGACTTTGCCTTCTTTTTATAATGCGGCCAATTGGTTCTGCTGCGCCAAATTGAGCAAATACAGTAAACAAATAATGATAATAATGAGTATTAAAATAGAATAACAGAGTAAGAGAGAGAGAGTGAGCAAAAATGAACGGCAAAACGCTGTGGAAGTACAGTAGAGCACAGCTAAGGCATCTACAGAGTGCCTTGAACGCTTTTAATCTAATAATTAGCTTAGCAATGGAATTCCATGACAAATTACTAATTCTAAAATAAATAAAAGCAATGTAAAATTAATTACTTTAGACCAGATGTCGACTATATAGTACTTATTTCTCCGTCGCCTTCACCCCTCCCTCCCTTTGTAGATAAACAAGTTTAGGTGATCGATAGAGCGACTCTCATATCTAGGGTCTCTCTTCCGTTATATAGTTCGGTTTTTATGGTCTTTGATATCAGACTAATTATGAAAACGCCAAAAATTCGATAAACTATTGGTCAAATTGGACTTCTGACTGCTCAAATTGATGAAATAGCCGCGACATTTGCCGCAATCAAACTTAAAAAAATATAAATAAAAAATACACTTCGATCGTCGCCGTTGTTGCCGTCATTTTGTTATCATTATCACGGCCCAGCGACGAGGTTACTACGCGACTATAAATATTTACCCTCATGATTATTATATTAGTGTTGGGACCGCATAAACCGAGTCGGGTGTATGATGAAAAAGGCGCTGAGCCAAATGAAAATCAGGCACACATTTAATTGGTAGCACACAAAGTACAGCACACCATTCATCATATGTGTTATAGTACCTGAGCCGGACACGCCCATTTACTGTCTTATCAGAGTCCACATACTGCAAGTCACAAAGGGTATTTCAATGACCAGCAACGCTCAGCCTGACAGCTTTGCTCTCTGCTCTCTCTCTCTCTCTGGGGGCTGGCAATCAGATCACATGGTTCGCAGTCGCAATCTCAGGCGTCTCATTGAAATATCAGTGACGTGACCAAACCGGCTGGGCCGTTCACTTTGCGTCTGATAAGATCACAAATCACATGAAATCACGAAACGGTCTGTCCCACATCCACTGAGAATGTATGCGAATGTATGATAATGTATTGAGTGCAAGCCAAGTCAGTGCCTAGGTTAAAAGCTCACGCTTCCTCTCATAATGTACACTAGTATTTTGTTTGTCATTCATATGTCGTGTGCTCCATCATAATCTATGCTATATTATTGTCATTAAATTCAGTCAAGCTCCAGCACGCGTCTGGGCACTTTTGGAAAATTTTAGATTGAACTGAGTCAGAGAGTCAGACAACAGGCGTTTAGGTCAGAGCCCCATAGATTTAGACTGTTTGTGGCGTGACTAGCCAGTCAACTGCAAGTGGTGTGATTCCACTGATCAGAGGTAGAGAAACTCCTACTTAGCATTTTCATCATCAATTGATTGGAAGGAAGAGATTCGCTATTACTGTGAACTTAATGGTACAGCTAAGGAGAAGAAATGTGTAACTGATTTGAGAGAGAGATACCCTTACTAAAGAACTTATCAATATGGAATAGACTTGAAACGGCTGAGGAAAGCTTCGAGGGCAATGTGAGAACACTCTATTAATACCCTGCCCTTATATGTACTAATGGTGATTGCGTAATTATGCACACTCAGATATTGTCTTGCTTAGAACACGATCCATAGTCCATAACTGTTTCTTAGTACTCGGAATATTTGCATATTTGAGCTAGCTCAGCAAATGTCGCTATAATTACGTTTTACTTTAATACTCGTATTCGTTACACGTTCTTTTTATTGTTGTGCTTATTCCCCAATTCGATTTGCGCTGCAGCGGCGTCATTCGCTCAGTCGCGACCTGCTCCAGCCAGCTATTACGTCAATATGCAATAGCAATAGCAACAACCAAACACTAGACATAAAAGAAAGCGAAAAAATATAATTGCAGCGCCAGCAAGTGCCGTAATAAGTACCCACACATACACACAAACAATAACAGAACGAAAAGCAAAACTAAGCGGAGCTGAAATTGCAATGTGAATGAGTATGCAAATGCTAGCGTGAAGGTGTTGAGCGAGAAAGGGGGGGGGGGGGGGGGAGAAAGGGGCGAGGCGATGCGAAGCCACAGCAACAACAGTATCGAGTAATAATATTATTATGTCATGCACTCGTGTTCGTCTTTCTATGCATGTGTATGTGTGTGTTTTATTGGTGCACTAAGCGACGCGTATGATAACAGAAAAGCTTTCTCATTTAAACCAACAGCAGCAACAGCAACAACAACTTTCGATTTGTCTGATTAAAACACGTGCGGTTGCCGGCTTGCGATCGCTCAATGCCACGTAGACAAAGAGAGTGCGGCGTCAACGGGAGAGCGGCAGAGCGTAGCTTTGAGCTTGGCAGCATATATATGCATGTGTGTGTGTCCGTGTGAGCACGGCTGCCACAGTTGGCGTTTTTAGCGTCAAAATTGGCGCTTTTTTGTATTGGCGCAATTTACTTGTTAAATTTAATTTTGGTTTTCAATTTTTTTGAAGTGTCAACTGTGTTTTTAATATCAAAGTTAATAGATAATAAAGTAATAACAAAGTAATAAAACAAAGAAAACAGTACAATTTGTTTAACAGCCGCGCATACAAATTGCAGGCAATCAATTTGCAAAAAAATTAAATACAAATCAATACTCAAAAAAATATAAACATACATGCATAAACAAACAACCTAAGGCAAGCGAACTTGTATGCGTGAGTATGTATGTATTGCTGTATCAATTTATGCTAAATGCCTAGTTGTATGTGCGTACGTGAAGAAACACATTTACAGACGAACGTACATACATACATAGTATGTTCTATAACAGCATCAGCAATAAATGTGTATGTATGTATGTATATTAATTTATTATTTTGCCATTACATACACAATCAATTCGTAAACATAGAACATTGCTTCAACTCAAGTGCAGAGCTTTGCTGAGAGAGCGCGAGTGAAGGGCAGAGTTCAGATGTAGAATGGGAGAAGGAGGGCATGAGTGGAGAGCGCAACTCAGATAGAGCGGTGCTAAATCAAAACATACGTAAACATAAGTACATATGTACATACATACAAACACACACACACACACATGTAATTAGCACGAATCGAACGAAGAGAAGGCCATGCCAGCGTCAACAGCGACGTTTAAACTCGGTTGGCAGCCAAACGGGTTACTGTGTGGCAAAGCAGCTAAAACACAGCATTTTGATGCACACGCTAATGAGTGGGGTTTTATGAGCAGTTAACGTGTCCCGAATATATTAATATGCCAGCATAACTAATTGTAGGTATTGTAGTTATTTTTAAGTCGAGTTTAATAGAACGACTATTAAATTGATAAACAGTAAACCGCAAAATGATTAACACATTTTCGAATTGCTTTCAGTATGCCTCAAAATATCTCAGATTATTTCAATACTCTTGGAATTTTAAGTTCAATTTAATTAGTTTGGTTCCACGGTGCAAAGCGCCGGCAAAAGTTTAATTGAAAAGCCAACTTGGAATAACCACGTGGTGCGTGATTCTGCAGTTGTTGCTCGTGTGGTGCACTTTCAATTGTTACTTGAGCACTTGTACTTTTGTTCAACGCGCAGCGCTGACGTCGGCAGCGGCGTCAACAGCGTCAGCATATCATGTTTTGCTGTTGTTGGTTGCACACAGAGCAGTTGTTGTTGTGGTTGCTGGAGCAACAACAACAGCCAAGTGTCAGCAGATGATGAAAAATGTGCCACTGGAGAGGACCGCACGTTTTTTTCTGATGTATTGACAGTTGCCACAGTGCGGGAGGGTGGCCAGAGCTCTGCAGGGGCCACTAGGACCTTATCTGTATATGTGTTTGTGTGAAAGGTGAGCTGCGTGTCAATGCTGACACTTTTCTGGGTATGACCATGCGATACACTTTTCCCAGCTGAGTCTTCTCATATCCATAGTATATTTCTCTCTTCTATTTTTCCATTTCCTAATTTTTTTCCTCTTTGAATTCTTGTAACTGCTACTTGCGGGGTCTTAGTTCGAATTGGTTTGCTTCCATTGCATTTTTTTATTCCACTCGCAGTGATCCATCACATACCTAAGCCCATGTTAGTTTCCAACCCCTTCCTCTTCCCCTTCCTCAGCACCGAATCCACACCCACCCATTCCAATGCCACCTCATTTGCTGTGTAATCTCTTTTGCGGTAATTGACAGTTTTTGTTGCTGGCATCGACGCCGACGTCTGCGTTGACGTCGCTGCTGACGGCGACGCCTTCGTCATCGTTGCCTGACAGTAAATTGAAAAATTGCTGAGATGTTTTTCGACGCACAAAGACGAAATGTAAAATCTATGTATAATAATTCAAGTACAGTCTGTATCAATTTAGACGAATATGTATTAAAAAGGTACAATACTTAAAAATAAATATAACAATATATTCAAATAAATTTATTTGTAAATTAATATCAAGTATTTAAAATCTTCCAAATTCAAAAAACCTCATTATTTCATTATTGCACTATAGCAGTGGCTTTACTGTAACTTGATTTCAATTTAAATTTGTGAATACACAAAAAGTATTTAAATTTCGTTTAGTTCAAGGTCAAATAGTCTCAAACTATGTGGGCAGCCAGCCGGGCCACGCCCTTTTTAGCGCCCTAAAACACGCGCCGCAACATCACACGCAAGATTTTAATTGAATTTACATTTCACACACACACACAGACAGATAAAAGATACAACTTCCAATACAAATAGAGCTAGAAGATATGAATTCTATTTGCCGTTTGATAAAGACACAAAAAAGCCACCGAAAGGCGAAAAAAATTAATTCAATTAACGGAGCAGCAATAAAAATGAAAACGATTGCCTATTAACTAGGTGAAGGGGTGGGGTTTGATGACAGCGGGAGTGGGAAAGAGGAGGGTGTCTGTGTAGCTGGTGAGGGGCTGCAGAAAACCTAAAAGCTCAATCAAATTCGCGTGTTTTTCCTTTTCGGTGTTTTTATGATTATTCTAAGGCTTCCCATACACACCGAGGTCAATCATGTTATGGGTGTGTATGTGTGTGTGTGTTAAGTTTGTGCGTGCTCTACTTAAGGGCACTTCCTGTCGCTGTCAACTGTCCTGCCTGTACCTTGGCACCACCTCCGCACTGACCCTGCACCTTGTCTAGCTCTACTTGCCACAGACAGCTGAAGTTAATAAATGATCACCACGTGAACTTCTTGGGGTAAGAGGTGGAGTGAGTGTGAGAGTGGGAAACTGGTGTTAGCTGTGCTTTGCCTTTTGTTTGACAACCTAAGTCGTGCGTGTGTGTATGTTTGCCTTACACTCAGCCCCTCATCTTGTCCTCTCCCTTTTCCACTACTACTGTTTCTCTCTTTCTTATTGGAGTCTCCTCTTCGTACCACATCACGTGCTCTGTTGTGTTTGTATTTGTTGTTATCGCAGTGCGGTTGTTGTTTAGTTGTTGCTCTGGCTTAAATTTTAGTTTTGTTATAGAAAAGATTGTTTTTTGCTGATGAAAAAATGGAAATTGAAATTTTCTATGTACATTTCTAGTCGCAGGAAATTTGAGTGAAAAGTGGTGGAAACAGAGGCAGGCAAAGCTTCAAACTTCTTAAAATAAAATAAATATAGATATATACTAAATACATACATATATAGTATATATTATTATTAAAGCTTTTGCTGTGCATAACGAAACTATTGCGCAAATTTGAACTCTTTAGCCTGATGAATCAATCAGTCTGCGAATGGAATTTTAATTATAGATTTTTATTGATTTTCAAAATATTTGGTACTGTTTGTATATGCAGTTCTCGCTGTGTGTAGCAAGCCATAAAAGTAGCTGTACTTTGTGCCTGTATCAGAAAGTCATAAAATATGAAAATCATATTTGATATAACCAAAGGGCCGTGGCATGTGGGTCAATAATGAAACAATTGAATCATGACTCACAATCAAACGAGCTACAGCCAAATCTGTAATTCGTGGCGTTTTGAAAGAAGTCTAAAGTACTTGTAGGTACTTTAGACTACAGACTACAATTTGTATCTTAACGATGCATAAATCAGAGCCAGCAGCTGCAATGTCATTTAATTCAAATCTGTAGAGTCAGAGGAGGTATGTAGGAGGAGAGGGGCTAAATGTGCTAAAAAATGGAAACTAAAATTCTCGTAGTTGGGTGTGATTAATTCATTATCGTCTCTTGCGTGTGTTAGTGTTAATGACTTGCCGCAACACTCCAAAGATACAATTGTATGTGCAGCATGTATCTCTCTATCTGTGCGTTATGATAGAACTTTGATAAGCCGCAAAACGTTTGAGGAATGCTTCGCTCTCATTTGCCTGAGCTCAGCACATCCCAGCACCCTCCCGCAGTACCCACACGTACTAATTCCGTCCGTCATTCATTTTGTACGCTAATTTGTACAAGTTGCTGCTGTCGTCTACAATTTGCTGTTGTTGCTGTTGCTTTTACGTATAAATGTGCGAGATTTCAAATAGAGCAGAATGTAGTTCAGATCTTTGTGTATATGTATGCAGGTACATATACATATTTGTGTGTATAGGTATAGCTGATAATGGACTGTGGCTACTAGCAGTGTGAGCGCTAGTTGTAATCTATGTGGAAAATTAGAGAAGCAAATAGAAGAGTCACACACACAGCTACTCGCTGCTTTAAGGCCTGACAAGTCCGTGTTAATTTCTTGACTAATAAGCAACCCTTTGTGCTGGCTATAAATCATATAGTCAGCGCACGATTTGCTGTATTATAATGCTCAATCATTAAAAACTAAACTCTGTTCGATTTTCATTTAGTTTCATTTATTATTTAGGCTCTTACGCTGAGAAAGAAAACGGAGTTTCAAAACTACGGTCGTGTGGTTTCAAAATATCGCTGTTTTCTGGAACACGAAGTAGTAGTAGCCAGGGCAATTTTGTATAATTTCTTGTTTATTTTTGTTGTTCTTTGATGATTTTGATAAGAGGCCAGAATAAACGCATGATGTGCGTTATGGAAGTTAAACTTCTCGACAACAACAAAACTAAGTACACTAAGCAGGAGAAGGTTTTTATTTTTATTTTTGTATTCTTTTTTTAGTCAGTCATGAGTGTAGTTCTTGTTGTGGCTGTGTGTGTCTGAGGTGTGTTTGCTCAGTGATATGCATGCGTTTTTTGGGACTGATAAGAGTTCCAATATTTGCCATGTTGTGCCAAGTGAGCTTAGCCTGTTGAAATAAGAATTTCAGCTACAGATACAGATACATATACGAGTACTCTGCTTTGCTTTAGTTTAGATTTCTTCCTCGTTTTTCTTTTTGGCCTGCGACATACCAAATGCCAAAGCAAACAAATGAGGTGTATCTGTGCAAGTGTGTGTGTGCGTGTGTAGTTCCTTGAGTAGACAAGAACATTGTTGAAACTAGCTGACTTGATGGGCGCTCATCTGGTAGAGCTATAGATACATGCTGCTACTATGTATAGTACATGTATCTTTTTCTAAAATACCATTCTGTATCTTGTATCTGTGACAGGCAATGCGTTGCTGGTTCCAACACCCACACATAGATAGCGAGACCATTTGGCTATGTCATTCTTTTGTTGATTCTTCAGAGGCTAGAAAGGGGGAGGGGAGGGGCTGGGTTCGCGGGGCCTTTGGCCCAGTCAAGAGTTGCGTTCCGTTAGCTTCGAGGCTCATTTATAATTTATTGCGCTTGAACACGTTTTGCCTTCCGCCATATTGCGGCAGCTATATGTATCTGTATCTGGCAGATATTCTATATACTAGAGACCTCCTTTGCCTCCTGCAGCCGCTGCTGGCATTTCCTAGTCACTCACTGAGAGAATGTCACATGATGACAGGCGACAGTTCTTTCTAAATTCTCAACATATATTTTCCGACAAAAAAGAAAACACTCTTTACTTTTTTTCATCTTCAAAATTTTGGGTATTAGGTTGTGCACATTTGGGTGTATGTGTGTGTGTGTGAGCGAGTGTGGAATGATTCACAGCTGCCACAGAAATAGCTAAAATGTACGAATAGATAATTTCTAGCAATACGATTTATATTTAGTTACAAGTATAGTTGGGCCAGTTGAAGGTTGAGTGCTATTATAATTTTCGGAGAATATTTCTAATAAATATGAAAGGGGTTAATAGCATTTCAACAGTGAGTTATTCGAATACTGAAAAACTCAACAATGAATTGAATGAAACATATTTCTCTTAAATATTAATATCAACAAAATTCTGATTAGATATTATCAAAATTGCAGCTTCGCTGGCTTACCATTGATATTCACAAAAAATCCAAATTTTGTTGCCTAGTGTTATTAAGATCTGTAATTTCAAATATTAATCATATAGTTTTACTGTTTCTACGTTTATCAGCCCGTGTATTACGCTATTGATTGACTGTTTAATGATTTATTTCAATTGATGTGCTTATCTAATGCCGATGATGGTGTTTCTTATACCACTCGTAATACAGTAGAGTCCGGCTATAACGACTCTGCTTAAAGCGTCCGTCCGGTTATTGTGACGAAAACTCGATGGCTTGGTTGGTCCCCATACAAACTTATATGAAAGGGACTCCGCTTAGTACGTTTCCGCTTTTAGCGACAAACCGCCTATACAGACGGGATTTTTCACAATTCAACCGGATATTGCGACGTACCGAAAAAAAATACAGTGAAATAATGCCAAATTTAAGCATCAAACGACGCTGTTAGAAATGTATGTATCTATCAGTGATCGGCACCCTTGCTTGTGTGTGTAGCAGCGACTCTACTCTCTCTTAGTTTTAGTTGTCGCCTTAGCAACGCTGCTGAGAGAAAGAGAGAGAGAGAGTCGAAGTGCAATACCGACGTCACACAAATGTTAACAGCGTGCGTGTGCAGACCTCATAGCCTATTCCATGAGATGTCCCGTTATATTTCTAGTTTTTTCTGCTTTTTTCAAGTAAAACTTAATGCGTAAATTCACCAAATGTGAGTTAATGCGCAAAATGCGCCATAGTGAGCTTCTGAATAATGCATATGTATACGACTAAAAACCTATGTTATTGAATTGAATTTATTAAATTTTTTGTTTTGATTAAAAAATTAATTTCTTTTATTTTAAAACCTATTACAAACATGGCAACCCTAAAATAAACAAAAAAAATTTTTTTTTGCTCCTTTTGGTTAATGCGTCGTCCGGGTATAACGACGTAAAATCGTCGGTCCCTTGAAAGTCGCTATAACCGGACTCTACTGTACTTCATACATATATACTATAGAAGGCCCGTTGGCAGTGACTGTGCGCAGTTATCAGATCTATTAGTATAGTCTATTTATAACAGACTTGTAATAAATACATGTGTACTCTGATCTAGGCTCCTCTATTTGCTTGTGTGTGTTGGGTTGGAAAACATGCAGCTCATTAGCAGTTTAACAAATTTGTACCCTTGTTTTGCAGCTCTCACTGTTTCCTGCTCCCTCTCCTCTCGCAGCAGCAGAGCATTTTCAAGGCGCTCTAATTGCACGCGTCTTGTCGGTACGTGAATTGCAAATTCAATTACAGCTGGCAAATTACACACAAAACATATCTAAAAGATTAGTTAGGAGAGGGGGTGGTTTAGCGGGACGGGGGTTGGCTGTTGCTGCTGCTGCTGCTGTGTTTATTTATACAAATTACAGCGAAATGCAAACAAAAAAAATTTCCACACATTAAAAGTTTTTAGCTATGAAATCGACTCACGTGAGCGCTGCTGCAGAGCGACGCCAGCGTCGGCGTCAGCGTCAATGTGAACGTCAACGACAGAACACAAATACAAATATTAGAAATACATACATAATAACAAAACAAAAAAAAGAGTAGCATAAAAAAGAACCGCGCAGATAAATCAGAGAAAAACCTAAAAACATTGAAACGAACGAGCGAATGCCGCTTGCCGCATACACACACACACACACACTCACACACAGATATTCTCACACAGTTACATACGTCGCATTGACGTAATAGCAAAAGTATAGTACGTAGAGTAAATTAAAATAACACAAATATATAAAACGATAGCAGCGCCGGCACAGAGCACGATCTCACTGAGCGCCACAGTCCCACAGTCCACAGAGCGACTCTCACTCTCTCGCAATTAAAAATATCAAAGTGAACTTTGAGTCGTACAGTGGAAAATGCCCAAAGGCAAACGCCAATAATGCCACTGGGCAATAGAACACAATTTAACTAGAACAACAATAATGCCATGCGAAATACGTGAGACCGGAGAGAGGAGCTTAAAGCTGAGCTTCGTACGATCGTACTACAACGAGGTAGAGACGCTGGCAAAAAAAACTTTTAATAACGTGAGGAGAGAGCGCACCACTGCTGCTAGAGCGCAGAGTGGAGAGTGCGGCAGTGGCAGCGGCAGAGCGAGAGCGTGTGTGTCGGCAGCCACATGGCCAGCGTAGCTGTATCTGTAGCGTGCTATCGCCGCTAGTTGTATCTAAGAGAGTGTATTAGCGCCTTGCGTGAGTGTGAGTGTGTGCTGTACGCGGCTCTCTCGCTGTCAAGTGCGAGCACATTTTGTAGACTTTGCAGCGAGCGCGTGTGCCCAGTCAGAGTCAGTGAACAGTCGAACGCCGTGTGGACGCAAATAAAGCTACAACTACAACAACAATATATAAATTGGCATAGAAAATTCATTAAGGAAAAATAAATAATATGAAATTGTTCAAAATTATTAATTAATCCAAGGCTCCCGAAATTGTTAGTAACTGAAATTGATTCATAACTTAAATGAATCCCAACCGAAAGTTTCCACTGCAAAAGCACGTGTGTTCAATACGAATTTTTTAACAACAAAATAGTTTTTTTGCGTTTTCTGTGTTGCCTGACAACCCAAAGCGAGCGAGTGTGTGAGTGAGTGTGTGTGTGTTTAAGTGCAAAAAGCAGCTATAAAGCATTAGAAACACGAGCAGCAGCAGCGGCAGAGGCAAAATAAAACGCGAATCGAGCAAAGGCAAAAGGCAGAAAGGAAACAAAATCAGCTGACTCTTGCGCACTCCCACTCTCTCTGCGCTCTGCACTCTGCACTCTGCTCTCTTTCTGTTTGCTCTCTCACGCAGTCAAGTGCATCCTAGCTGCAGCTACGCTTAGTACTGCTCTTCTTCTTGCCTTCAGCTTTCTGTGTAGACTTTCGACTGCTTCCGCGTCCCTTCGAACTTTCGAACGGCGAAAAGCGCGAGCCGTTCTGCACTTGTATTTGTCTAGTTGGCTGTGCGTCTTTGAGTTTGTGTGTGTATGTGCCTCGCTCTTGTCACATGCGCGTTCAGTCAGCACAGGCAGCGATACAGCGATAGCGACAGCGACAGCGACGTCGGCAGCAAACCGACACCCACAACGAGCGAAGACAGCGCAAGTCAGCGAACAGTTGTAGAACAGTCGGAACAGTCGTCGTCAGGCAGCGGCAGCAGCAGCAGCGTCAGCAGCAGCAGCTACTAACAAATACAACAACAACAACAACAACAACACCAACTACAACACACGCTACACGCTGTAATAACAACAAGCACAACAGCAACAACAGCTCCAATAAGGACAACGCCGCGATTACTATATACATATATAAAGCCAAAGGAAACGCTAGCAGTTAAAAACTAGCTGGTTAAATCGCGCGCTTTGACCACAACAACAGCAACAACTACAGGAATTTGCGTGCAATTGCTGTGTGTGCGTTGGTGTTGGTGCACATACGTATATGTGTGCATGTATGTGTCGGTGAGCTGTCAACATTTTTCATCGATTTTCGGCTCGTCGTCGTGTGTCGTTGTCGCTCGGTGTCGGCGCCGTGACTTCTAGCAAGCAACGTCCTGTCGTGACTGCGACTCAGTGACTCTGTGATTGTGACTCTGTGTCTCTGTGTGTGTGCGAGTGCCTGTGCGCGCCTGTGTGAGTGTAAAAATACTACACCCCCGCCCACTCGCTCAAGCAAATGTCGCGCTCTCGATCAGCTTCAAGCTTGTAACTCTCTTTCTCTCTCTCACGCCGGGCGTCCCTCTGCCCCCCACCCCTCACTCACTCACTCACCCAATCTCTCTGTATCTGTCTGTCACAGTGAACTGTTATTAAGTTTGTAAACTAAGCAAATGCAAATGCCATACTAGTGCTTTATAACTGTACAATAAACAACATCAACAAACAGGAGAGAGAACCCGAGGAAGAAGGAATAGACGACGAAGAAAAAGAAGCAGAAGGAAGCGTAAAGGAAAAGCAATTGATTTTATTTTTAGTGCCACAGCAAAAGTAAATAAAAAAGCCTATCAACAAATGCAAATAAATTTAGCCAGAGAAATATATATATATTCGTTAAATGATCTACAACAACAACAACAACAACAACAACAAAGCCATAAGACACACAAACTGTCAACAATAAAGCAACAACAAAATACAGTGAAATAAAAAAGCGAAGAACGGACGGCAGATAGTATACATACATATGCGTATGTATGTGTGTAAAAATGCTATAAAAATAGCGCAATTAGCCAATGCAACAGTAGCAACAACAGCTACTAAATTACAGTTAAACTAAACTAAACTAAATATAAAACAAATTAAAACAAAGCAACACAAATTTGCTCAACGAGAGAAGAGGAAAAAGCAGTGTTTTTTATTGTTGTTAATTTCGCACATACCTTCTGTTGTTAAGCATAAAAAACGGAACATAAATAAAAAGCAAAAACAGCTACAAATTGTTGAATGAATTCGCGGTGCCTTCATTTATAGCGAGCAGCATAAATATTATAAATACGCTGTAAAGAAATTATAAATAATAATCTAATTAATAAACAAATGCATATTTAGCCAAAAAGCAATAAGAAGAAGAGAACGTTATCGTGCAATATTTAAAGTTATACATTAAATGTAGCATACATTAATTTTTGTACATTGTGATTTCAACTGAAAACCAAACAAAACATACAGCAAAGTTAACGCCAGCAAATAAATCAAAAAAACCAAAGCAAAGAAAAAAACATAGTTTTTTTTTATTGTTGCTACTATTGATAAATATTCTAAGCAATTACTATTATTACTGTTGTGAATGCGGCCCTGTGCCCCGTGTTGTAACTGAAGCAAATCAAGTTTTTTAACAACCAAAAGCAAAAACACAAATAAAAGCGTGGAACTAAAAAAACACACGATAAAAACCCCTAAAATTAATTGTTAACTTATTTCGTGTATTATCACAAAACTGCGAAGATTTTTATGAAAAAATGAGCGACAGGGAGCGATCGTCCCCAACACTGATCGAAACTGGTTTAAAAAACTTAATCGGCGGCCGTGATGGTAATTATCCACTGATCAGCGGCATAAATGGTGAGTTCCAGATACGCAATGCATCAAAAGTATACATAGTCGTAGATACTCAGCTTTAAGTTGAATATTATACTGCTAAATATAGAACTAATGTATCTCTTAGATACAGCTTAGCTGTCAGGCACCTCTATTGGTTCTCCTCTTGGTCGAGACTTGAGGGCACAATTCACCTGCTCGGGTGTAGTTTTGTGCGCCGATTACCAAAAAAAAGGCCCACAGCTGCGCGAGAGTATACTATCTCTCACTCTCTACTGTTCCCCTAAATCCTTATTAATGGGCTTAACATTTTACAGTTAAGGAACCGAAGCTTGCATAAATTTCCACTGACGACAGCTCCCAGCCATAAATCAAAATGTAAACTCTGTTGGAAATTGCTTTTCCCTGAGCGGAAAATAAAGACAGATTCACATATCGATTGACTGCTTTCTGGCCATGTGCTTTGATAGGACAAACTTGTGGGCTGATTATATTTCTATGTATATATGTACCTGAACTATGGTGCAAAGTTCGAGGCGACAGCGAAATAAAAACGATTTAGAAATCGGAATTGAAATCAGAATTGATAAGCTTATTTAACAGCATTGACAACAACACGACTCAAGGGCATTTTTAGTTTCATTTACTATTAATAAATGCTCTACACATAGTATACAGAGGCTAGGAATATATATGTAATTGAAATCCTAATCAAAATGAATAGAATAGAATGATTCAGTTGAGTCAAATCATTTTACTGCTCATAAAATGAAGCATTAAATTGCGTATTAATTATCTTATTAGATGTTTAACTCGCCAGACCAATTAACCCCCTGACCGTGAATAGGCTCTTCTACTATATTTTTGACATTTTATGAGGTTCGGTATTTATTTTTTCAACCCAGTCATAATTCTCTTGGAACTTGGGAAAATATTTATGCAGTTACCTGGGCAGAGGTAAAAACTGATAAGTTTGCAAAAACAAATTTTCAGTTCTGCTATGAGCACTGAACTATATTTCGATTGCACTCTCTTTCTGCCTTTTCTGTTCGTGCTGTTCTCTTTTAAAGCTCGCTACCGATAAATGAATTTTGTATATAATTGCAATTGAAATGCAGGCAGCACAGTACAGCAGAGCCCAAAATGCAGACGTGGCAACATGCACCGCCCAACCACCTAACCACCCATGCCTCGTAACCAGAAATCAATAGCATAAAAAAACGCAAAAGGCAAAAACGAGAAAATGCTATTAAAAAGTGTCATAATCGGTCAGCATAATGCAGTGTATGTGTATGTGTGGGTGTGTGTGTGTGTGTCTGTGTATATAGCGGCTCGTCTGACCGGCTATAGCAATACCCCACCCTCAGCCGAAGCCTCCTTCCCTGTTGCCCCTTTATGCATTTTTAGTTTGCTTTTCGGCTCCCAACGTCTTCGTCTGCTGCTTCGTCTTATTTCATAAATCAATAAGCGGAAACCCAGCAATTGAGTGCCCCCTCAATCCTCCCACTCCCCCACCTCAGCCTAAGCAAGTTTAATTTATTGTAGCATAATTTTGAAGCTAGTAGTTTCCTCGGACTGAGCTCTTATCATTAGACGTTGCGCATACGCCGCGTGTGTTAACAAGCATTTGATTACCGCATTAAAAACTTGTATAAGAACAGTACACACACGCCAGTTAAATACGGCAAATGGAATGCTGATAAGCCCCTGTCTACAGTCCCACAGATACCAAAGGGAGAAGGGGTATAGCCATAGGGCAAGAAGCGGGAGGGAGGGGATGTACTCGCGGTCAACTCAATGATTGTGGATTGTTGTCTGAATACTTTAGCTATAGTAAATCTTACATGAACATACCGATAAGATACAGATAGTGCAGAGGGGCACCAAAGTGCCCAATATAACAGATTATGATAGTGTATAACAGTCGTAGATACTGTGCGATTACGTGGAAAGGGCGAACCTTTGTAGGTTGATTGATTACGACGATATGGATAGATGGATTTGAAATCTTCAGATTGTTATCTGAAGAAACAGAAATTGTGTTAATCTATGAATAGATGGGTACTGCACACAAGGAAATTCTTGAGGCTATTCGATTGTCATTTAAGGAAAAGAGAACTTGTCAATTCCATAACCCAATTGTAACCACGAATGGCACTTGAAAAGCTTGATAGCATAATGCTGCTGCCAGTTTAAATGCATTAAAGTACAATTGAATTTAGCTCTTTTTTATTTTGTACTCAGTCGCAGTTTGTTTGCGATTCGCGTGACATACTGTAGCCTTTTGGAGCTGCCGGCTTACTAGTAGTAATACTACTATTGTTATTACCATATTGTGCTTATTATTACGAAGGCAGCAGCTGTGCATGTTAACATTTCATAAAGCCGGAGCACAACAACTGCAACAATTGGCACACATAAATTGGCAAACGAATAGAATTTGTTTGGCATCATAAACAATAACAAAAAATTGAACTGCAATCGATGCGGCGTTTCCCTCTTTTTGTCGCTTTAAATGCCAATTAATAGTTATTGTTTCTCAGCTATAGTTGATTGCAAATTGACTGCTAATCATCGCAATAGATATTTCTGTTCTTGTGACATAATCGGAGTTTAATGACTGGCGCAGCTGATGTAGAGCAAAGTGGAGAGGGTATAGAGTATTATAGGCGCTGTCATAAATGCAAAATGTTCTTTGGAGTTCTGAGACTTATCCTAATAAGCATACACTTATCGCTTAGGTACGATTATCTGTAATGTTGCAGCCAAAGTTTTAAGTGTTTCTATTAGCCAAACTTTACCTGGCAATCTTTTGTATTCGCCTCATGAGGCTCTGCGCTTTTCTCATTGGCAATTAAAAGTTTTAATTGAAAATGTTCAATGCCTTCAAAAGATACTGTGTGCAATGAGATTGAAGAATCCAATCCGTTCATAAGTTGAAATGTTTGTCAATATTAATGCAAACTTTCTAGACTTTCACATAAAGTTCGTTTCACGCTGCGTATACTTAATCTGTAATTGTATTTTATAATGTTAAATTCCGCATTTATTTGTTTTGGCTATAAGCGCAAATGACTGAAAGGAATGAAAGGAAAGTATGTAGCTCACCCTGATACAGATTATAATTATAATATAATATAGCATAAAATTATATTGAATCATGAAACTTTTCTAGGCATTTTCATAAAATTCGTTTCACGCTGCGTATACTTAATCTGTAATTATAATACATTCCGTAATTATTTATTATGGCTCAAAGGAATCTGTATATAGTCCAACCCAAAAGAGATTATTATTAAAATCGTTTCACGCTGCGTATACTTAATTTGCAATAATATTAATTTTGGAATAATACATTTCACTCATTAATTTGTTATAATTTAAAAGTCAATGGCTCTTTCGTTGGCGTTTATAATATAAATTATAATTTTTTATACTCATCTTCAAGTGTATTTATAGCTATAGAAAAGCTGAAAGAAAATAGAAATATGCAAGCAAAACAAAAGCGCAAAAGCTGTGACAAAGTGTGAAAAATATTTTCATAATCTTAATGTTGCATGCTCTGACAGACAACATGAGGAGCGGCAGTGGCAACAGGGCAGGGGGCAGGGGGCGTGTCTATAAAGAAAAATGAAATTGCATGCAAGCGTTGTGTGAATTTGTCAAGCGAAGCAGCTGATGCTCATTTCTTCAGCAGAAATATCAGTTTTTCTTCTTGCTGCTTCTCTTCTTATGTCTGTTGACAAAATGCGGTCAAACAATTTGTTTGTGTTGCTATTTTAGAAACATAAGAATATTACCAGAAGCACAGCATACATGGTAGCAGCTGCAGGCGAGGGGAAATTGTTTAATCAATGCCGCAACTCAAACTCTTTAAACAGAGAAAATAAATTTACAACAACGAAAAATGCCAAGGCACTTACACACTCACACTAGGATATGGCAAGGACGAGCACAAACAATGGCGTTTGCCAGTCGGCAACTTTTTTCGTTCGCTGGTCTTGCACCTGAATGAGGCACAAACGACAAGAAAAAAATCAAATTAAGGTTAAATACCACAAAGCGAGTATCATACACACACACAAACACACATGTGTTACTTGTGTATGGACTCTCTGTACTTATGCTCAGTGTTGGCAACTATTCGGCTTCTGAAAAAGCCAAATTCGATTTTGAAAAAAGCTGAAATAGTTAGAATGAATGGGCTTTATCTGGCTGAAAAACCTAACAGATCAATTGTTTTTACAGCACTTATCGACTGACAGTGATGCCCTGACATTATATTATTAACTTCTACAGTTCCCGTTAGCCGTTAGTTATAATCTATTCCGCATTTAGCATTTTAAAAGCATAAGATTTAGTGGGAAAATAGCCAAAGTGGCAACGTTGGGTGTGTGTCTGTATGTGAGGGCTCTCTGTAGTTATGCCTCGAATCCAAACTAAGCCAAAAGCATGCAGCAGAACTTACACCCACTCGCCTACACTCACGTGCTTGGCTGTGGCTGTGGCGTCGGTGCCTAAAAGCAGGCAGCACATTTTGGCATTTCTGCTGCTTGTTGGTATTGTTATTGTTGCTTGTTGCTGCTGTAGTTAAAGGCACTGTAGGCGTTGCCGCCGGAATTGTGTTGGCAAAATGATGGACAACAACAAGAACAGCAACTCGGCAGCAGGAAGTTGCAAACAGTCACGAAAGCCCTCAAGCAAAAAAAAATACCTAAAATAACAACAACAACAGCCACGAAATCAACATTAATAACAAAATCCATAAATGAAATAATGTTGACTTCATTTGTTTGCGCATGACGTCAAAAAAGGGCACAAAAAATCACAAATCGAATTGAGAAGGAGGAAATGAAAGGAAAGGCAAAAAAGAAATGTATAAAAATAAAAATAAGAACGCGGGGAAATGCCTAAAAATCGTAATACAATGGGCAAATACTTTTGTTTGAGCTCCTCCCCCCTCCCCATCCTCTCAGTCGTCACTTCTAATGGCTATGGCCCGGCATGCACGAAAGGACGAACACAGGACGCAGAAAGGACGAAAATAGAGACGACACACAGACCCAGTTCGTTCTGGCTGAAACATGTGTTGGTTGTAAACAGGAAGCAAAGCCGAAGTCGAAACCGAAGCCGAAGCTAAAGAATTCGCACATGCTCTACCTCTGTCGCTGTCGCTGTCACTGTCGCTGCCACACTCTGTCTTTTTCGCACGCTGTTGGAGCATGTTGCAAATGTCAAAGTAGCAAAACCCGGAAATTCGAAGGACATGTTCGAAAAGAAGGCACCCAACGCCCACATACTACCAACACTGACACCTACACACACATACAGACAGCAGCTGAAACTCTACACTAGTTGTAGACATGCGCTCTGGTCAGCTGAGCGCTCTCTCAGAGAGCTAGCACGAACGCTCTCTCTCAATGCTGGCTTTTGTTTTTGTTTTAAAGCTGGCCTCGTAGCAGCTGCTGTTGTCGGTCGCTGCCGCTGCCTCTGCCGCCGCCTCTGACTCCGCTGCTGTAATTGTTATTGTCTTATTGTATGCCGGTAATACACACCAATACACAAACACACGCAGAGTCGCACATACAGACCCTTTTTGGTGTGTATGTGTAAATGTAAGTCAACTTAAAGCGTCTTCAGCTGAGCCACAAAACTTAGCATTTGCTACGTGTGCGCTGAGCTTTGATACTACGGCAATGCTCTTGCCCTAATACCCTGCCACACACTCCCCTCCCACAACACCTGCTATTAAATGTGTGTGATTTGCAGCGCGTGTTTAAATTATTAACTAACTTAGCAGCGTGTTTTTTTTGTTTATTTCTGAAATAGTTGAAAATCTCAGTTTTTTTCTTGTCATTTATTTTTTGCGGCTTCGTCACGAGTTTCAGTTTAACAGCCACGAAAATTGCATGTTCACAATTTGTTTAGCGTTAATGCTATGATTGTGTGTGCGTGTGTGAGTGTGTGTGTGAAGTTTCACTCTGTTTACTGTGCAAATTTTTAGTTAGCAAGTGTTACGTTTTATTAGCTCACATAAAAATGTTACCCCCATGGACGACGTCAAGATGATGAAATTGTTGTCTGAAATGATTTAAAGTTTAGACGTAATACGTTTGCCCGGCAGAGTTAATGCTTTTATGTTACCAGGGCAGGATTGACACTGTACACCAGTTCGTATGCGTGCTCAGGCACTTAAACCAGGCAATAGCTTCTGACTTTTGTATATAGAATGTAAGTTTCTTTTGTACTTGTATTGAATATATTTTTATCACAAGTCTAAGAGAAAATGTAGTCAAATCGATAGGTATGAGGAAAGGGTGCATAGTTCCTTGAAAACTTACATGTAAAATTCGGCCTCCCCATTCAATATTTTTTCTAAACTTAACAGTTTGTTGTTTATAATCAATAGTAAGCTCGAATGAAGATGTGACTTGCTTATCAGCATTGCATGTTTAGGGTCTAATGTCAATGAAATGTAATCAGTTCCCACATAACATTAAGCACATTCCGATTGGGATTCATAATCAGCTCTGACGTACACAAAACTCAACTGATTCAATCTCCTGATCTGCTGTAGTGGGCTGTGATGATGAGAGAGTCAATTGAGAGATGACGATGATGGCAACAGAGTGATGTATATTTTCTTTCTTTAGTTTAGTGTCAGGCATATGCAAAATACACAAAGTGAAATACTTTAAAAAGTTTCAAAACGACGAAAATTAAAGCAATTTTCAGCCAAAAATATATATTTTAATGCATCATTTCAATTGAGAAACATTTGCAACAGTTGCAAATGCAAACAAATGCAATTTGGAACAAAAGCATACCACCCATACCCCTCTCCAAATCCCCCAAATCCCCCAACCCACTGCCATTGCCACTCTACGAATTCGTCGTTTTATGTGCGTCTGTTTTCATGTTCCACGCCCACGCAGCTAATTTACCTTAAAATTCATTTTCATTCTCATTTTTCTTCTGTTTTTTTTTTTTCTTGGACTGCTTTCGGCGCTTTTTAATTGCCAAATATTTTCTGTACAATAGAATTTTGAGTCTGTACATGAAATATGTATGTATGTATCTATAGCTGTCGGTGGATATACATAGATGTATTTTGTATTTTTGTGTATATTTTTTTGGATTCCGTTGCTGACGCAATTATCGATTGTTTTTAAATAGTTCGCTTGTCTGTAATAATCGGAAACCTAAGGATTTCTCTATATTCAAAACTATTACTTATTAACACATTTAAATCGACAGAACAATTTAAATTTAAATCCTATTAAGGGGATTATTTTCAGAGTGTAGACTAGATTAATAAAAAATTCGCAATGTTTTCAATTTGTGGCCTTAGTTGGCCAAGAAGCGTAAAACCTGCGTAGAAACTTAAAAATGTTGCTTTAGGTGCCGGAAATCGCACGTTATACGGTCTCTTGCAGCTTATTGATTGAGTGGTCTGACTGATAGCAGCCCAACCAGTGGCGTAGTGAAAGGGGATAGCGGCCTGTGTCCCCTTTCAGCATAAGATAAACGAATTAGTTCAGCGTTTATGACTGCCATTGATTACTGTTTCTTGGAAAAGAGTCTATCGATCAGCTATCGACAAGTTGTATTTCATCTCTATAAAGAGAACTTGAGAGGGGAGCGCTAATAATATCGAGTTACTTCATTTTGTATATATATTCTCTGCTGTTGCTGCCTGAGCTACTTTTTGTTTTTGTGTACTTCACAGCTCATTTGTCACAGCGGCTCTTTTACACAAACAATCCAGCACAGTGCAGACTTTATATTATAGATATATATGCAGTTTTTTATCGATTGTACGCATAAATCAATTCCGGCTGCCAACGTGCCTTTAAAAAAATGTTTGCAAGTATTGCAAAAAAGTTATTTGTTGCCTCTTCCCACTATAGATAAAGTACATGTGCTGTCTGTGGTTCTTAGGGGTGTAGTTTATTTAATGGGGATTTGTATATATCAAAGAAGAGTGTAAACAAACGCTTATTGAATTGAATGTGAAAAGATGAGTGGGTAGCGAAATAATTATATTATTACGATATGGGCATACCACAGACCATTTTAATTAAACCAATAAATTTAATATTAAACTTGGAACAATTTCCAATTAAAACATGTCAAAACTATAGAAAACTTCCCTTAAAACAAGCTTATCGATTGTCTACCTGTAACTACAGCAATTCCCCCAGTGAAGGCTCATTCGTGTCATTTGCCCCATACTGTCAAACTGTCATTAGATACACGGACACATAACGTAGATACAATTGTATCTACAGGTTTTCATTGAAAAGTGCGCAGCCTATGAAATATTCATTAGTTTTATAGCCAAGTCAAAAGTGGCTTATAATTTGTCCGGCCGGCCACATCCTGTGACTAGTTTTAGTAGCTGAAGGATAATGGATTTGTGGCCAATTGACTGGCAGCAAGACAATACAAACGCCGTCTCTCCGTCTGTCTGTCTGCATAATTGATGAGCGTGTGTCATATGAATATAATCTGTTTGCTGATGGAGGGCACAGACAAAAGGGTATCTATCCTATGTGATATGCAACTAAAGGCTATGCCCGATTAAGCAAACAGTTTGGGCCAAGAGCTCTGTAGGCTTTGTACATTGGGTTAACTTTAAACTGATTACAGATAGATGGTATCAAATGATCATCATCATTTATGGTTTGGTGGATTTAATTTAATTTCTATGCCTTAAGCTACAATTAATCACTTTTCTGGCTGAGCACGCACGACTGGTGCCTTCGCTCATTCTTTGTAATTAGTTTTGCGTTGCATTCGTTTGACATTTTGCTCTGAAATGTTTTTGTTGCCGCCGATTTCTCGTGCTCGTTTTGGTAAATGACATTTCTATTTCTTCAAGTAACTCACACAATCGGATTTTGGCTTTCGTTGCCACCACTATATATCCATTTATATGTGTGTGTGTGTGTGTGTGTGTGTTATGCCACCCCCGGTGACACCCCTCCTCTGCTCCGTCATTGTCGTCTGCCACTAATGTGGCGTACATTTTTTGGCTAACACTTTATCAAGATGGCAGACGCCTTGGAACTCGGCCAAAAGCAATGCACAAACCTATAAAATGTGAGAGGGGGAGTGGGGGTGAATGGGGCGAGGCAACACCTTGAGTCGCACTGCTTCGGTTGCCAGGCCAATGATCAAAAGTCAAAGTGCCCGTCCACTTGAAAGTTGGCCTAATTGCAGCCAGCTGAACTATGCAAAATTCTAAAATTCCGGAATATGGCTAAGTTCGTTTGCAAATGGTAGTCAGGCCAAAAATTATGAGTCAGCGTGGGCGTGGCTGTAGACGCAATACAATCTGTTTGGACAACACTGTGAGACTGTGAATGTTTAGGCTATAACTGGCAGATGTTTCTCGCAGTGTACCGCAGTGTACTGTAATGTATCCCGTTTGGCAAAGTAAACTCTTGGCTTTTTGTCGCGAAATTTGTAAGAAAAATTTATCCCCCTTTCCCCCGCATTCCAGTCACATTTCTAATAGATCCCACCAATTGCCGTCTTCAGCTGCTCCTCTCTTTGGCCTCTGGTCCTTCCCTCACCCCCTCCCCTTGAGGCGACAACGTGCGCCATTTGTCTTAACCTTCAAGAACATTTAGACGTCATTCATTTCTCATAATTTCTGTGCGAAATCCAAACGATTTGTTTTTCTTTCAGCTCAGTTCAGTTTGTGTTGTTTTGTTTTTCTATCTCTTATGCCGTTCACTTGGGTATTTTTCCACGCCTTAGCCTGGTTAAAGGTATTTGTTTTAGCCATTCTCGTTGATGCCTGTTCGTAAATTAAATTTAGCCGAATTTTTTCCGTCTATTTTGCGTTTGGTTCTTGTGCTTTGTAGTTTCTCGTTCATCGCTTCTCTTTTCAGTTTTTGGCGTCGCTTTTAGCTCGCGACTTTTTATTTTCGGTTGGCTCATTGACATTTACCTCAACCACGAACCTTTCCCCATTGCCCATTTTCCGTTTCCCATTCCCCATTTCCAATTGCCATTTGCTCATTCCCTCATTTTCATTTTCATTCTCATTTTCATCATCGTCACAACGAGTCATGTGCAAATCTCTTCACTGTCTGCTGGCAGCTGTGGCATGCCACTGCTGGCTTGCTACAAATTCCCTGCCTCTCATTTACTCACTTCCTCTACCCAACACTCACACTCAGTCTACTTCGTGGCTAGTTTGATTGCTTTATGAGCCAATCCCATAAAACAGTGCCGAGAGGCGGCGGCGAGGCGACGACAGTTTGTTTGCGCAGGAGACGCTCAAGGCCGTTTGATAAGATAGCCAACCGGCAGAACGAATGCCAACGGAAGCAGCAGCAAGAGAAGCAGCTGAATCATGCTTATTGCCGGCGTATAACAAATGGCATTTAATTTTTTAATGTGCCCGACACAGAGGCAGAACGTCAAGTCGGCATTCAAGCTTCCACAGCAGCATCAGCTGCGGCTTCTCCGTAAAGTATGCTACGTTTAATTGCAGAAGCCTTGAACTCTAATATTGCCTTTGGCTATTTGCGAAACTGTATGTAGACTTTAAGACCGTAAACTGTTTAATGGAATAGCGCAATGTCAAGGCGAATGCTTGGCAGTGTATTTTAAAGATTAATATTCTACTTCCACCACTTTTACTTCTATGTTAGTTATGATAAAATAAAAAAATAATAAAAGTTAAAGTTAGTATTTGATGTAGTATTCTATAGAAATCAGTCTATATATATCAGAATTTTGCAAGCTTTGGATTGTAGGTGTTTTTCAAACATTATTAACATTAAATGTTTTAGTCAGCGACAGCTATACTATAAACAGAGTTCAATAATGCTAGTCATACTGCTAACAGAGTGATCTTATGTGAGTTAGTTATTTTAACAGAGCAGACCTAACAGAGTACTGTCTTATTGGTACGTCCACTCGGTCACATGCAATCCTTGAACTTTACCTATATCTTGGGCAACAATAAATTAACTTAAGTAATAAATATCAACCGCATAAATCCCAGAGATATTTCCCAACAACAAACGTCCCTGGGTGTTAGAAAAATGCCAAGTAGCTAAACGCTGTGCGCCTTAATCCCCCAGCAAACAAATATATGTCAGCCGACCGGCCATAACTATGGCATTAAAATTAAGAATAGCTACAAAAAGTTGATATATTATTAAATTTATGAGCACGAATTTCATACATAATTTAAAAAATACTTAGTTAAAATATATGCGAGCAGAACGAGAGATAGTAGTATGTGTGGAGAATGTTTTAGCTAAAGGCTGGGCAATCAAATATCGTGTAGTATTTATTTATATTGTCTTGATTAGAGTCATCAACACATACATGCCGTACATATATAATATTTTTGAATGCATATAGTATATAGATACATATGTATGCATGTGTGTGTGTATATGTGAGATATGGACTTTATAGAACAGCAGGAGATTGGCCTGGCATGGCGCCAATAAAATGCGATTGCAAATGAAAACGAAACAAAATGAAAAATGAATAAAATATATGCAGAGACACACGGACTGCGGGCAGTGGGACAGTGGGACTACAATATATAGAAAGTACAAGTGCCAGCCACAGCAACAACATGATTGCAACAGAATGACAACAAATTTGATGAAAAATCTAATGAGATTAACAAATAATGCACTTCATAAATTATACACGCGATATTTTGCTGAGCGTCATAAATTTTGTTAAATAAATGATTCGCTTCAATATAAGTAAATTCATTTATATTCCTCTTTTATTATATTCTTATTTCGCACTCGTTTTGCCATTTGTTTATTCCCATTTTATGGCCGCTTGACCACTCGCATATGATATCTATCAGATACAATTTTTTTTCATGTTTTCTGTAGAACTACATTTGGGGCGGGGGCGGGGTGTGAAGGGAGATTAGAGCGGTTGTTTTCCAGTGGTCATGTTGTGTAATTTATTGGGGTCATTTGCACTTGGCATGCTATTCACACCAGTATTCGTGAGGTTGTAAATAACGCTACCTGGCATCGATAAAACTCGCTCAAAGTTGATAAGGCATTTGATTGCTTTCAATACAGTTGCATATTTTATGGTACAGTTTTGTAATACCAGAACGGTAAATAATACAATTAATTTCGCTTAAATTGAATTTGAACACAGAAACTCGTTTAATGGGCCGACTAATGTGTTAACAGAGATCGTTGATATTTGTACATGATCCACTAACATTTGAAGGTAATGCCGGAATCTTTGGCTTCAAATGCGTGAACTTATGTAAAATTAATTAGGTTTTTTCTTTTTATTTTATTCTACTGTTTATTCAACATCAACACAGTTTTCTATCGCTTTTATTTGCTGCTAAAAACTTTTGACACCCCGTAACTTAAAGATGATTTGCTGCACTATCCAAACGCTTAGATCATTGCCCAACTAATGTCAGTCATTGCTTACTTAATAGCCACAAAGTAGCAGCTCGTTGTTGTAGTTGTTGTCGCTACTCTGCCTATTTACCTTATCCGTCAGATTAAAGTGTCACGAGCTGGCTCACCGCTCAGCTCTGCCGCCCGCGCACTGCTCTCCATTCTCAGACCTTTTCAGAGCGCTAGTCAATTTGCATTTATTAGATACACACAGCAAACTCAAGATACAGCTGCGAGTAAAGCTCAAAGATACACACAGGGCAGCGCTGAGGTGTTGTTGTTGTTGCTACTGTTGTTGTTGTTAGTGTCGCAGCTGAAGTAGCAGCAACAACATGCACTTGAAAGCCCAAAGCGTGCTCAACTATTTTCATAGTTTTCATAGCAGAAGTCTGCTGCTTTCAGTTTGTATCTTTTACACTCTTTGCATAGTCAACCCTCTACGCCTTCACTTGCTGCACTTTTTATTCAATTAGCAGCAGCCCCAAGTATCTGCAGCTACCAAGGCGAATGAGGCATTCATTAACAACAACAGTTCTGATAACATCAACAACAACATAGTCAAACAGTTGCCAAAAAGTTGACTTAATTTGCCATATTGCGAGTAAGAGCTCAAGAAACTGTAATTGAAACGAAAAGTTTTCCCCAGGGAACAGCCAATTTGTCACTTAGCTGAAATTGTGCAGCAGTTAACCCTAGAAAGCGCTTAACCCACACTTTTGCAAGCATATCCAATATAAAAGGAAAAGTGCAGCCATATTCATTCAGCACTTGTTAAAATACAAATTTGCCAAGTGGAAGAACAGCATTAACTGAGTAAATACCCTGTAAAACTTCGAGAGTGATGCATATGCAACTGTAAGCTAATGAGTGGGAATATTCCTATAGTAAAAAGTGCATTTTAAGTTGGGGAATTTTCTAGAATGTTGTTAGGGTATTTACCTGCATAATAATAGATATTAATTCCCAATGTATCTAAGTGATAATATTAAGTGATATTATATGTAAGAAAACTCGATAAACACTTGGGTCAGTTTAAATGTTATTTTTATATTTATATAGATTTTATTTAGTGATACTTACTTCTACTTCTTCCTGTCAGGGTATTTTCTTTAATGCGAGAAAAATGCTAAACTAAGTGCATAAAAGTGTGTGCAAGGCAACAAGAAAATTGTAAACGTTTTGCACTTTGATGAAAGCATCGGGTGGCAGACGTAGTCGATTCATGGCTGGCATTAGAGTGGGGTCGGTATAGGTGGGGGAAAAGAGAGGCAACAGAATAGATGTTGCCACACTCATTTCATTGAAATAAAAAACACTTAAGCAGCGACGACAATGTTGAAAAAAACTGCAAAAAACAAACGAAAAACAAGGAAAAAAGAATGAGAGAATCAGAATGGGAATGAGAGGGTAAAAGAGAGCTAGTGAAGTAGCCAAGCGAATAGGTAGCATGAAAATGCTGCTGCTGCTGCTGCTGCTGTGTGGCCTCTTGAATGCACAGCGTACTTTTCCTTACCAGCCTTTACCAGCGTGAAAATGGTGGCGGGGGGCGGAGGCTTCATTAAAATTTTTGGTTTCATTTCAATTAAGTTGCGGTTTTCGTGGCCGGAAAATGCTAACACAATGCGGGCGCTGGGGGTGGGCTGTCGTTTTAATGAATGAAGTGGAAGTACCCGAGAATGAGATGGCTAAGAAAATTGTGATTGTTGTCAATTAAAATGTAAATGCAGAGAGCAGACAGCAGTTCATTATCGTTTGCTTTAAATGTCAAATTGTTATGACAATTGAATATGGAGCTTAGAGTAGCAGATCAATAACAGAGACTGTTACTGAGCTTCTGTTAAAAAGTAATTCTTTTCACATTCTTTTCGACAAATTGTTGTTAAATTGCTACGGCATTTGGCAGCAGCTCTAGTAATAAATAATTACTTTCAGCTGCTTTGATGTGGGCAGAATGAAATTCTTCACATTTCACGCTAATTTTGAGTTATTAAACTGCTACGTTGTAAGCAAGTGGAGCAGGCAGATGAGGAGGGGGGCTTTGGATGTACTATACTGGCTGACACCTGCCAAAATGTTTGCACACTTAATGAGCCAATAAACCGCACCGAGTCGCACTGAGTTGGTCCGCAGCTAAATCAATAAAAACTGCAGTTTCGCCTTGGCACTTTGGGATTTTCGCTCGCCGAGTGTCAGGGCCACAAAAAGAATGTTAATAATAATTACGATAAACTATTGGGCGCTGTTGTTAGAGCGTTAATTACTTTGGCAAGTGGAAAATGCCGAAATGGCGAAAATATAAAATACTTAACGGCAAATGGTCGACTGCATTATAATGCGTTTGGCTGAAAGTTCCTCACAAGTGTCAAGAGGCGAACAAATTTCGACAATTTCTTGATGAAATTTCAGTTTTGTGCACTTTATTCTAAAAGTTGGCGCACACACACACATGCTGAGGGCATACAATATTTTTTCTTTTATTTTCTAAATGATGTGCTGTTCATTTGGCAGCCGCTCAGCTACCCCCTTCTCACACTTTTCATGTCTTTCCCACCGCTGTGATATATGTGCTACATCCGTCGCACTCTCTGACTTCCATTTCTCTCTCTATCTCCGACTCTTCCCGTCTCTCTATGTGTGTTTTTCCTTAATGAATTTGGTCACCTTGCTACTGCAACTCGCTCTCCACTTGTACTTTTTTGTCCACTGACTGTAATAACTTTTGATGTTTGAGCAGAAATTACGAGCTATCTGTGTGTGTGTGTGTGTGTGTGTGTGTGCTTGTTCTGCTTATTAAATTTGTACTTTTAATTACCCAAACTGTACATAGAGCAGAGAAACACATGTATTTGCACAAGCTATAATTCTATTAATTCAACATTTTTATATTAATTGAAATTCTTCTGTTTGCTCTGTTCTTTTGCAGGTGAGTGCACTTTCCCTAGCTAATAAATACAACATAGACATACGCTATGGGTGAGTAAACGCGAGATTTATACACTGAAAATAAATGCAGATTAAACTGAAATACTGCTATGGTAGAAGGAGCGGAATATGCAATTTAATTAAGAGATTGTCTATGGGCAACATGGGCCAACAAGTTTTTGCTAATTTGATAAGTTGGCATTTGCATTTTTGCCATTCTAGAAAAGCTTTTTATTTGATTATCACATGAGTGAACTTTGGGATAAACGGAGCTTAGTTGTAAGTCAATACACTCTTCTAAATGCATTAGTGGATAATTCAATAAATCTCTTTAAATTCTCAAGTCATGCGGAGACTATCAAAATTTATGATTTAGAATGCAAATTTTTGAAGTATTTTGCTAGATGATTCGCTGCCCTTCGATCATGTAGCAGCTCAGAAAGATGACTTCTGTCTTAATTAACACAGAGAGAGGCACGACATCAACTCGTAGCTCATAGAACATAACAACAATAACAATAACAGACAATATAACAATAACAATAAGCAGCTCAATTAACGCCACTCGGATACATCAGCGGACCTACACGAAGAGGGGTGGGCGAGGGGGTGCATTCATAACCCATAGAAAATTACTAGTTTGAAGTAGTTTCACATGCGAATGCGCCGCACAACAGCAATTAGAAATAAACGAAAAAAATTGAAAACGGTTACATCATTTCGTAGCAGGGGCAGGGGCAGGGACAATGGCAGGGGCATAGCTCGAGCTCGAGTTAATTTCCATTCAGAACGGAAATAAATTAAATTGAAAACTTTTGTCATTGCTAGGCAAATTTAAAAGTAACATATATTTAACATAATATTCCAATTTTTCTGTACGCTCTTAAATAGTTGTCGAAAACTACATGAAAAACGGAAACTTAACACGCGCCTTTGATTTTACTCGAAAATATTATTTTAGAACTGTCAAAGGCAAGTGTCACTGAAATCTATTTTGTTGTAGTTGTTGAGAACTCAAAACGAATTAGTGTGACAAAATATATATACACGCACAATTTACGTACTCTACCCCATAGTACTTGCCCATAGTGCTATAGGAAAATTGAAAAGATATTCGGAAAGCTAAAGCATGCTTTCAGTGAGGTAATTGTAGGGAAACTGCTGAAAATTGTTTTGTGGTTCGACTAGAGCTGCCACAATAAATCACAAATGTAAATCCAGGCAAAGATAAAAGATGCCGAAAATATTTAGAAACAAACAGATATTATCATAACAAGATTCAAGGTCTGCTCGACTATATGTCTATATAGTTGCTATGAGTTGAAATTGAGCTGTTTTATTGATTTATATCACTTGTTTGATACTATCTCAGCTAAAATCTCACATCTACTAGACTAGGCTATTCCACGCTATTAAAGACAATTGCGTTGACTTTTGTCACACACAAAGGAAACTAGACAAATGCCGCGTTTTCCCGCTAACATTTTAAACAAATTACTCTACACGTAATAGACATATAATAGAGGCAACTGTCAAGTCAAGCATAAATAATGTCATTAATACCAGTTTGATGAGGATCTAACTCAAATCAGCTAAACTCAAGCTGAGGCAGACTCTGGCCTATGCCGCCCTCTGGCGGCGGCAGCAGGCATTAACGTTTCTGTAAATGAAACGTAATAAACGAAAGATAAAAGCAGAGCGATATAGCACACACTAAAACAATATTTACAGAATAAAAATAACTTAATATATATATTTAATATAACAATAAATTTCATGAATTTTAATTTTTAATTAAAATTTGGATAATTTTTCATTTCAAAAACGTTTTGTGCTATACTACTTATTTCTGTTACTTTTTCCTGTACGCTAGCAACACTGTCGAGTGTTCCACGCAAGCTTTAACGCAGCGCCCACTGGCGGTTTTTAGCTGCACTTGCAGCGCAAAAGCTTTTCGCTTGAAAGCTTTTCACTGTTGCTGGCCCGTTCGCACGCTCTAGCTGTGTCTCTCTCCCCTTTTGCCTTCTGATATTTCTCATACTGTAGGCAGTTTGTCTGGCGCATCCCGTTTCCGTCTATGCTCTGCCCGCTGCTCGCTGCTCAGCTGGCAGCAACACGTGCACAGCGCTTAATAAACGTCTGCGCACTCTCTCCACCCCTCCTGCTGTTGCCTACTCTGTTCTTTGCATCGCAATTAATTTCAATTTTTGTTGCCTACGCTGTTTTGGTTACTGCTGTCTCACCCGCCCTTTCTGCCTGTCGCTTCGGCTATTGCTACGGTTCTTGTTGCCTTTCGTCGCTTCGCACACAGTCACATGTTGGCGCAGTGTGTCGACGCCGGCGTCGCAGTCGGCAGAGGCAGTGCAGCAGTTGCCCTTGCGGTACTTTTGTTATTGTTTTCTGCTTTTCTTTTTGCGCTTGTCCCGTTTCAAATTTCAAACTCCCAAAGCAGTGCAGCCATTTGGCTTTTATTGCAGTTAAATTTATATTTTTTTTTAATTTAAATAGATTGTAGACTGATTTTAAACGGAATAAAATTGTTTTAAATAAAATGGATTAATGTAGCAAAGTGGGATACATTGAACATTCAAGTATTAGCCTCAGCTAAAAATTCTAGACTTTTTCCGCCTTTTTTGGCTATTCAACTGGGCATCACTAAACAGGTGACCAGCGTTTGATAAGTTGATAAGCCAAGCAACTAGCTGACTCGGCCAAGTTGACCGTGCTTTTTTAATTACGTAAATCGATATCGGATGCCAAACATTTATTTTATCGTATGGCCATAAACCAGACTGAACTTTGTATCTGTTGGCCTTTTTACCATTGTATGTTGCAGGGAGATGTCACAGATACAGATACAGATATAGATATCGTGTATATGTATTTGTACAGTTCCGCAACCGGTTGCTGATAAGCGTTCAAATTGTTTTGCACATATTTGGAATGTATCTAACTTGTTTCACATAAGTTACTTGCACTCATGAATACTTATTCACAAATTCAAATTCATATTCATATTCATCCACACGTGGCGATTTATGAGCATAACGGTGCTTTAACGATCTGCCTTTTTTTCTAATTTAGTAGAATAAATTAGAAGTTTGCTTAGAAGATGCTTGTACCCAATAGAATTGGGAAATACTAAGTGATTAACTGTAGACTAACTCTAAACAAAGTGCAATATTTAGTCAGAGCAGTAACTGGGTCAAGCGCTGTATAATTATAGTTGTAATTTTAATTTATGGAAGGGGCATAAAACACGTTTATTTCCATTCGGAATAATGAACATTAAATCAAATGGAAATTTATGAGCTTTTAACTAAACACGTGTCAAACTACTAAAACGAAAACTTCATACTACAAAGAAGAAGAAAACCATCTGTGCACATTCGTGTGGGGTCTGTATTAGGGATGAGTATCTGTCAGAAAATTTGAATTTATTTATATAATATTAACAATGTACAATATACAATGCTAAAGCTAATATATGTATATATAAATAAATATATAACTAAAAGAATAATTGATTCCTAAAAATGCATAAAAAAAATTCACATTCTGTTCTTTTTTAGTAAAATATCGCTTTGTTATACCGATACCTTGTATTCATATTGTATGCGAGAGTTCAATAGATCTGTTTAATAACTAATAATTATCGACACCATATCGGTATTGCCATGTCGGTACCATCCCTATTATGTAGCTTTTAATTGCTGCACTTTTCAATTAAGTTGCAACATTGCTCAATAAATTGAAACGAAAACTACACTCTACCCCTGTCAATTGTTACAATTATTCTGTTTACGCTCAATGGCGCAGAGTGGTTGAACGGGAGGGGGGTGTTGGGGAATAGTTCATCGCATAAACTTAGCAAGTCTTCGATTTATGTGTGCACACAAATTTATTTTGATTTTTCCCTCTCACATTCGCCACAGTCTCGCTGTATGTGTGTGAGTCACACTCATTGATGGGACTTAGCTTACAGTTGTGTGTGTGTGCGTCTGTGTGTTTGAGACTGCAATGACATTGCCTACAGTTTTTGCTATTTATAAATGGCAACGCTCTCCGAGTAGTCTCTCTCCACTGTTGTTTTGTTCTCAGCGCTCACCAAGCGACGCGTCGCTCATTCATTGCAATCCAAGCGCCACTCCATAGCGCTCTGCATGTGTGTGTGTGTATAATCAAAAGCACAATACACACGCACACGTACAACGGGGGCCGGCGCACGTGGTAGCAAAACGTGATAACACAACAACAATACAACTGAAAGCAAAACAAATAGAAAACCTGACAACGACAAACGACGACGACGCAGCTGTTTGCTGTCGCTAACGCCAACGCCGACTGCAACTGCGGCAGCGGCAGCGACTGCAACGCAACAGTTGCCAGCGCCTGTTGCCCTGATTGGCACTAAGCAGATGCGCCAATAGCAGACAACGCCACGGGATCCTTTACGCTCGGCTGCGTACAATTGGGCACAGGCGTTCGGCAGGAGTCGGGGACGGCTTCGGCTCACTGCGTTCCATTGTTGCTATTTTCAATAACAAAACGAAGTTCAACGACAACAACAACAGCAACAACAACAAGAGGCGACTTGTTGTTGGCATTTTAAAATAGCTGCATCACGGGGCGTATGCTTGATTTGCTTTGCTGATGCGTTTTATTGGCACAGGGTGGAACTGCGGGAGGGTGTGTGGCACTGTGCTCGGGGTTGGGGCACGCAACTGCGGTGCTTGACAACAGACAAAGGGGTTAAACAGGGCTGGCGATTGATTTAAAAATAGTTAATCTATTTACGGCGATCAATAAACATTTCTATTTAAAACTTGGAATAATACTAGCCATAATTGTACATAATATTAATTAATTACTTGCAAGATTATTTGCAAACAAATAGCGGACCCTTGAATGTTGAAGAAATTTAATATACTATTCCAAAATATGTAAATAGTGTAAGTAGTATATTCTGCAATGTCAAATTTAGTTGCTGCGTAGTATAATGAACAGTTTTCTTGTTTAACTCTTACGTTTTACGGGAGAGTTGGTTATACATTAGGAAGGTGTGACAGTTTGAAGAATAAGCCAATAGTAATTTTAGTAACTAAATTATTAGTTATATTTTATTTTAATATAAATTACTTCTTTAATTCTCACTAATTTATCTAAGTTATTTATTGCATACAATAATAATTAATTATATATTATAAATATTCAAGCAAACAGTTTGCATATTTTACTACAATTTACAAAAAAAAATACAGTTAAATCGAGTCTAATATGAGCACGCAACTCAGGATTATGGGGCGCATTGTTGCCTGGGCAACGGCAGAGAAATCGGCATTAAATTACGCATACGTCACGTGTTGCAAGCCAATTAATTTGCCACTCACTCCTTGTCATCGATACTTTAATCACTTCTGCCACATTTGACTGCACGAACAGGGAACAGAAGAAGAAAAAAAGCAGAAGGAGCAGCAGTCAGTCTCTAGCCCATATTTGCTTCTAACTGTAAGTGGGCAACGCATCAAATTCGCAAAAGTATCTCTGAGTGTGTAGCTTTATCTGTATCTACATAAGATGCATACATATGTATCTCTAAGTATGCCAACTGCAGTATACGTACGTTCAACGTGCACGCTGAGAGTGTGAGCGAGTCTCGCTGCTCACTCTCAGCTGCCATGTGTGTGTGTGTGTGTGTCCCGGTGTGTCCACAACACGTGCTTAGAACATTGCTAGACATTCAGCTTTGGGTCATACTGAAATCCGCGTGACTTTGTCGCCGCTGCCGCTGCCGCAGTCGCTGCTATCGCCGACTGCATTTCCATTAGCTACAACTGCGCCGTCGACGTCTCTGCTTGTATTGTTTTTTATGTGTTGTTTGGCTTTTTTTTACATTATTTATTTATGCATCTTGCAAATATTTCGCTGCATTTCTGCTGCGCACTTACTGAAGAGGTGGGCATTTAGTAAATAGATTTATACAACTAAAATAATAACAATAATAATAATTATAATAGTATTATTATCTTAGGCCAAACTGTGTAGTTAGGCGTGTTTCCTTATGTAAGTTGTACTCAGGGTTAATATCAGTCAGCTTACTTGCAGAAAATTGCAATATTATCGCCAGCGTCGCTCGTTTCGTAGGTGCGCGCAGTTGCTGTTGCTGTCGCTGTCGCTGCCTCTACCGGCGCTGTCGACAGCGGTTGGCAGCGTTGCGCTGCCTGTGAGGGCTGAGTTTTAGACTGCGAGTATGGCCGGCATTCGGTCGCATCGCGTTCTCATGTCAAATTCGTCGTCAGTCGCTCAGTTTTTCCAGCTAATCGTGACAGAAAAAGAAAAACTGTGTGCAAATTGTGCAAAAACAAATGCATCGATTACAAATAATTAATCGCAGTGCTTCGATCAAAGAAAGTCGTCACACTGTGCAAAGTCCGGAAAAATAGTGCACTTGAGAATAGAAAATCGAATATTGGAAAGAGAAATATTCAAATGCGCCTATAAGCTATAAGATATTGGCATTTGTCGCCTACTATATATACAGCGAATATTCGTGCAAGTGTTCCATAAAACAAAAGCAACAATTGTGCCAAGTGTGTGCCCGTGTGTACCAGTGTGCGAGTGTGCGAGTGTGCAAGTGTACGAGTGTGTGCATAAGTAGTTTACACAGTGACTGATAGTCCATAAAACAATAAGATACACATCTAGTATATATTCCGATATATGTACTTATGCCCTATATGAAATGCAAGCAGCATCGCCAAAGTTACGGATCTAATTTCAAGCAGTTTACTTTTTTTTACACACATTTAATTTCAACTACAACAACAGAAAATACAAAAAACAAATCTCCACACACAGAAGATCATCATCAACAACCAAACAATATATATTTTTGCATTTTTCGAATAGGAAAAGGTATTGCAAAAAGCAACCCCAACCCCTCTCCTCCCAAGAGTATTTCGTATTTCAATTGATTTGGCATCTAATAATTTATTTGTTTTTCGAATAGAAAACTTTCCGCTTGAAACAAAGCTTAGACATATCACAAAAATTTTATTATGAAGATGAATTAATTGAATAGAGTGCACCACTGTGACAAAGAAAGAAAGAAGAAGACGATTGAAAATAAAAATATGAATAATATGATTTTTATATAAACAATGCCTTTTCTTATTCCTTATCACCACAACAACCACCAATGAAAATAGAAAAAAGAGAATACAAATCATCAACACCAAGAAAACTCAGAACTAATAAACCCCCGTCGTCGTCCGCTTTGTAACCCTCCCAATACACCCACACTTATATAAATCAAAACCTAAGCACAAACAACATCAACAGGCACTCATCGGCTTATCATTATCACGATCCACAGTCATCATTACAAACCCCATTATCTACTGCTATCGATTGCCAGCGATCGATAACTCAAACGCTAATCGTCGGTTTTTTATTTGAAATTATAAAGCAAAGTACTTAACAGAAACTTGATAAAAACAGTGTTGGTCAGCAAGTAGTGAGAAGAAACAGTGTTAGAAAATGCGCACAGCCCTAAGCCCAGTGTCCGCAAAGTTATTCCTGCTGTGCAGCAAATATAATCACGCCAATCACAAGGACGTTACCTAAAGTGTTTACCGAACTAGTGTAAACGTAACCAGTGCCAAATACCAGTGAAAATGTCATCCGACACCAACTCGTGCGCCAGTTTCTTTGCCCAGGAGCATGCGAATGCCACACTGACCCAGTACTTCCAGCAACTCAACTCCCAGGTGGCAGCAGCAGCAGCTGTTGTCGGCGGCACCAGCATCAACAACATCAATAACAGCAGCAACACCAACAGCTCCAACGGCAACAGCAGCAGCGGTAACAGTGACAGTGGCAACGATGGCAGCATGACGGGATCAACAGCAACACTGGACAACCATCGCAGCAGTGTCAGCAGCAATGACTCGGGCAAAAGCAGCAATGCCACCTCGCAGACAGCAGCAAATGCTTGGAACTTGCAACAGCAGCAGCAGCAGAACGCGGCCATGCAGCATCATCACCAGCAACAACAACAACAACAACAACAGCAGCAGCAGCAGCAGCAACATGCACAGCAGCAACATCAGATGCATCAGCAACAGCATGCACAGCAGCAACATGCTGCCGCAGTAGCTGCGGCACAACAGCAATTGCAACAACAGCACTCTCATCACTCGCAACAGCAGCAACATCAACAACAGCAACAACAACATCTTCCGCACTTGCATCATCCACACCAGCAGCAGCAACAACATCAACAGCAACAGCAGCAACATTTACATCAGCCACAACAACAACAACAGCAGCAACAGCAGCAGCAGCAACAACATCATGCGGCTCAATTGGCTCACACGCTTTCTTCTGCGGCTGCAGCTGCTGCTGCCGTCACAGGCAACACCAACACCCACTCGATCTTTGGCACCGGCAACTTCCACTACAAGACCAACAACTCGTGGACGCTGCCAACGCTTAGCTATCAGCGCATCTACCAAGAGAATCCACACTATCAACAGCGCAGCAACAGCTTCATGGAGAGTCAAGGCGCCGCTGTGGGTGTGGTCAATGCAGCGGCAACTGCAGCTGCTGCCGCCGCGGCTGCTGCCGTTGCAGCCTCAACAAATGCCAGCAGCAACAACAACAGCACCAACAACAGCAATACAGTTGCCAACAACAGCAATAACAACAATAGTATAACCAACAACAACAACAACAACAACGACAACAGCAATGTATCCTCCGTGCAACATGTGGCAAATGCTGTGGCCGCCGCAGTCATTGCCAACGAGCAGCAGAATCATCTGAACAGCCTCAAGGTTCGCTTTCAGCCATCCAGCTCAGGTGGGTGAACCGAGTGTGCTATAAATCGCCAAATTGATTCCAATAAGAATGTTGACTACGTTTTTTACACTTGCACAAATTAACAGCTGACCAAAAGTCATATGTATATTGATAGCATTGATAAGCAATGCGGAACCATGCAGTGTTTTTATTTTAATCCCCAGGGATTTGGGCATGACTGTTGTCATTGATAAGAACTAAGTATCAGTAGTTGGCTCTGCTTTTAAGCTTAATAATACTAATAGTAATTTCTTTAATATATATTCCCAACTTGCCAGCGGAATAAGAATTTCCCTATATAAATTAGCATCCATAGAACGAAGGGGATGTTTTGCTTAAATGCATATTGTACATATTACGTGATTCCAATTCATATAATATTTACATATTTTAACGACAATTTAATACAATTTAAATATTTAAGCAATCCTTTTTTTTAATGTAATAGTTTTAATTTATTTCTTTTAAAACTACGCTCTCTTCCCGCGTTTACGGACTGCTGATATCATCCGCAACACTATGGGAACTTTGAGTCGAAATGTCAGCAAAAGCTTCGCTTTGCCTGCTGTCTGTGTTAATGCCCAGCCATATGTAGAAATGCACTTGTATTGACGAGTGTATGTGTGTGTCTAGCTTGTCATTCGCAATAAAAACTTAATTAATATGCGCGGTGCTTTAGCTTACAATCTACGTCATTCGTGCTCAGACTCTGAGCTTTTCTTTGTGCTGCGTTGATAAGTGACGACCTACGCCAAAAGAGCAAAGTGGAGAGCTTTAATTGTAACTGATACTTAGTCGAAAAGCTATCTGTCTCGCTAGGTTTATAGTTCACACTCTTTTCGCTTGACGTTGGCAATTTGTGCTGGAAAATTTAGAAATTAAAACAGCATTTTCACACATAACACTGGATTGAGGTTAAGTTTGTGTGTGGGTCAAGTCTGTGATATGATTTCAATAATGCAGTCAAAGCTCATTAGCCTAAAAGATGCATGCAATTGACAAATTGGCTGTGCTTTCGCCACCATTTGCAGTTTGGCTCGATTCCTGCATTCATCTGTGTCCATTTATCTGCTTTTGATCCGCCAACAAATGACGAACTGACCTCGCTTTTGTCCAGCCTTTTTTCACCCGTTTTTAGCCGTTTTTTTAGACCATTCGTTTTGATTAGATTTTTGGTCAGCGGCAAAGAGGGACCACAGTTTCAACTGAAATTATTCTGATGAGTTGTGGGAAAATTGTAACTTATGAAATGATATATTGAATATTTTAATGTGGTATTTGTAAGGCGAATACCCTGTACCAAATTGCAATTGTATTATTGTAAATATGCAATATACTTTAAAAAGTATCGTAGATAATTTATGCGTTTAAGTAATTATTATAATTGTTCCACACCTTTTTTATTGTCTACCCCAAACTGGTCAATAATATTAATTGAAATTACACTGTGGGTGGTTTTTCTCAGTGTTCTAGACAGAGCTCATCTATTTAGTGTTTAGAATTACCCACACACAGTGCTCAGCGCATCACAACGACAACAACAATTTCCGCTTGTCGCTAGTCCCGTCCCTGCACAGCTTTTCAGTATCATATGCCTCCCTTTATTCCTCGCTATAAAAACAGAAGGGAATGCGGTAAATTTTGATACGATACGATACGTTAAGATCTGATACAATACGATATGCTTTTCGGTTTTAGTTTCAGTTTCAGTTTCGATTCGTTTTTTATTTTTCCCTCTCTGGAGAAATTTTGTGCAAGTTTATTGCAAACAATCGAATTGACTTTATTCGCCGTGAATTTAATTTATGTGTTTTATTTCATTACTTTATTTTTGCAGTGAAAATTGCAAATATGACCTTTTATAGGCAGGCAAAGCCGGCCGCCTCTTGTGTGGGCAGCGGCAGCAGCAAGGGAAAGCTGCAGTCGCAGTCATAGTCTCAACGAATTCGCCATGGGGTGGCCCACTGTCAATGCCAGCGGCGAATAAATAAATATGGGGAAATGGGTTTGGGTATCGCTGTGGGTGGGCAGTGTGGGGGTGGGCCATAAGGGGCTTTGGCGTAATTTGTAATCTGTTTACATGTTGTCATCAGCACTAAATTTATTTATTAATTTGTAAAATTTTCTCGCTCTCTTTGCAGGTAAGCATCATGTAACTCTCCCACAACCCAATGACTTTGTGCGTGTGTTTGAATGTCAGTTTTTGTTGTTGCTACTGCGTCCCATACGTGACTGAGGAGCGCGTGCAGCTTAGTGTAGTTACGGTTTAATAATGTGGGTAAGCTTGTTATCATTACACTACTAACAGCCAGCGAGAGCCTCACTCACTTAGCTAGAGCTTTTAGCGCTGTCGCAGTCTGCGTCACCGTCGCAGCCAAGTAAATCACTCAAACGATGCTGCGGCCGCGGCTGGCGCAGCCGTTAGCGTCGACAGCGCTCTGTGTGAAAATCTAAAACTAGCAGCGCTTCCGCATGCAGCGACTGCGACAGAGCGCCGCTCACACGAAGCGTAGCGACAGCGAACTTTGGCGCAGCCTGTGCGAAAGAAAGTAAACAGACGGAATGCGCAAAAAAAATTATACGACCAAGAGAGCGTGTGCATGCGAGAGAGAGAGCGTGAGTGTGTGTATGTGTGTGTGAGTGTACGAGTGAGTTTGCTTTCGGTTTCAAGTTTGGCTTTGACGCTGGCTGCGCAGTCGCCGTCAACTTTTGGCTTTGGCGCTTTCTGCGTGGGGCTTTGTTGTTTTTGTCTTTTTGGAGGCGATCTGAGCTGCGTTGCAAGAGGAGCACAGCGCGCGCGTTCACTTAGCGTTTGCAGTCCGGCGGCACCGGTTCGGTTCACGGCTCCACATCGAACAAATTAAAATAAAAGAGACAAATAAAAGCGCACGAAAGCGAGTCCCAAAGTCCCCCAAAAACAACACAAACAACAAAAACAACAGCGCGTGTCAGCGTCTGCGACTGCGTCTCAGTCTGTCTGCTTTCGAATTCGTGCGAACTTGTGAACTTTCGATTTCGACTTCGACTCCGACTTCGACTTGGGCCAAGCAACTGCAGGACGTCGTTAACGCCTCCGCCCCCAATTTACGGTTGTAAAATATATTAAATATGGAATACCATAAGGAAATGCTGTGAAAATTCAAACTATGCCTGGCAGCAGTGCAGTGAGAAAAATCTAAAGAGATCTCAAAGGCAAAGCAAAATAATTTATAAATATAATTTGTTTGAAAATATTTCAAATATGCCTGCACAGTGATTACCAGTGCTATGAAAGTGTCCACAAAAAGTGTTTTAAAATAGCAGCCAAAAATTTCATAGTTAATAAAAAGCTGAATATCAAAAATCATGTCAACTAGTTTAGCACATAAATGAATATAAAAAATATACATATACATACATACATACATATGTACGTATTTCAGCTGTTTGAGTAGACCCTAAATCATTCAAGAAATTAACAACAAACAAAAACCACAAACTGCGCCCAACAACAATAACAGCAACCCACAAAATAGCAACAAAAATCGCATAGCAAATTGTTTTTGTTCCCTGCCTAATTCAAGGTCAAACTTTTCTCATTCAAACGGCGAGAAGCGTCGCTAACGACGACGGCGACTGCGACGCGAGAACCCCTTTAATACGCCCGTCGCAGCGCGACAACAACAAGTACGCCAAATAGTTGACAGCAACAACAACAAACACACAGCAATAATAGAAAAGGCAAAGCGAAAAAAATCAACAACCGAAATAAGCAAACAAAAGCCAGGTGACTGCGGCAGCGCAGCAGCAGCGACAATTGAAGAGCACATAGCGCAAGAGAGCAAAAACAACAACAACAACAGTTACGGAAATTGAGGCGAATTCAGAAGTATTCTTACTCTCGCTGGCTGGTGAAGCTGCGCTTGCTGCTTGCTGCTAGCGCAATTGTTGTTGTTGCTGGGATGTCGACTAGAAACGTGCGATAAAAAGCTTTTATTTATTTTTATTTTTCAACAGACAAAACTACATTAAATCGAATTGAATGAAAAACAAATTTATTCAAATTAAAAGTATAGTAATAGGTGAATATCAATTTCAGTTTTAATTTATTTCGTTTCTAAACAATTTAAAGACTGCAGCAGCAGCAGCAGCACCGTAGTAGCAATGTTTCCACTTGCCTCTTTGCAACAAGAGCATCAGTTGAATAAAAACAGCTAACAAAAGCGAGAGCAACAAGAGCTACAAGTAAAAGGCATAATAGACAGAAAGAAATAACAAATAATAAACGAAAATAAAGACTCGGCAATGAGAATGGACTATCAAATGCCGCCGCCAGCCTTGGCACTGCAACAGCAACATCAACAACAGCAGCAGCAACAGCAGCAGTCACACAATGCGCTGCAGCATCAACAGAATCAGCTACAACTATTGCAGAGCGTGCAACAGCAGCAACATCAGCAGCAACAGCAGCAGCAGCAAATGCTGGGCAACATGTCTCAGGCAGCAACATTGCCACCGTTGAGCAGCCTGCCGTTGCAGGTGGTGCACAACTTGCCACACCTGCTGGCTAACAACGGCAACACCAACAACAACAACAGCAACAATACGAATCTCAACGGCAATAATGTGCCCTGCAACAACAACAACAGCAACAATCTATTGCGCACCAGCATGCAACAGCAGCAGCAACTGCTTAATAATCTCAGCAACAACAACAATGGCAACGCAAACAACAACAGCAATGCAACGCATGTTGCCAACGGCACATTACCTCCGCCCACGCAGCTGCTGCAACATCACTTGCAACATTTGGCTCATGTCAATGTGAATGCAGCGGCAGCTGTTGTTGCTGTGGCTGCCAACAATCTCAGCAACAATCTGCAACACGGCAGCAGCAACAGCAATAACAACAACAGCAGCAACAACACCATACTTAACCACAACAATCTCAACATTATCATCAATAATCACACCTCCAACAACAACAACAACAACAACAATCCAGCAACACCAAATGCAAATCTGGTCGCGGCCACGCCTACTGTGAACAGCAGCGCCTCCGCTGTCGCACAGCAGCAACAGGCGCATGAGAACAGTTTGGTCAACAGTCTGGTTGGAGTCATCAATGGCAGCAGCAACAACAGCAGCAATAATGCCAACGGCAACAACAACAACAATACCAGCAACAACAACAACAACAACAACAATAACGATGATAGCAATCGTTGGACACAATTTCAGGTGCAACAACTGTGGAAGCAGCATGCAAACTATTTGAATGGTATGAATAATGAATGAATATAGTCGAATAATATGCGGAACAACAGTCGACATGTTGTAAACCAACTATCGTATGATACGTACTATCGTTAAAACTCTCTTTAAATTCGTCTAGCATAAATCATAATTTGATTAAGCTTTTCGGTAATCTATCGATAGTCTCACTATTGCTATCGATTGTTTTGCATTTAACCTTGTGGAGGTTTCCCATTCTAGCTGTAATTGATGGCACGCTCGACTGCTTATCGCGCCACGCCCCGTCCGCCGCTTACCGCTGACCCTGATTAGGTGTCAAAGTCAGCTTATATCGATTGCAATTGCCTGGTTTCGGGTGTTTTTCTATGGCATTTTCTTTGGATATGACAAGCTGCTGTATGGGTTCATTGCGGTGCGCTGACATTTTCTTTTTTCCATTTACCGTTTACCATTTGCCATTTGCTATTTCACACTGTGTACTTCCCATTTCCGCGTGAGGGGGTGGCTTGGTTCAACCGAGTCAAGCGAGAGGCTCAACTTTCAACTGAAGCAGACTCTAGTCTCTCTCTCTGTCCCTGCCTCGCTCTGTGGCAATTTACAATCACTTTTGCTTTCTGCTACTTTCGACAAGGGCCGAAACTTCCCAACTTCCCAACTTGTTGCTGGCCCGCGACATTTTCAGACAACTTTCGTTTCTTTTTCGGTCGGGGTGCTTTTCAGGTATTCAAAAAATATAAAAAAAAGCTAAAAACCCAAAAAAGCCAACTTTTGTTTTATATATTTACTTGTAAAAAATATACAAAATAAATAAATAAAGGTGTCTGTCTGTCTCTCGTCTGTCCGGCTGGAGCTGAGCCTTTTGTGCTTGCCCACTTTGTTATCACAACTTTTATCTTGACGCGTTCTCTTTATGGCCACAAAAATATAAAATACCGGCTTTTACGGCCTCGCCAGCAGCCACAGCGGCAACAATCGCACCAAAAAGGGCAATATTGGCACTCACTTCACTCCCTCTCTAAGCTGTGACATTGCCGCATAATTAATACAACAACAATATCAAAAATATTCATTTGACTCTGCCGAAAATGCGTTTTTACTTTCATTGAGCGACGCCAGCGTCTGCTGCCTGCGTCTGCGTCTGCGTCGCCGTTGTCAGCTGCGCTCTCTGCCCGCTCTGCTCTGCGGCTAAGCAACATCACAAAAATTAACTTTCACTTTTTCGGCAGTTTTAAATTCATTTCTTTTTTTCGGCTTTTGATATTTTCTGTTGTTGTTGTTGTTATTTTTGGTAATTTTTTGGCTGTTGGCTACGAATTTAGTGTCTTCTTTGGCTGCCGCTGAGCTTTGGGAAATATAATTTCATACATACCAAAAATGCTCAAAAATGTAATTCGAAAGTTTGCTAATGTTTAAATTTCTAAAACATATATTTAAATAAGAAATATATCAATCGATAGAGCCACAAAGAAGCAAGACCAAAAACGAGTATAGTTTATGACAACAACTATGTACACTGATAAAAAAAACGAGCTAAAGTTAAGGTGCACTAATAGAAAGCGAGCTAAAAATTAACATTTTTGGTCATATAAAATACCAACCAAAATAGAGTAATGATTTTTCATAATTTATCTCAGTGTACTAGAACCCCAACTTCAACTAAATGTTTCAATATTCTATGCTTTCTATCCGCATTGAAGTTCTTTTATTCATAACGCTAAGACGAACAAACTGCGCTTGGTTAAGCTCATATTTCAGCCCTGACTCTTATGCCACTTGTACGACTTGATAAGTGAGTAGAATTGAGTCAATGTGTAAGAATTTGAGGCGAGCAATCAGTGGCAAGTCACAGAGCGCACTGTGTGTTGTCGACTTCCTTTCGTGCTTCTGGCCACAAGACGCGTTTATCCAATGAAATTTGAAAATGCATTTCGCGCATGTGCCGTGCCACAGAGACATGACAAACGGCTAATTTGCTGGCTGAGGCGCGCGCAGCGCTGTCGCTACCGTCACACACTCACCCAGATATCGAGTGAGTGTGTGCTGTGCCGCCTGGCAATAAGCAATTGCCAATTGTCAATTGCCAACAGCTAATGGTCAAGAGTTAAGAGTGCAGAGTCGACAGTGGAGAGACGAGAGTTTATAGCCAGCTGCCACTTGGCAATTGTTAACTGCCAAAATGCAACGTAATACAGTTACTTCAATCACAAGCTACTCGTCTTGGCGCTGCACTGATTGCTGCTGCCACTGCTGCTGTTGCCCCTGGACGGCAGCAACTGTTGTTGCGCAATCGACGCCGCCAGCAGCAGTGAGCCGAACAACTGTTAAAACGTGCAAAATGCGGCATCGTTTAGTGGTTAGGTGAGAAAAGCATTCCGAAATATCAGTGAAAGTGGCCCGAAGTGTCGCTACTCTCCCTCTGCCTCTGCCTCTGCCCCTTCTCTCACGCACCACGCGGCGTATGAGCAATCTTTTAATTGCTGCTCTTTCACACGTCGTCGCGCCTGTCGTCCGCTCGTTGCCAAAAGACCAGAAGCAGCGTGCTTCGTTTTATGGATTTTCTTCTTGCCTGTGTTGATTGAATTTCAGTGTCTCTTTTCGCTGTTGTTTCTCTGTTTTGATTACGTTTTAATTTCGCAGCATTTGCCACGCCCCACGGCACAGTCCGCCCTCCAGTCCGCGTGCTCTGCATACTTGCAGTCAATTTTTCAATCGGTTTTTATTTCTTTGTGTGTATTTGGGTTTCGGTGTCTGCCGTATTTTTTTTTTGCCGTTTTATGGAGCTGTAATTTTATAGCGCTCGCGATATTCGTGATACACACACACACACACTCATACACATGTGTTTGGCTCAGCTATGATTATCATTATCGTCTGCTTCCTTATTTTAGCTAATTAACTGCACGGCGCCACTGGCTTTCTTTCAACAACAACAGTAACAGTAATAGTTGCTATAGCTACAGCAATAGCAACAGCAAATTGGGGCTAATGGGGGGAGTGTTGGATAGCCATCTCTCTCTCCATATCGCCTTCTCTGCCTCTGCTGTAGCTCTCTGTGTCAAATATGTTACCAATTTGTGTCGCCAATTGGCTTTGGGCGTGGCTCAAATCGTTTTTCTGCTTTTCTCGCCCTGCCTTTCCATTCCACTTTTAGTATTATATTTTCACTTTCGCCACGTAACAGTTTTCCACGCAATTCAATTATTGCAAAATCACTTTCGGCCAGAGTTACTTAAGCTTGCTGTTATAATTTATTTACAAAAAAAAATTTAAACATAACTATTAGGTTTTGAATTTTAAGTTATTTAGTACTAAATTTATTTGTTTTAATTACAACAAAGAAACTGTCCGCTAAACGAAATTAGCTTGATGAAAATTGATTTTATTTTGGAAAATTTAAAGTGTGACTCAGTATAAATATCGATTAAAAATCTACACCCAATTTATGTTTGTAATATTATCTGCTCTACTACGCATTCTTTTTAAACTGTCAACTATTATTTTGCTTAATGTTTATTTGTAATGCTAACAACCCGGAAATCAAATGCCAACAGATTTTCCCACACATAATTAATTTTTACACAGACCAGCAAAAAAGGGCTAAAAAAACCGAAATTAAGCATAAAAAGTGCTACATAAAAATACACAAAAAACGCTATGCAAATGAGCGCAAATGCGGAATGAATGCAATGCACAACAGCGACAGCGACAGCGACAACAATCGCAACAGCAACAACAACTGAAGAGACAAGCACAACAATCGAAAGTGTTACACTTTCTGCACTTCAGCAAAAGCAAAGCAACAACGAAACAAGAGCCGTAAACGAGTACCATGTAATACACGTACAACTAGCAACAACAACTAGCAACAACAACAACAATAATGCAGCTGAAATTGCCGCAATTGCGCCATCGACGCGACTCGACGCGACGCATGCGCAAACAGCGACGTCAGCGTCAGCGCCAGCGCCAACAGCAGCAGCAACGGCGACAGCGACTGAGAGACAGGTGAAAGGGGCGTGCAACAGCAAGAGCAACAACAACAGTGTACGTGCTGCCACAATTGTTGAGCTGGGCTTCGAAGCAGAAGCACTGTGCTCATTTTCTGCATTGCATAATGCTCTTTTAAGCTACAAATAAAAGCTTTTGGCTACTACGACAAATATTTTGAATTCTAAATAAAATGAAAATACTTTTCCATTATACAAATATTTGATGAAATTTCACACCATAAGAAACCGAATTTCTTAAAGTATTTTTCTGGTTTCAGACGTAATCGACTTGTATGTCAATGTCGCGGTCTGTTATTTCTTTTTATTGTTATTACCATTTTTATGCTGTTCTACTTTGTGCATAGAATGCGACTTGGACTTTACGTTATGGCTTATTATGGCGACTCTCTGGAGGGGAACTGGTTTCTGAATTTCATTCAATTTGGGGTTTTTGGTTTTTTAGCTCTGCTTTACGCTATGACTTGTTTGGGCTGTTATTGGTGTTGAGCTTATTGTTAGTGTGGCTTAAAGGAGATTTTTACTCTCACTTTCATTTCAAAATGAAGCAGAGAGGGGAAAGAGAGTTGTATGAACTGAAAAACGGATGTGAGTCGTTATTGAGTTAAGTGCTTTTAGTCTAAGATATAGTGGGAATGCTTATAAATTTAATAGAGTTTCTATGTTCTAACAGAATCAACTATAAACCCTCACCATAATGTTAAGAACTGTTACTGTTAGTTGATTTTAGTATCATAGAAATATTAAAACTCTAACTAGAAATTATAAAAATGTCCACAAATTTCCGCACGGAGACTATGTTGTCACATGTTAACTAAACTAAAAAAAGACATGTAGAAATGCACAGCTTCGTGCTAAATGGAAACAGAAAAGTGAAAGTTTAATGCCGCATTAAAATAATAATAAAAAAAACAAAACAAAAGGAAAAAAACCAACACCATGGTCCAGTAAAAATTGTGACCAACTCGCTGTCCATTAACACAACAAAGGCCCAGGCCAGGGGCTAACAATTTAACACACACAAAGAGAAAGATAAATAAATAAATAATAATGATAACAATAATACAGCTAGCTCACTTACACAGATACAAATTATAACAAAAAACGGGCATTCCACGTTACCTTTTCACCAGAAAAGAAACACTATAAATTTTGTTGTCGTAGGCCTGCTGGCTGGCTGTGGTCTGGGTGCGATCAGCATTTCTAATGAAAGTAATACCCAAAAAAAGGAAAAAAATTCAAATAAAAACGAGAAGAAACAACGAGGAGAGAAGCGGAAATCAAATGCAAAAGCGTCACGAAAATTATGCAAATTATTTTAATTACAAATGAGAAATTTGAAACACGAAAAAAGCCCATAAAAAGTGCGAGCGCCTCAACAGTGACGAGAGCCCCAAAATAAAGCAAGCAACAACAACAGCAGTCAGTTGACCCACTTAAATTGGCAAGAGAAACTGTAACCGAAAACCCAAATAAAAAATATGTACCTAAAGCTAAGGGGCCCAGCCTCTTGAGCTCCCGAATCGGCTTAAGTCATCGCGGTCTAAAAATAAACCCTGCCCCAGATTCTTGTCGCGTCTCCTCGCAAAAAAGTTACCTGAGGAATACCCTTAATACGTTTCATGTTGTGGCACTGATCCTCATCTGTTTTGTTTATCTGCTTAATATTTATGTGTTATGTATTTTTTGCCTGCCTTCATGCTTTTGTTCTGTTTCGTTTTGTTTGGTTTCGTTTTGTTTCCGTGTATCTATTAAATACTTTTGTACATTTTTGCTCTTCTACTACTATCTTCTTTTCATTTTTCTTCTGTTTTTACAGGCAGGAAATCTCCATTTTTGGGTTTTATTTGCAAAGCAAACGGTAAATTTTTATGTTGTGTGTGTGTGGTTATTTTTGTTTTATTTTAATTGCTTTGCGAAAGTTTTTGAATGCGCTTTCATTGTGTTAAGCATTTCCTTGTGTTGAGTGAAATGCTAATGGCGGCGAGAGATACATGCCTAAAATTATCGATTCCTTCGGCATGGCATAGTTATCTACACATAGGCTGAACTGCAGATATCAACAGTTACTTGCATCTCCTGCTCATTACCAGTTATCTGTCTTATCTGTCTGTACAAACATCAGTACGCTGTTAAAATTTCCCATACAACATAGTCACCTGTTATTTCCCCTCTATTTAAGACCGAACCAAGCCTGATTAAAAAGCCAAATAAAATGTGCTCATACATAAATATGCCGTGTGATTTGCCTAGTCCTAATTTTGTTAGCTTGTTCATGCGTGTCCAACTGTCTGTGTGTGTGTATCTATTACTTCATTTCACATGCAACACAAACACTTGCACATTACCTTTATTTTTCACTTACGCTTCGCTGCCAACGGCATAAAGAAAAGCAGCACACGAAAAAGAAGAGAAAATATTACTTCACTGCCACAGACCAGAAATGTGGTTGCTGTTGCCGTCGCTGCCTCGGCCGCCGCTGCATACAATTTCGCAATAGTTGGTAAATCGCCTCAAAGACACAGAAAAAAAAGTTTGCAAATGAAAGTGAGAGTGAATAAGAAAGCGGAAACTAATGCAAGCGAAACCAGCAGCAGCAGCAGCAAAAGCTCTGCACGACGGAAACCGGTTTCTGCCGACGACGACGTCGACGTCAGCGGCCGAAACTCGTTTCGCGCAAGAAATCAAAGAGCGGCCTGCAGCTGCGCAGTCGACAGCCGTGTACGCTCAGCTGCGCCTGCGGAGCAGCAGCGACTGAACGAAGCTTTTTGTGAGTGAACGAAGCGCTGTGAGACTTGACGATAAAAATCAGTTGAAAGCTGAAATTTCACTTTCGCTTTTAGCTGCTGCGCTGCGCTGCTCTGCTCTGCTCTGCTCTGTTCGACAGTCGCTTCCTCTTTGTTTGGTTTATTTGTTGGTTTGCCTGACTGTCGCCAGCGTTTGTGTTTGCTTTTGTTTTTGTGTTTACTTTGCCGTTTCGTGTGGCGCATGCGGAAATTCGTTGGGAAAATTGTTTTTGCCATTCGCCATTGTTTTTGCATTCAATTTTAGGCAGTTGGCCGTAAAAGAATTGCAAAAATCGTTTGTTTATTATTAATTATCTTTATATAATATAGTGTGACCCACTTTACAGTAACAGCTGCCCCAGTAGTGGGTATCAGTGGGTAGCTGTGGGTAGTGGGCCTTTATCAGTAACTACTTGACTGCAGCAGCAACAACAACAAGGGCAGAATTTACAGCGAAATAAATTCTAATGGCAATAGTTAAGCGCCCGCTCTTATCAGCGACATTTTGGCGACGTTAGTTTTTGATTAATAATAACAAAGCAGTAAAAGCAAAACCAGGGAAGAGCACAACTGACTGAATGACTCGCTGCCCTTGAATGTCCTCACTGTACTCATTGCTAATATTATCTTTTTTAGGCAAATCCACATCGAATAGCAAAGAAATCATCTGCCCGGATGATAAATACAAAGAGGAGGGCGACATCTGGAATGTTGAGGCGCAAACGGCATTTCTCGGCCCCAATCTGTGGGACAAAACATTGCCCTACGATGCTGACCTCAAGGTAACACAAGTTAGTATCATATCATCGCTGCGTAGTGGCTGCGTCTGTAATACCCTCCCTACACACTATACTCTATACCTTACATTCGATTCAATGAAACGGAAACTCCAATTGTACACACACACATACACACACACATACACACACACACACGGTGACACTGACAAACAGACAGACAAACAGACATGATATTAACAAATTTGTTGCTTTCTTAGTGCGAGAATTGAATTCTCATCATTTGTAAATACTTATAATGAACATAATCTGTGCAGTTTTAATCATTAACCCATTTGAAGAAAGTTTAAAATATTTCTGGCTTAGTTAAATTCAAGAGTTAACTGGTATTTGAGGAAGTAATTTCCAACGAAAGCTCCTCCTATCGAATTGCAGTTTCTGTTATCATTTTGAAAGCTTTTGTAATGGCGTTTTACTTATACCTATTCCCCCTCTGTACAGTATGCCGACTTGGATGAGTTCCTGTCGGAGAATAACATACCTGATGGATTGCCCGGCACACACTTGGGACACTCGAGTGGTCTCGGGCATCGCTCCGATTCACTGAGTCATGCAGCGGGCTTATCCCTCGGACTGGGGCATATAACCACAAAACGTGAACGATCGCCATCGCCATCGGATTGCATTAGTCCCGATACGCTAAATCCACCATCGCCGGCAGAATCAAGTGAGTATGGAGGGACGACAGACGATGAAATGAGAAGATATTAATATTTAACTTTGAGCGTGGTATCCTCTACCATAATACTGTGCTAATACTTTATTCACTCTCTAATTTCAATGATTTAATTTAAAACAAAACACAAATGGAATGGACATTGCGCCTTTTTAACTTATGATATTTGATTTTAGCAATACTATTATAACATTTATTTACATATATGTACATGCATCCATATTCCCACATATCATATCAATCGCAAATCGAAAAGTTGAAAACAGAAAATGTTTTTGCTCATGTCTTATCAAATGCTAAATGTTAAAGGCTGAATTTACATTCCAATTTGTGCAAGGCAATAAATAGAATCGTTTAATTTCTTACGTGATTATTTCCTCTTCTTTTTTTTTTTGTTTTTGTTTCCCTTCTCATTTGTCTTATGGTTTATACTTTAGCACGAATAGTCTGTGAAACATTGTTAACATTTAGTATTTGATATTCCAGCATTTTCATTCGCATCGTCGGGGCGTGACTTTGATCCGCGCACCAGAGCCTTCTCCGACGAAGAGCTCAAACCGCAGCCGATGATTAAAAAGTCACGCAAACAATTTGTTCCAGATGAACTGAAGGACGATAAGTACTGGGCCCGTCGCCGGAAGAACAACATTGCCGCCAAGAGATCCCGGGACGCCCGTCGGCAAAAGGAGAATCAAATTGCGATGCGTGCACGCTATTTGGAAAAGGAAGTGAGTACAGTTGCCTCTGCGCAACAGCTGGATTGCATCTTTGTTTAAAGATTGATTTGGTTGCCTATTGTAATTTACTATCAGTTACTAAACACGTTTCTCTATCCATTAGAACGCAACACTACATCAGGAGGTTGAGCAGCTAAAACAGGAGAACTTGGACTTGCGTGCACGTCTATCGAAATTCCAGGATGTGTAATGATAAATGTGTCTGACTATTTGGAGGCCGAACACCACAACCACAACCACAACAACAACAAAAGAAAAACAAAAGAACCTACATTTTAAATGTATATTAATATACATACAAGCAAATGCTAAATAATATTAAATGATAACAATAATAATTGCTAATTGATAACTATTAGTAAACAGACATGAAAGTACACTATAAATTTATATAAAATACAAGTTAATATACATATATATATATATATTAATACATTACCTATAATAAGACACACACACACACACACACTGCTAAGGGCATTAATAACAACATAAAAATATATATTTATTTTAAACTTAACGTAATACTAATTGCAAATTAACTAAAAGGAGCAAAACTTTAACTTCAAAGAGAGGATAAATTCAATTCAAATGCCACATGTAAAAACTATCGATTGCCGTTCGGTTTGTGCAACTATCGCTTTGCCTTGCAGCAAGTAACTAAATTGAACTCTCCCAAAAAATTCTTGACATTTGGTAGCCACGGCAGAGGGACTACATATGTATAACTAGAACCTGAACCCTACACATTAATAAGCAGCCACACACACACACACTAGGTAAGTGTTTTGTTATTAGTTTAAAGAAAACAAGCTTAAACCTATCCTATTATTGACCACTGTATCATTTACTTTGGACCCTCACACGATGCAATTACGAATTCAATTTCTTCTGTTTAGTTTTGTTACAAGAAATTTACAAGTCGTGCATACATATGTAAATAATTTCGTTGTCCTTTTTCAACTATAAAAAACCCAAAAAGAAAAATAATTATGATTATCGAAAAACATTGACTAAAAACTAATTGAAATCCATTTAAAAATGAGCAAAGAACTTCCCTCCTCAGTTGCCTCTGCGCCAGGCAGCTGTTAGATTAAGTGAGCTATGATTTTTTATATATACAACGTTACTGTAAAACAATACAAAATAAAACAAAAGCATAAAAACTATTATTTATAGTTTTTGTTACTTGTTGAGTGCAAAACTAATGTAATGAATGAAACAACATCATTGATAAGTCAGACAAAGAGCAAGATTATTCGTAAGAGCGTATAGAGAATGCCTCAAAATCGATCTACACTTAGAAACTATCTAAACTTCGCACTCTCCCCTAATTATGTGGAATCGAACTTACTACAACTGTTCAACTATACTTCATTTGTTTTAATTACTAGTTTGATTTTGACTATTATTTTTGTTCTATTTCTATTTTTAATTTTGTTTTAACTAATTTTGTTTGGTGTGATTTGCAAGATCTTAAATCTTATACATAATTATTATTATTATATTATTACGATTATTATTGATTATGATTATGATTATTATTATTGATTATGATTATTATTATTATTACTGTTTACAGTGTTAGTTAAGTTTTATTAATTTTATTTGTTAAACATTGAGTTACATTTACCTGCATACCCTAGCATTTTAAGCTAACAAAAAACACAAAAACAGGCTTAAGAAAATCGAAGAAAATTGAAAGAGTATAAGGAAAAATCCAAATAAATTTTATACACATGAGAAATAAAAAACAAGCAAAATTCATTTACATTTACATTTTCTTTTCAACTTGCAACTAAATGTTCAAGCACGTCAAATTAAGTTTTATTTATTAAACTTTCAATGGAAACCACAAACAGCAATACAGAAAATACCATAAAAACATTGAATGAGAAACAAAGAGAGTAAGAAGAAGCAAGCAAACCGCAATTGTTTAATAATAAAAATCTAAGCGTTGCTTATAAAATATTGAGAAAAAAAACATTATTCTACTGCTGTTCTTTTGTTTTTGTTGTATTTTATATGTTGGAAATCGCCCTCTTCCCCACCCAGACCCGCAAATACTAATGATAAATGTAGAATAGTATGCAAGGATCTCACAGCAAGTAGTACATACAGTTAGCAGCCATAAACTACTAAATAAACACCCGAAACTAACCCTAACGATAACAATTGTCTATCTATCTACATACTATATTGTATACTATCCATCTATAACTAGCAATTCAATTGATGTTTATCTATTAGATAACTAGAAGAACGAGCATCGAGTGCACCTAAGCCTAGCACGTAATACATACTAGTTGAGTCCGATTCTGAATCATCCAATAAGTATGAAAATTTCCCCAACTAACAACTAACCTAAACAGCCTTTTGCACTGCTAAGAAACCACCTAGAGAAAAATCTAAATCTAAAAGAAAACCCCAAGGAAAACTTACTCTTCGAAAGAAGAAGAGTCAAGCGTTTTGAGCTTCGGTTGTTTTGTAAAGTGTCACATACGATAATTAGTGTAATATCGACATCATCGATATCGATAACTATATTAAATGATTTAGCCCAAAAACTCCACATCAACAACAACATCAGTAACAACAAGACAAGAAAAACTAAGCAATTGCTACAATATTTGTATAAAAGAAATCAATTAAAAAAACTACAAAAATCGTGTTATATTTATATAAACCTATTAGATAAAAGAATTGATTTAAGATGCGCATAGAGGTGAAAATAAATTTCGTTAAAATCAAGCCCCCATGCCTGGCGAGTGGGGCCCTAACAGACAGCAGCGAAGAGAGCTTGACAAGCTCTCCTTAAAAAATAAAAATTTTAGTAGTGAATATTTAGTGTTTTAAATTTATTTCATTAAGAGTAGTTCCTAGTGCGCTTAACCTAGTTTTATGCTTTTGTTTAATTCGGAATAAAGTGTACAAAAGTAATATGGGTTTATTTTTATTTTTCGAATTAAACCTTAACAACTTTGAGGCGCTGTTGTTTGGGTGCCTCGCACAGCCTGAAAGCGAGCAGGGGCAAAGAGCTCACTGGATATGAGTAAATAGAAATTAGATGAAGACAAGACAAGTTTTGTGCAACGAGTTTGTTGTAGGTTTATTTATTTTGTTAGTGATTGATATGTATTAACAATACTTATGTACGAGTATTTCTGATAAGAATGTTCCGTAACAAAATGTAGACTTTAGCAACAACAGAAGACGATAAAACTGAAAGTAAAACCTTTTCGTTTGAAAAAGTAAAAACAAAAACAAAAACAAAAAAAAAAAGCCAGATCGAAGTTATGTCTAGTATACAGTATATATACATATATGCATACATACATATACATATATATTTATTATATACAATACAAATACAAAGAGCATGCTATTCTAATTATAATTATTATATTATAATTGATTATGATTACGATTAGTTGGAGTAACTTCTGTAGATAAATTCAATACTGTAGCTGATTGATGATGATTTTTTATAAGTACTTACAAACATACATACTTAGTATATGCTATACTATATACCAAATACCATATATATACCACTTAGAGAGAGCAATGGAGCTGTTGCGCATCGTAATCGTAGGCAGGGTTAAAATAGTAACTAAAGACACAAATTGTTGCAGTGCAAAGCAAAATGAATCGCAAAAGTAGCTAAAGATACTGACACAGATATGTGTGCGTATACTTACAAGTATCTAGAAGATATACAAGTATCCAACTAAGCCTAGACAGACACAAGTCAAGTCAAGTACAGTATAGTAAATTTATGTAAGCAAATGCTGAGTGTTTTTAGTCCATAAGCGAGCTGTGTGAAAGCAGAGGCAGAGATAAAGATAACGATGAAGACAGAGAGTCGGCAATGCGAACATATTAATGCTATTATATACATATATTATATTATATACATATACACCTAAATACTTATATATATATATTCTTACATATTAAAGACAAAATGTTGTTGAATTTTAAAATCAATAAGAAGTGAATTGTAGGATGAGAAGAATCAGCAGCAAGCGTTGATTGATAAACGTAGTGAAAATCCATGAGAATATAAAAAAATTGTTAGTTGTTGCGAAAAACATGAAGCTAAAATCCCAAAATTAAACTAAAATAATTAAATACCCCACACACAAGCGTTTTAGAGCCTTTACTTATATTTTGAGAATTTTGCGATTGAAACGAATGCAAATAATTTTATATGAACTACAAAAAACGATTCAAAAAAATCTAAAAAAAAATCTCAAATAAAGAATATAAATTAACTAACGCTAAAGCTAAACGTAAATTAGAACTAACAATTTGTAAAGCGTTTGTATTAGTAACAAAAACCACAAAATCGATCAGAAAAACAAAAGAAATAGTGAGCAATGCAAAAAAAAATAAAAATAAAAACTGCGCCTAGTTGTTGTTGGCAGCATGCAAAAAAATAAAAATAAAACTACAAAGATTAAATTTAAATTTAAATAAAGATTCAAGTAAATTAAAAAAGAGAAAACAACAGCCTATGCAAGGACACTAACATGTACCTAGATATATATACAAAAACCAAAAGAAAACAAACTTAAAGATCTACAATATTAAAATAAAGTTAATGCTAACAAACTGAAAATTAAATAGGAAGGATAACACAAGTGCTCGACAAATTGTGCGCAAATGCTGCAGATACTCGTATTAGTTTAGCTATAATTTTAACTAAATAATTTGTTAAATTTTGTACATGACTCTAATTGAATCGTTAAGTTGCTTCAATTCAAGTATTTTCAGTTCCACTGATTTCCGACAGTTTATAGAAAATAATTGAAATTATTTCAATAATTTCCAATATTTTTGCGTTTCGAAAAGCAACAAGTTCTGTGAAGTGCAAGCAAAGAAACCAATAAAGTGAATAATATTCATAGAAATTAATGAAAGGCATTACTTGATGATGGCGATAAATATAATTTATTGAAACTGCAAAAACAATAAAGGTTTAGATACAAATTTTGAAACGATAAATGCAAAACATATTCCAATTCTGTGTCATTCATTTCATTCATTCAGTTACCACTGGGGAAATTTAAAAGTGCACCGAAAATGAATAAAAGGAAAGCAAGCGTGGCCTGCGCAAGTGAAGCTGAATGTGAGCCCAACAGAAGAAATACTAACATATATCGCTGGATGTAAAGTATGCAATGAAAACGCTTACAAAATGCAAATGTTGCATACTTTTGGCCGTGATTAAAATTCAGTACAACCGCAGCCCAAAGTGCTGCTACAGTTTTATCTTTACTCAATAGAATGACTTGGCGAATTTCATATATGTAATATTATATTATTATTATATTATATAATTTTACCAAGGCTAATTGTATTCTAAAATTTAAAACCAATTTAATGGACTATTTTAAAAGTACAGAGTTTTCAGTGGCGGCAAGAACTTAAGCGAAAACAGAGGCAGCGTCTCAGTACTTGACTGGCATGTTGACAGCATGTTGCTAGCAACATTGTTGCATAGCCTCCACTATGATAGATTTGCAGGTCTGTACTGTTAAGTCTTTTGTGTACTTATAAATGGCTTCACGAATTACTAAATAAAATGAGCGTCACACCCCTCATTGCCATTGAATTATGCAAAATGTAAAACGTAAACGAATTTCCTCATATTTTAAAAAGAAACTCCACTCCCAAGCAATTTCCGTTAACAACAAGGCCTGCATAACGTTTGTCGATTACTTCCTACGAAGAAACGTGCGTGGCAAATGTTGCAACAAATGCGAGCAAAGTTAACACCGAGATCCATATATGTATGTCTAAACCAGACGCAACAAATTACCAAATTACGAAAAAGTAACTGGCAGTAATAAAGCAGCAGCAGCAGTCACTTAAAATGTTAATAACAACATCAAAACGCTAAACTGGAAATATGCAGGCAGCAGGCGATGGCCAACGTTGAACTTGAGCTTGAAATGTGAGTGGCGAATTGTCTCTGCTTGGCTGAGCTTGGACAGCGTTGCATTCCTGCCTGTAGTTGTATTAGCTGACGACTCTCTTTATTGTTGATTTTGTTTTTGCAGTGGATTGGCTTGGGGCTCTCTTTTGATCGGTGGCAAATGAGGTCAACGCGTCTGATACGTAACATGCGTTAAATGACAAACTTATGAAACCAAACAGCAGCAACGACAACAACAACGTCAACAACATGAATATTATTTACTCAATTTTGAGTGGCGCCGGAAGCAACGGTAAATGATGAACCAGTGTGGGCGTCAATTCCCCCACCCAGCCGCCGACCAATCACACACACACACACACACACACACATGCATATGTATTCATCAGTTTAGCGTTGCCTCGTTTTGCCGGCAAATCTCAAGCACTGGCACTTAAGAGAGTCCCGCACTGATGACGCAACAGCGCTGCTGTCGAACGAAGAGAACTATGACATAATACGTTAACATGCGACTACTGCTGTTATTGCGCGCTCTTTCCTCACAGCTCGACGCTCAGCGAACGAAAATACTTCAGTCATTTGCTGTCGAACAGCGGCCGCGGTAAGTACACAGCAAAGTAAGGAGCGCATCGTCGCGAAACGAGCGCAATCAAACGAACGAGCAAACACGTTCGCGTTGCCTTACGACACACACACGCAACCCCGCTCGGCTCCGCTTCACTCCGCACCAAATCGTTCGTCGCGTAACCGTAACGTAAGCGCATTACAAAACAACGCCAGCGTCAACACTTTGTCAACGTAACCAGCGCGTTTTTCGAGTGTTGTGTGTTTGTTTGTGAATGTGTCTGCCCAATATGCCAATGCAATAGAAGCGCAGCATACATTTTTAATGCGAATTTAATGTCTTTGATAAATATAGAAATATCTCGTGTTCGCGCGGAATATTTGTAAAACCCGTCTGTGTGTTACGTAAAGCCAAGCCGTCGAGTTCTTACAAAACAACAAAACAACAAACAGCGTCAGAGTTACGCGCACGCCCCAACAACAACAGAAAAGTAATATAAAAAAAAAGCAAAAGCAAGAAAAATATTAAAAAATTGAGCAAAGAATTTTGCACTGTTTTTTCCTTGTTGTTCCGCGTGTGGCAATAAATTTTGACATAAGAGAATTTATTGAGTGTGTGTGTGTGTGACAGTGCTTGTGCTTGTGCTTGTGTGTGGGCTGCTCAGTCACAGGAGGCGCGGTCGAGCACTAAGCAGAAGAAGAATCAGCAGCAGCAGCCGTAGCGAGTGCGACAGGTAAAGTTCAAAGAGAGTGGCGCCAAGAGAGAGCTGCCGTATGGCAGTATGGTTCTCTTTATTCATGTTACGACATCAGGCCACGCCGTCTGCTATGTTACGTCTGTGTGTGCGTACTTGTGTGTGTGAGGCAGCAAGTGCAGCTGTGTGCGTGTGCAGTGTGAATGAACGGGGGCGCTCAACAAAGTTGCATTGCTCTTTGCACAGTGGAAAACGGTTTTCATTTGCGTGTGTGTGCTTGTGTGCGTGTGTGTGTGTGTTGTGTTTCTGCGAATTGATTGTGAAAACAAAATGCGCTGCAATGAGCTGCCAAAAGGAGCAGCTAGGGCTACTGAGCGGCACCTTGCTTGGGGGTGGGGGTCTTTGCTTACGTGTTGCCATATTTATAAAGGCATTACTAAGCGTTTTTTCTCTGAATGCCTGTGTCTGTGTCTGTGTCCGAGTCCGTGTCTGTTGTTGTTTTCATTTTCTTTTGCGCTCTCTGTTCTAGCGATTTAAATTGGCAGCACTTGATAATAATTTATATTTAATTTGTGATAAAAGCATGTAGAATTCTGACTAATATGCATGATCAGTTCGCATTGCAATAACAATAAGGCGAAAGAAATGATTTACATGCGAAAAGTGCCGATTACACAATAGCCCATTTCGGTTGAGTAATAGGTGTAATGATTATATAAATCTGGAATCAATTTGCGAATATTAATTATATAACTTAATATTTTGCATTTCGAATAGTACCTATGCAGCATTTTGCACACTTTGAACTTTTATGAAAAGCCAGCAACTTGCAGCAGTAACAGATGCCCCTCCTCCTTCTCATCCATGACCACTCCCTCAACTCCACCCGGTTTAAACCAGAGGCCGGCTCGTTGCAGTTTACAGTGTTTACGTGACGCTGGCTGCGTTGTCGCCCCCCTATTGACGCTGACGCTGACGCTGACGCTGACGTTACGACACGCGACGCATTATGCGAGCATCTACAACAACAACTACACGAATGACAACAGCAATAGCAACAGCTGTTAAGCTGTAAAACCCTTAACTGAAATAGCAAATATTTCCTTTGTCACATTATGCAAAGAGCAAAAGCCACTCATAAGCGTAAGACGTGAGGCATGCAGCGTGTGGCATGAATCATGGAGCTCTTATGTAAAGTGCCCTGACATAAGCCCACAATTAGTCATTGATCTAAAGTAATCTAATGGCTCATTATGTAAGCAATAGAGAGCAATCAAACAACAAATCAAATACTCCAAAGAGTATCAAAACGGCCCTTAACACACACACACACTCACACACACGCCACACACACACCTATTCTCGCATGGAAGTTCAATTATTTTGGCAGCTGTTTTTGTTCTTTGGTTTCCCTTGGTTTCATTTTATCGTCGACACATAGAAAGTCATAAAAGGCGCCATAAAAAACAAATGAAAAGCCAATAAAACAAATATGAGCAACAAAAAAAAAAGCAAAAAACAAATCACTCGCAGAGCAACAATAATAAACAGCATGAAAATACTTAGGAAAATTGTATAATAATAAGTTGAAACGATTTCATAACATTCAACTTGAGTCAACTCAATGGCAATCAGAGCGCAATTATGTAATTCCATTAGGCCCAAAAGACACTTGCCCTCACACACACACACACACACACACATACACACAAACATATGTACACACACACTTGGCTGAATGATCTATAGCAAATTGGAAAAACAAGGCTTTGGCTCATTTGCATTTTCATGGCAATTGCATTTAACAATTGCTTAAGTAATATACAAACAATTTATATTAATGGTACAATAAGCTAGAAAATGGACTGCAAGTATACCCTGGATTTTCAGTAAAAGCTTTAGTTTAGAGGGTATAAATTTGATTATATCATTGAGTAATAAACCAATTACAAATTGGCTAGTAGATGTCCAATTAAGCTTAATTTTAAAGTCAGCTAATCTACCTCGTTTGGTGAACTCGAAAACTAGGGTATGCTTTAAGTAGTTGACGTCGTCGTTGTAATTGGTTTTTGTCTCGGTCTCACGTCGCAGTTCCAGTTCCAGTTCCCGTTCCATTTAGAATGTTGTCGCTACGGCTATCATATCGACAGATGGCAGAGGCAGAGGCAGAGGCAGAGCGACAACAGCAATGGCGACAGCGGCAAATGACGATAAATGCAATCGCGAAATATGATTGACATTGCATAATGCGAATGCGAATGCGAGTGTGAAAGGGAAAATATTATAAATATACACACAATAAAAAATAGAATGTGTACAAGCAGTTTCTGCATGTGAATAACCATGTGTGATAATAGTCAAACGACAACAAATCGCTGCTAATATTTGCAGTTAATTTAGAAGCGTTTATCAGCATTACATTATGCAATTGGTAAGTGCCATGTAAGCACTCGGTACGCAGGCCATCTGGCATCTAGATACACGTGCACTTACATATGTGAGTTGTATATGTACATAATAATATTAGTAATATACGAGCGAAAGCGATCCCCATCGGGTCAAAACTCCATCTACCTTCGTTATGAAGAAGAGTAAATCCTTAGTTGGAACTTTGTGTAACTGTGAATACATTTTCCTGCTCCGCATCATGGCATGACAGGTCACATAATATTTCATAATAATATTCCCAGTTGTCTATCAAGTCTTACAGGCGCTGAGTGAATGCGTCACATGTTGACTGAATGTCTGTAATATACACAGAAACAAATGGCCTGATATGGCTTACAGACACACGCAAAATGTTTCAGGTGAAATACGGCGCATAATAAATTGTTTCCAGACCTCAAGTCTAGCATGGAAATTGTGAATACTTTGCAAGTGAATTGAATTGGAGGTAAGAATCATCTGTTGCTCTATCAATGTCAGGTCAGATTCACTTTAAAATGATTCAGACCTCAATCAGACGTTTTCTTTTTATCAGTAGAGAGTCTGGTGCTGCTGCTGCTGCTGCTTATATCATTGCCATATAAATCTTATATAATCACTTGAGCTGTCTGACACGTGTGTCGGTCGGCATGGCCTGAATACAAGCGTTGCGAATTTCAGATTTTTCAGAATTTTCGACTTCCCCCCGGCGATTGTTATACGAAATCATTCAGCAACATTGTCGCCATGCTCGAGACAGAAATCAAATTTATATAAATAAAATGCGAATATCTATAGGAACCTTCATTAGAGCATATGTATTTGTATCTGTATCTGTATCGTATATGTACCTATGCGTATCATTTTATTTGTCTCGCTATTCTTTTCTTGGCCAACTACCAATAAACATAGACGATATTTCGCCATTACTTAACATCAAAATTTATGCAGAAAAGCCAAAAAGAAAAGCAACTGGGCCATAAGCGTACATAATCGCACGATTCGCAATTGAGATACTTTTGAGACTGAGATACAATACATAGCGAGACGTACGCAATTTTCACTTGGCACACTTTGATTTTATTTGCGCTGTATCCGTAAATGTATCTGTATCTGTAGCCGTAGCCGTGTGTGAGATGTAAACAAATTATAATCACAACTAAAAAGCAAACGAAGAAGTAGAAGCGCGCCACATAAACCAAGGGAAAAAAATTATTGTTTACATAACAAAAAACCAAAAACATTTCTACGTTGCCAATGGCCACGACCAATGTGTGTAGCTGTATGTGTGTGAGTGTGTGTGTGTGTGTTGTGCCGGCATTGTTTATCTTCAAGATACAAAATTGTGAACGTCAAAAGCAAAACGTGCGCATAAAGCAGAATAGAGAATGAAAACAGGAACAGGCGGCCACGAGAACAGTTCTAACGAGAGAGCGAGCGCTTAAGAGAGCAATCGCTCTCTCTTTGTGTTGTTGTTATTAATTGTGTGTGTGTGTGTGTGTGTGAGTGTGTGTGTGACGATTTTGATTTTGATTTCGTTACTTGTGCCAGCGTTGCGTCGTGATTCAGTGTTAATTTTCATAATATTATGTAACAACATGTGCGGCGCAGCTGGTCCGCTTGACAGGCAGCAGAATATCATGCACAGTTAATCATTCACTCACTCCCTACCCACTCACTCACATTCACACTCAGTTCTGAGTGAGTGTTGCTGCTGCTGCTGCTGCTGCAAGTTCGTTGACCGTTTATGTAATCGCGTTCAAAGTCTCGAAATGCTGCAAAGCTCAGAATTTTTTAGGGCTGTCAATTAACAGAAAACGCGACAAATGTCACGTCACTGCGCGAACAAGAGAGTCAGAGTGTAAGAGAGCGAGCTGCAGTTCACAAGAGATTGAGTAACTTGTTAAATTCTTCTTGATTTTTTTGGACCTGTCATAAAACGAAAATTAAATCAAAGAGCGTCAAAGAAGCACTCACTCTCGCTCGCTCTCTTCAGCTCTGCGCTCTCTTTGTACCAGTACATGTGTACGCCTGTGTGTGCGTGTGAATTATAAAACAGAATCAAAAGCTGCGATGGCGGCAGAATCTGGCAAAACGAGCAAACGGCATTTTATACGTTACGTAAAGTTTTATGCACAAAGTTGATTTCATTTCATTTTTATACACTTGTCATCGCTGCTCTGATTTCATTTCATTTCAGTTTCAATTCTTGTCTCATTACGTATTCGATTCGTATTGTCTTCTTTCAGGAACAACAACAACAACAACAACAACAGCCACAACAGCAGCAACAGTGGCAATAAATCGTCTGATCCAGTGACTGTCAAACTGAAATGTGTTGGAAATTTCTAAAAAAATAAATAAATAATTCTTAAATGTTATTGCTAAACATACTAGTTGCCAGTGTTGCGTTATTCTGCCGGGGCCAGCAGCAGACCTCAGTCGAAAATTGCATTAAATGAGTAGCAAATAACAAACAAAACAAAAAGTCTTTACATACAAACTCAGTTAAAGCAACAATAACAATTGCACATTTAAATAAATTTATATAAAAAGGCAGCAGCAAAAACAAAAGGCCTTCATTAACAACGGCAATTACTGTGACGTTGGCGCTGACGTCGACGTCGACGTCGCTGTCGCATACGTGACCACGGCCAGCTATACCAAACAACAAAAACAAGAACAGCAACGAGAAGAGGAAGAGCAGCAACAGCTGTCGAAATGCCGCTCTCTCAGGGCTACTACATGAAGCCCTACGTGGCCGCCCACCGCTCTCTGAAAAGCGCATTGCGCAAGGAGAACCACCAACACCAACACCAACACCAACAGCAACAGCAGCAGGAGCAGCTGCATTCACAGTACGAGAGCAGCGGAATCAACACCAAGCGCAGACTGCAGACGCTGCTTCAGGACAACCACAACAACAACAGTGGGGACAGCTCCTGCCAGTTGGATTATCTGCTGGGAGAGTCTTTTGCGCGCTTGGGTAGACTGCCGCAGGCGTTGGATGTTTATGAGCGGATTGCCAGCCAGCAGGATGGACATGTGCCGCTGGACAAGCTGGGCGCAGTGGTCGGTGCGCTGACGTCATACATTTGGAATGGCATTGCCACGCCCCCTCACACACCCACACCCATGGCAAGGACTTGGTCCGCCGACAGCGCATGTCAGCAGGCGCTCAACTGGACAGCTAAATTGCTGGCCATGGACGAGCAGCTGTTGTTGTCGGATGGACGGGGGCAGGCTGGACAGGATCGAGAACTACGCGTACCGAGTCCGGCGTGCAGTGAGGACTATGATCCTCTGCTCTGTCCGCTCTGCCAGGACTTGCTACGTGCTCCAGTGACCACCAACTGTGGGCACACTTTCTGCGGCCAGTGCTGTGAGACGATCACTCAGTGCAACGTCTGTCACGTCAAGTTCCCGCGCAGCTTGGAGCGTGTTGTGACGCCCCAAGCAGTGGCTCTGACCACCACCACCACCACCACTAGCACCAGCAGCAGCACCAGCGCCAACGCTCTGAGCAGCGTCAGCAGCATCAACTCCAGCCTCAACTTGATGACGGCTCTGCCTTCGGCTCCCGTCAATAACAGCTACCTCCATGCACTCTGTCTGCGCCTAGCGACACCTGCGTCACCAACGACGGTGACCACCACAACGGTGGCCTCCACCACAGCTACAGCCACTACCACCATGGCCTCCAGCAGCTCTGGCCAGGGTCCAATTGTTCACCTAGGGGGCTCAACGGGCGGCATGAAGTTCATGCCGGATGTGCTGATCAGACGCCTCATGGAAAAGTGGTGTGGGCCCGATCTGCTAGCCAGAAAGGTCAACGAGAAGGCCACCAGCTGCATGCATCTCAATCGCCTGGACGATGCGCTCAAGTTCTGCAATGCCAGCCTGGAGAAAGGTGAGTACTATGACAACTTTATTGGCATAAATATTGAGAGGGGAATTTTATAGCAATCATAGTTTTGGGATCTTTAGGTGGGTGTCACCTAATACGTGAAATTTTGGCATTCAAAAATAATTTACCTTATATTAGCAGCAGCTAGTATATATGTATGTATGTACATATGTGTATATTATTTGCCATATTATATTTGTCAGATTTGCTTTGGCTTTATCGTTGACTTTTAGCGAGCTTTCCTTTCTGCGAAAAATCAATATTAAAGGCTGTGACACGCCCACACAGTCAGCTGAACTTTGTGCTGACGTCAGCTGTACTGCGCAACAAGTTTTCAATGGAAAATCCCAATACCATGCCCTACCCCGTACCCGCAACCCTTCTGCTGTCAAGCCTTGCACTGGCCCACAGGTCGTATGCGTGATAGAGGGCATGAGAGCAGGAGTTGCATTGGAAGGAGCACTGTAGCCTTAGCATCATTTGTCAACCCATTGTTGTTGCTGTTGTTCTTGCTCTTGTTGTTGTTGTTGTTGATTTTATGGCCCGGTATTTGCTTTGAACTGTTCGACTGCCCCTCCTCACCCAACTCACTCGGCTCTTCACTCTGTCGTTCTGTGTGCCAAGGACTCGATTATTAAATATTTATGTAGCAAATTCAAAGTAAATAAACTTTGCTACAAATAGGTAGGCAGAGAGGAGGGAGGGATAGGGGCACTTGGGACAGCTGCCAAGCAAAGCGAAGAGCGAGAAGCAAATTAAAACGTCTACTTAAGGGCCAAGTTGGATTCCACTCGAACTTGCCACACGTACGGCAGACAGATACAATCAGTGGCAAGAATAATTGAGGTGCTGAGTCAACTCATTGGAGGCTTTTCCCTTTCCACACACACGCACACGTACACACTCACACATTCACATGGGGAAAATGCTATAGAACAAAAAAGAAAATCAGCGGAATAGCAGCTAATTAATCATTTAGACACAGACACTTTTTGCCGCCTCAAAAAAAGGAAAAGTAGTAGGCCGAATATACTTATGTAGATATCTACTTGCATGTGTTTTTTCTTTTGTTGTTTTTCTTTTGAAAAATCAGTTCATAGATCCACGCACTTAGAAATCCATCAAACAAACATTGAGAAAAACCAGGCCAGACACACTTGACTCGACTGGACAGATCGACAGACGCCATATGAAACGTTTAACGTTTCGGAAAATGGGAAATGGCAGCCAGCAGCTGATCAGTTCAACTAAAATTAACCAGCTCAATTAAAGGAAAATCTATTTTCCACTCTGTTGCCTTCGACTTGAAAATGAGTTAATAGTCAATTGAAGAGCTGAATGGGAAATTAGTTGAGGCTTTTCATGCTTTGACAGATCATTTTCCACGTGGCAACATTTTCACTTATGATAAATATATGACATACATAAAGACTTAGTAATTTAATCAGCTCATGCTTTTTATTCTAGTTGTTATGTTTATTATTTAGACGCTGTTCGATTGCCTGTCTACAGCCAATTTCCCAGACGCATGGCGAAAATGTGAGGGAATTTTCCGGCTAATGGCAAACTGTTGCGTGACTCTTATGACTTGTGTCTCACCCACACAGAAGCAGAAAGTTTTACTGCTTATATTCTGTGGTTTTCATAATTATCAGTGAGTGTGTGTACGACAGGGTTGTGTGTGTGTGCGTGCGTGTGTTTGTGTCAGGTGTGTGTTGATGTGATGTAGATTAGCAGGGACTCAGCTGATGCAACATCGGGAGAGAATGAAAAGCAGAAAGTGAAACACAGGAGAGAGAGATTAGACAGGGGAATCGCATTCTTGGAGCAAAGGCCATATTGAGCTGGGCACCCGTAATCACACACACACACACACACACACACACATAGTAGAAAGTTATATAAGCTCTCAGGCTTTTGGCTATTTTTAAGCATTGTTTGTTATTCTTTGCGCTAGTTCTGTTTTGAGGCTCTCTTCTCGCAATCAGTTATTGACTTTTGCCGCTGATAAACAAATCTAGAGCCGAAAGCAAAAAGCAGAAATAGAACAACGTATTGAAAAAGAAATGTATAAAATATTCACAGCGCTTGAACAAATTGTCGAGTCACCTTAAGCAAAAGTTAATTAGATGAATAAACAAATGAATATGGGTGCATGTGTGGCATATTACGCATGCAAGGAGCGTTGCCACACTGAGCTGAAACTGCATGCATGCAACACAAGCAGCGAGAGGCTGCAACTTGACGTTGACACTGACAAAGGCAGGCTAAACCCATGGGCCAAAGGGGTGAAGATGAGGCAAGAGTTTTGTTAGGTTGCCTGTACTTAACAGGCAGCATACTAAATGAGCCACAACACGTGCCAGACATGAAGATTACCAACACCCACACAGAGAAACAGAGAGGGCAACTGAGAAAGAGAGAGGTACTCTGTTAATGTAGTCGTCGACCTCGTGTGGCATGGAAAATTTGCAATTACAGCGACTGAGCACACAGGCCAAATGCAATAATAGCAGTGGCGAAGAGAAAAGCAAACACACGACTAGAAGATACGCTGTGATAGAAAAGATTAAATACATAAACAACAGCGTGATGACATAGAGTAGCAACGGCTAATACCCTGTAGTAACTAGGAATGGGTATCGATATAGAAATGGCTAGTCTGTTTGCTATGAACATCGATATTTTCTGTCTTGTATAAGCCATGACTCCATCAAACCCCTTGGCACTATTTCTTTAATGAGCACAGGGTAGATTTGTTTACCTTTTTTTTTTGACTTGGCTAAGTGTAAAGAGTTGTTAAAGAGTCGCGAGGACTTGGCCTGAATGGAAGTCAGAGTAAGGGGTAGCGAGGGACCCCGGTTCTAACATACATACAGTAGATGTATGTAAAGCAGTTAAATCCATTGTTGTTTTGCTGTTTTTGTTGGAGCTGGAAATGCCCGTATGTCATGCCATGCTAAACAGTTGTTATTGGCCATATTGTGGCGTGGCAGTTGCCACTGTAACTTTATGGATCAGATGCACATAGTATATAGTAGTAGTATATTTGAGTTGGCGTTGGCGTTGGCGTTGGCGTTGGCGTGTGTGCTCTGGGGTTGACCAAAATGTGCATTAAATGTCGGCAATGGTCATAGGAATTCAGCACGCGCCATGCAATTATTTCAACCATTTTCACAATTACTTTTCCCCCCTCTATATACCTAGTTTTTATGGCTTAAATGCTGTTGGGCTACATTTAATTAGCGGTTAACTGAGGTGATATTTGTGTGGGGTTTCGTGGCACTCATTTCGTTAATGAGGTCACACGGCATTCAAATGAAAAGCAATAATCATTATAATTATGTGTATGACTCACTCATTAGTCAAAATTAATCGAAATGTGAATCAGTTTGTGCTCCAATTCCACGAATATGATTGAAACTTGCTAAAAACCAAAAACTATTCCGTTTTATCTATTGTATGTAAACAAAGCTGTTGAATGCGCAGCCCTGAACTTGACTGCGCCTCTCTTTATGCTCCCCATTCGTAGCGATAAGCTCTCCTATAATTTCTAACGGGGATTTCAGTGAATTGCGTACCAGTGCGAAATTTGCCGAGTCGCTGTCTAACCATAACCCAAATACACATGTCCGATATGACCGATAATCGTATCGCTATCAACCTTTACTATATATCCATCCATGTGACTTGTTTTCCAGCTGTCAGCTGAACACCTCTTGCGGCAGAAGAGAACAGCTGATAAACGCGACTATCAGACTGATATATGTATGTATGTGTATAATCGTACACTGAGAAAAAATATGAATTTAAATTTTAAATTTATTAAACTACATTACATTTAAATTTTTTTAAATGATTCAAGATTCTCTCAGTGTACTCAAATATAATCATATTAGTGGTTATACACACATACATATATCCGACTGTCTGTGGGAAGTAAATATATCATTAAGGTCTCTCAACTCTCTGGCAGAAATGTGTTTTGTTTTTGTTTGCTTTCTTATATTGCTGACGTCTTGCTCTCTTCACAATTATTTAGAGTGAGTGCACCCATTTAATTCGCATTGGTAGTCGTATTCGTTTAGCTTTTAATTAGCATGAGTGAATTAACCGACTTTTCAATTTTGTTTTTTATTCCACACTGTACCTAAACAGCAAATAGGGTCTACACAGGCAGAAGAAGACGTGCTAATCATATGCAATTATTAGCAATTTTTAATCAACTTTAACTCGGTGCTACCGATGGCGTCCGACTGCTCTGTTCATGTATATATTTTCGTCAGCTTAATGCGCATTTAGGGTAAAAATTTAAAAAAGTTCTTTGTGAAAGCGAACAAAGAGCGTGGAACCGCGTCAAAGTTTAACGACCAGTAGATGGACATGGCCTTGAGTCGAGTCAAGTTTCCCTATCTCCTCCTTCTCTCCTTCATATTCAGATATCAATTATAATATTGTGTTCATTTTTTGCACAAATTTCATTTGATTTATTTGGCGCTGCATAGGCTGACTTAGCTGCTTTAGCTCTGCATTGCCGGCATTCCCGAAATGTATCTATCAGATACTTTGACTCTCAGCATGTGTCTCATTGCTATTTTAGCCTTCTGCCGCTGTCAAACATCCTCCCCACCCGCCACCCCCCATGACAAGTCTGGCGCACATTGCTGAAATGCCAGCGCACATTTCTGCGTACTTTCTACAGCCATAGAGAATGCGCAAGGAACTGCAGAAATGTTCACAGTACAATTGAAATGAGACTTTCGTGGCCCAGAAATTGTTTCACTTCAAATATCTAACAATGCGTCTAAGTATAGTGCTTCAGGGACGGGGGACAGGCAGTTCAATGAAAGTGGAAGGTGTACAGATATCATAATTGAAATATTGTACTGCAAAAGTAGCGTAAAATGTTTATATTTAATCCACTGTCTTTTACTGTATCTTTCTTCAATTAAATTTAAATTTATTCTTGCAATTACCTGACAAGGCTGGCACCTGTTATCCAATGTAAATATCTGCTGAGGGCCCCGCAGCAAGTCGTAACAGAAATAAAGTGCATAACAACTGTAATGATATTCATAATATTACACACATAATAATACTCCGTAATAACTCAGCGTCGCCAATTTCCACATGAAATTATGTTGGCAGCACATTGTGTAAGCGCCACGCCCATAACGCCTGCAGCTCCAGTTCTGAGTCGGCTTTAGTTTCTGCGTCTGTGTCTGTGTTTCTGGCTCTGTTCTGTACTCGGAGTCAGTCGACCAATGCAAAATTCTGTTTGGCCAAGCAGAATGATGTCATAACATGCTACATAGCAATCTACATACATGCTTAACATACTTATAAATGATACATGATACTGATACCCTATAGTTGAGCTAGTTGTGATTTTTACATGACATTGTACCTACATATGTCATCCTGGGTGAAAAACCAAATGAGGCAAAGCATCAGGTTGGAATTAGTTGTGGTTTACGTGAAGTAGATACATATGTATATACTATTTCTTGTCGTACTGTAGGGTATTAACTAATTACATATACAGCTATGTTTAACACACACACACACATATATAGAGAGACTGTGACATTTTTCTTGGTACAGCCCGAGCGCCTTGTCTTAATTAAAACTAAACGGCAGTACATTATGGAACCGTAACTGTCAAGTGTGGCACAGTGGTTAGTATTAATAAAACTTTAACTATTATTTTTAATATATATTTTTCCGTATGTCTATTATTTTTAGAATTATTTGTAAAGCAGATTTAGTTGAGTGTTTTAGTATAAATAATTTTGAGGCATATATTGTTATTTCTCCCACTGTGTGTAGGAGTGAGCCCTACCTATGCTACGGCGCCGTTCCCCTATGCCTGTTGTTCATTTTCTGTAAAAATATTTTGCAAAATTCGCTTTGTAATTGCATAATGAGGCCCGACGGGCGCAAAAACAAAAAGAAACGATACGAAACATAAACCAAATGGCAACCGAGACTGTGGTGGAGTTGCAACAACAGCAGCAGCAGCAGCAGCAACAACTATGTTAACTGCAACAAGCAGCAGTAATTGTTGTCCTCATTAGCCGAAAAACCTACATACAAAAGCAGCAGCAGTAAAATTAAAAAGTAACGGTGGTTCAAGTAATAATAACAACACAACAGTCTGGCAACGCCGCAGCGCAGTGAGTCACTGTTGTTGTAGTCGATTAATACAGCGAGCGAAGCCTATTAAGTAATATTCTATTGTAAATTGTGACTTGTAAACGGTGAACTGCAATTGAAAATTCACTTTCAACATTTGTAAACAAAACAACGAAACAGCAGCAGCAGCAGCAGCAGCAGCAACAACATGAGATTACTCAATTGAATGCAATAACAACAACGATAGCAATAATCAAATGTAAGGCGCGCACTCACTCACACTCACTCACTCGCAGCAGCAGCTGGTATGCTTGCGCTCTTTCCCGCACTGGCGACCGCTCTCTTTGACTCCGGCTCTCGCGAGCGAATTTGAATTACAGTTATGTCATAGAACGTAGCTCGTAAGCGACGGCAGGCCACATGCAGCTGCTCGTTGTTGTTGTGTAGTAGTTGTTGTTGCTCGTGTTCGCTTTATCGCTGCTGCTGCTGCTGTAACTGTAACTGTAACTGTAAGCGATTTGACGGCAATCAGCGAGTGCAATTGCAACAATCATTTGCGTCTATTGAGTAATAGCCGAGTTGCCAAGATACTTATGTGCATATCTCAAGCTCTAGCTGCCTGTGTGTCTGTGTGTGTGTGTAGGTGGAGTGTTTCTGATTTGCATCTATTTAATGCCAGCAACAACAAGAGTAGTAGCAACAACCTCCATCATCAATCTCTGACATTTAAATTTGTATCTAAATCAACAAGAAAGGCGCAAAGCAGAAACAAAATGAAATACGAGCGAGGTCAAAGTTCAAACTTCAATTACTCTCAAAGTAAGTTCAGCTTCAGTAAAAAGCTGTACAATTTCATCAAATTGAAATATTCAGTTCAGTAGAACCACCCCAAAGTAATATACTATGTACTCTGCTTGATTCAATTCTAACCTCAAATTGAGTGCCGTTGGCAAGAGGAAGAGAACTCACAAATTGCCGCAAATTAAATGAAAAGTTGATGAAGCTTTTAGTGAACTTGAAAAAGGGCTTGACTAAGCTCATTACGTATGCACGGAGTAGTTGCTAGGCCGCATGAAATTCTAATTGAATCACACATCTCTTCCTCTTCCTCTTCTCGCCAGCTGTTTATCTAATGCCAAAGTAACTAAGACTGCAACTAAATAGCAATTAGCTTTTCCTGTTTATTATGTAAGCGTGTAAAATTGCTTAAAGAATCATCCATCGCGAAGCTTATGCAATACAAGCGATTTAATAAGCCTGGAGAATGACACCAAATATCAAACAATTAACATTAACAAATAACAAACAACAGTACACTTTCAACTGTTGCCTGTTGCCACATTGTTTGTTGATTATTTAATCGCAAGAAACACAAGAAAAAACATTTCGAAATTGCCAAATTCACCGTCGCCCTCTCCCCCAGCTGTCTACCCTGCCTCCCACACTGAGACGAAAAATTGAGCGCATTTACAAATCACGATTTAATTTTCAGGCCATCGCAGTCGTCGTTGACGCTGACGCTGATGCCGACGCCGACGCAAAAGTCAAGCGTTAAAATTGGCAACAAACAAATGAGCTTAAGGCACAGGGGGCGGGGGAAAATTGGCGTGAAAAAGACAAAAGACTAAGACGAATGAGAGCTGATGTTGATGACGATGATGGGAGGAAGCGAAACGTATGTTGGGCTTTGGACTTAACGTAATAACGTAACAATGCCACAGCAGAGAAGCTAACGACGACGACGACGATGGCCAACAGTTGGCTGTTGTCTGTGGTCTGCTGTCGACTGTCGGCTGCCTGCCTGCCTGCTGGGCTTACATAACCAAAGCTCCACTTACCAAACAAACACACAATAATAAAAAGTGATGTCGGCAGCAGCAACATTTAACACAATGTTTAGTAATGCGACAACGCTGGCAGCTGCGTCGGCGTTGCCGCCGACTGCGGCAGCAGCGTTTGACTTTGACATACTTTTTTGGCTTTAGCCAAACGAGCGTCGCAGTAACAAGAGCGCAAGAGTATGAGTGTGAGTGGAGAGCGCCAACAGCTAGTGTCAAAATTTTGACATAAGCCAAGCTTGCGCTCTGGCAGCAGCATAACGTAACACACGCCGAGGCTCTCTTAGTTGCTGCTCTCTCATGCTCTTTGGCCCTGTTGCTGGCACTGTTTGACTGAATGTGTGTGCGTGTATGTGTGTGTTTTCGCAAGCCTTGGCGCTCTCTTCCGCTCTCCGGCTATCGTTGCACAAGCTGATGATTATGTTCACGCAATGCCTGCATAGAGGGCGCTTCACTTTTGGCAGCTTTGCATAAAAAGCCGGTTTCAGACTCAGACTCCGACTCCGACTCAGGCTCAGACTCAGACTCTTTGATGGTATTTAGGGGCTGTTAGCGCGTTACGTGTTACGCATTACATAAGCGCCTCTCTCGCTTTGGCTTTGACGCTATCTTTGACTCTGCAGCTGCCCAAAAATAGTTCAGTGTTTAAATAGAATCAGAGCACCCCCAAAGCAGTGCCAACATTGTGGGGATTATTCAATATTTTAAATGGATTATAGGCGCATGTGTCGACAGGGGATTCGGATTCGACTGCGGGTCGCAGAAATCAATTAACTACGCGTCAAAAAGCTGACCACAGTCCGGAAGTGGCACACACACAGACAGAACACACACACGCACACACACACACACACACATGAAAGGAGAACATTTATCAAATGTCAACGGCAACCACCATATGGCCAGAGCTCAGCCAGAGTCAATACACAACATATGGTCTAACCAGCAGCTGTAGTGGTGTGGGTGAGTAGAGTGTACTAGAGGGGGAGGGGCAACTGTTCCTTCTATGCATGTACATATATACATAATGTGTATGTAACGTTGTCGTAACAAAGGCACCGTCTCTGAATGGGAAAACAAACACCGATAAAATCGCTTGAAGCAATGAGTAAGCCTACAGGGCAGGAGAGAGAATTCATTTAGATATGATGGCCGATAGTAATCTGAGTATGTACAAGTATGCGCAACAGCTGATGTCATTTCTGTTGAAATGCCGCAATTATGTCTATGATGCTATGCAAGGTCTTAAGAATATGACTAGCTTTTAACTTCTGGCTTGAAATGTGTTCCTGTCGTAGTAAATTGTATCGAATTCCATGTATTTACCAGATATCAAACTATGCACACTCCACTGTTGCCATTGCCACTGTCCAATGCGCTGCTTACATACTTTGATAGATAAACTGTGTACACTGCACACTGTGTACTGTTCCCACTCCATTATTCCCACTCCACTGTTCCCAATTGCTGCTGTCCACTGTTCCGCTTTTTGTCGGCGTTTGCTGGACTTCTGGGGCTTCCGTCTGTCTTCATTGCATAAGCTGCCGCCTGGCTTAGCAGCACACACTAGCTCCCACAACAACAACAACCACAACAACGAGAAGACACAATAACAATGGCTGTAAAAGGCATTAAAATAAAAAACAACTTTACTTGTTTCTTACGCCTCACATAATTCCGTAAATATAAAAAAAGGAAGCAGCAGATAAAATATGCCAACTGTGTGGTTGTTACTCTACGTCCCCTTCCCCTTGTACTCCCCACACTCCATTCACTTGCTTGCTGGTTGACCTTGAACAGAGCCAATGCGTCGCAGCCAACTGCGCTGCTGGCAGCAGCAGCAGCAGCAGCGGTAACAACGCTAGCGTCAGCGTCACTGCTTGTTGCTGCTCATTGAAGCGATTTTTGTTGTTATTGTTATTATTGTTGTTGTTGTGGTTATTGCACGCTCATTTTCCAGCAGAAAATTTGTGCGCTTCATAAAATTTATTCGAGCATTTAAAACAATATTTATAACAAGCAGAATTTGATTGTTTTTCTTAGCGCGCGAACGCAACTCGAAAATTTCAATTCCCATTTCCATTTCAATTTTTTCCAAATTAATTTCGCCAAATTGCAAAATTGTAAAGTCTTATTCATTTCACGCACGTTCGTATGTATGTACATATGTACATATAAATGTCTGTCAATAAGCGAGGCTCTTATATAATAGCTGGATAGGAGATTGTTTTTCTGCTTTTGAGCTTGGCTTCACCTTGAAAGCATTTTAATGCTGGGAGTCTTAGCTTAAAGCAAATTGTAAACACTAAAATTGGGTTTGCTCGGATGTGTGTGTGTGGCAATTAAAATAGAGTCACACACACACACACACACAGCAGCAGCCATACAGCAGATAAGCCATACACACACAGTTTGCCAAATGACGCATACGCCCGTTGTACCAAAAACTGCGTCGCAATTGAAAGAAAACATGAAAACAAATGGAAATCGGCTGTTGGCAGCCTCCCCATGTGGGCGTGGGCGTGAGCGTGGGGTCAATCACCCAACAGAGGAGCATGAACTGTGCTATGAGCAGCACAAATGTGATGCAGGAGCCCCCAGTAGACTGAAGCTTTTATTTTATTTAACCTCCAAATTGGCAGCTTTATGAGCGACGCTTAACCCGTGTCCCGATGCCGATGTCGACCCCGTTGCCACAGCTTCCTGTTGACCTTGCCCAGAGGCGATAAGTTGACATTTGGCTCCCGCCAGCAGATACAATCTTTACACTTGGCTGAATGCAAACAAAAACCAGAAAAGTTGGCAAAAAAGTTGAGCAAGTCGCAAGTATAATACGCTCAAAGCGAAGTACGGAAAAAGAAAGCAAAAGGAGTAATAGAATAAATATAATAAATAATTTGGAGTTAAGTTCCAAAGTACTTTTGCTACAATGAAAAGAATGTGTACTAGTTTGTGCTAAACACACTACCGTTTTTTTCGCATTTTACCAACTCTTCTCTGCTCTTTGCTCAAAACTTCATACTAGAAATAAAGCTACCCCTATTGAGAGGGAATACAGATAAAGCGCAAATGTTACTGCGTTGTTGGCGTTCGCCTCATTTGTTTAGTTTTTGTCTATTTTCTTGTGCGTTGACATTTAGCAGCTAGTTGTGGGAGGCTGCCACGCCCACACAGCAAACATGACGTTCAATGGGCCACAGTTCCCAACGCGAAGTGGAATATGGTTTAAAGCAACTTAAAGATATTTGTGTACTTTCTACTAGAACATTCGCTTTGGTTTACTTGCATCTACATACATATGTATGTATGTATATCACCCTCTTACCCAGACGGAGAGAGCCCAAGAAAGCAGTTAAGAATATAATTCAGAATTTTGTAAGACCAACTGCCCAACACTTGAAGGAAATGTAATAACAGAATTTATTGCAATTTCGCACATTGTTGAGTGAACATAATTTATGCGATTTTCAAAATATTCATCTGCGCAAATTAAACGCTAAATAGTCTAGCAAAGCGTTGCATTTCCTGGTAAATAATTTATGTGCACAAATAAATGAAATTGAGATGAGACAATGGGCATTGAAATAAAACAAACATCTCAGACGTGCATAGTATTTTCAGAGTAAAAGCGAGCACATATTTAATGAGTTTGTTCACGAATAAAATAGAATGTGACAGGTTCTTAATTTCATAGTTACAACAAATAATACATATATGTAACTCAAATTAATCACTAGTTTATTTAGCTTATCTGCTCTCTTCCATTATCTTGCGTGGCTCCCAGATAACTCTGCCTATCGATGTTTTGGTCGAATGTGCTGTGCTCACTGCGTAAAGTTACTTTGTCTCAAGAGCGTATCTTTGTGAGACTTGTATGTCATTACTATTTATTGCTGGCCTTACAACATTCATTTCATATTCAATTTATTTTTATCTGCTTGGTTTAACTCAACTTAACTTTAGTTTAACTGAACTTTGGGCTGGTGCGGGTGAGGGTGAGGGTGCGGGTGAGGGTAGGGTGTATTTGGTCATAAAACTGGCTCAATTAACTTCAGCTGCATATCTAGCATAATATATTTTATGGCTAGCGTGAGCCACACAAGCATTGAAACCACTCAACCACTGCCAGCACTCACTCACCATAGTAAAACCCACAAGAATCTTGAATAGACAAAACGAAACGAGCATAAAATTCATTCCCTTGCGGCCTGCAGCAGCTTCAACTTTGCCTTTTGCTGCCTTTTGCTTTGCTCTGTTCTCTGTGCTGTCGCATAAAGTTCATCACTCCCCTCTACACTGATAAAAAATACGAGCTAAAATGAAGAAAGCTGGGTAATTTCTTTACAATATTGATTCTGGAATTTCGGTCTAAAAAAAGGTGTTTACGACAACTTAAATACATACCTTGACCACTGAGATAGTAGTCCTTTTTTTATCAGTGTATTTGCTCTCCCCCCGCTTGAGTTCACACTTGAATTGCGGCGCAATTTTATGGGCATTCATTTGGTATTTGGGTCAGTTTTTTCGCTAGCTTTTTCCATTTTTATTTTGTATTTGAGGCTCCAGCATTTTGTGTGTGGTTTTACATAATGATGTGTATGTATATGTGAGTGTGGTGTGCGAGTGTATGCATTGTGCTAAGGCAATTTGCACGGAGCATAATCAAAGCAGTAGCCAATGCTCAGTCTCAGTCCCAGTCGTATACGCAACGTTTATTTTTAGCAAATTGTTTAACGACCTTTACGTGTTGCTGTTGCTGAGTTTAGGCACAATTAAGTTTAAATGGAGAAGAGCATAGCATACACACACACACACACACATACACACATATATACTATGATTGAGATGATGAATATGATGTTGACCTATAAGAGTTTGCGAAAATCTCTCGCCTATTTCTCACGCGACTCTCTGAAATTTATCACGTATTAAAATGAATCATATTCGAGTACCCTGAAATTGAATAGCTCTTGACTCATTGTGCTTGTGTGTTATAGTTTTTTTGCTTCTAGATTTTTATTCTGATTTAGATTCAGATTTTTATTCTCTGTCTTCTGCTCTGCTATGCTTTGCTTATGCAATCTGCAAGTGGCCGCCACTTGTCAGCGGATTCTATAGAAGAGACAGACTGGGAGAGAGCACAAGATATGCAAATGATTTTTAATGTACGTGACGAAATTTGATTTCAATGCAACTGTCGCAATATGGCCAAGCGAAACACACAGCTGAGCACTGAAAAAAACACATGAAAATCTGAAATAAAGATCTTGATCAACAATCTTGAATAACTTCAAGAATAACATACATCAAGTTTGCTGAATACTCTACTTTCGCGCCCAAATATTGCCGATTTTTTTGTTTTTTTTTACTTATTTTAGCTCTTTTTTGATCAGTGTATGTTTATCCACATATATCAGATAGTATATAAGTACTCTATATATAGTATATCGTACGACCATCGTCTCTCTAGCCAAATGCAATTTATCAACAGTTGGGCTCAAATTGTCTGCAACCTAACGGAAAACAGTGCTAAAGGATGCTGAATTGCGGGGGTGTATATGTGTGTGTGTGTGTGTTTGTGTCTGTTTTGTTGTTGGCGTTAAATTTTCTAATATGTGCAAATTGACAAGAAGAACAAATGCTCGGCGCTTGGCTTTGCATTTTAATTGAATTTGAACTGTAGTATTATTGTTGTTGTTGCTGCTGCTGGAATAGTTGTTGCAATACGAGTAGTTGTTGTTGTCGTCAATTACGCCTAGTACGAGCACTTATGTATTTGATCTCTCTGTTTGCCTCCATTGAACGGGAAGTTGAGCTTAGAACGTGGTGGGTTTAGCAATAAGACAGACGTATAAGTAAGTACAGTGGGCACTGTGTAACTGGCACTGCTGCTAGAGTTGCGTCCTGCTTAGCTAGTACATACTGTATTACAGTAAGCGATTCAGCACGTCTCCAGCTGATCAACTGTATAGGGAAGTGAGTGAGTTCTACGTGCTGACAACTATCAAAACGTGCAGATGCCATAAAATGCTTAAAAATAGATACAAATACAAATTACTTGTCTGTCTGTTGGTTATCTATATAATTTTTATCAGATGTAGCTACGTGTCAGGGGCAAGTGTTGGTTTAAATATGAAAACACTATATGCGAATCATTTTCGTAATTCAGTTTATTATCACACAGAGACACTTGACATCAATTCGGGTCACAAATATTGACAAACTCTTCGAGTGTGCGGTAAGGGGAGGGGGCATTTTACATAACAAATACAAACACGCAACATAATCGGTATAAACAAACAAAATCAAGTCTGAAACATTGAGTCTGCGGGATGAGCAGCAGCTGCTGCAGTTTCTTTCCTTTTATCCCCTAATATGTAATCAATTTTTGCAACAGTTTTTGTATAACAATTGCAACAACAACAGCAACAGCAACAGACGCTCGCATTTATTGATATCGACAGTTGTTGTTGCTCGTTTTTTATGTTGCGTAAGTTAGGCATAATCGCGATTTTTAGCAGACGCGTCAGCAGCTGTGGCTGCCCCTAACAGACCCCCTAATGCGCCGCTCTTAAATGTTAACGGCGCAAGAGAGCGTTGAGTAGCCGACCGAAAGAGCGCGTGTCATGCCGTGGGCTCTTAATATGAAAGCACTGCTCTTAAATGCCGGATGCCGATTGCAACAAAAATGATTAAATAACTATTGTTTCATCTATATTCATGCAATTAATGAAACTGTTAACAAATCTTCATTTCTTTAGTATTAACTTGGTTTGGTTTTATCCATAAGTACACGTTCTGTGACAAATGTTGCCAGCCCAGCAGGCACAAATGTTGCTAGGCTTCATTTTCGGCATCATGTTAAGCATGTTGCCAGTCACGAACGAAGTCGCTCGCCAATGTTGCCAAGCTTATTTGCGGGCAACATGCTGGTGTTGCTGAAACCCAGCGCTTCTTCCCGCTACCTATCGTTGGCAATATGCTGCTGTGGCCGGTGCCTAACATAAGGTGACACGCTTGCCTGCATGCGATTTTAAATTTAGCACGATTGAGTATTGCAATTTTGTTCTATAGTTGACGTTATTTTCACGCTGTACACATTAAAAGAAGTTTAACAATTTACCCTGCCAGAAATGCGCGCTAATGAGAGGCGTGTGCCGCCTATCGCGTGGGCGATTGCAGCGGCGTCAACGTCAGCGTCAGCGTCACCGTCGGCGTCAACGTCAGCGCCGACATCAAACTAATTGTCGAATTGGCGCGCGTGTTGCACGTCTTTGACAGATCTGTGGGATGAGATGACGTACATATATATTTGGCAGACGAGTGCTTGTCGTTGCCAGCGAGCAGATCGTTTCCAAAGACATTATTTTGACATTTTCATTTGCAGCAGTTGACATTAAGTGTGTGTCGTTCTTAAGATCTATTAATTAAATGTATCTAAGTGTTCTAGTTGACCTTACTAACTATCTGCTCCTCCTTTCTTACAGCTCCTAGCAACTTCAAGAGCCTTTGCTTGCGTGCTGAAGTCCTGCTCAAGCTGAAGCACTATCAGAGTTCCCTGGCGGACATTGAGAATGCGCTGAAGACTCGCTGCACATCGCCCAAGGTGAGTTGCGACTGTGACGACTGTCCACTATAACCACAATAAACACCCACTAATTCGTTTTCGTTGCATTTCACAGGCACACTATCTACGCGCATTGGCACTCAGCGGTCTGGGACGACTGGAGGAGGCGCTGTTCAACGCCTGTCTGGCCATTTGCCTCGACAAGAACTCAAATCTCAGCAACTCGGAAATCTTTCAACATGATCTCGCCAAGGTGAGTGCTAGATGGAACTCTAACACTACTGAGGAATATACTAATGCTCCTCCTCTCTCTATAGATACTGCAACGTCTCCTGGCACAAACGCCCAAGAGCCGTGGCGCCATGAAGTCGCTGTTGCTGTGGGACAAGCCGCATCGACGCAGAAAACAGCAACATCCGCATCTGCACCATCATCGTCATCACGTGCACCTGGACGACGTGGAGGATGAGTTTGGCATAAGCTGTGAACAGCACCATTACGAGCAGTACTTTATGGAAGGTGATGAGGAGGAGGAGGTGGTGGTGGAGCAAGAGGAGGATGAGAACGGAGCGCTGCTGCCCATGGACGGTGACTTTCTGTTTCCCAGTGCCCTGGACTACATTGACCAGCACAATGTGCAGCTGGAGCTACAGGCACAGCGACTGGCCAATCGCAAGCATTGCCGCAGAAAATGGGCAGCACTGCAGATGCAGTCGCAGCTGGCGAACGGGGGGGATGGGCGGCGCTGCAGCCGCCTATTGCAGGGAGTGCTTGAGCGGACACAGCTGGAGCTGGGGCGTTTGAGAAGTGAGTAGAGTTGTAATGATCCTCCCACTCAGTGATCTAACTGTTGTTTCTTTATTCTGCAGAAATCGATGGGCCGGGGGGCAGGCGGCAGCTGATGTCTGTGCCCGGCAAGCTCATCGATGCCAGCGACTTTGACTGTGTGCTGTGCTGCCGGACGCTGTGGAAGCCGGTTGTGACACCGTGTGGACATACTTACTGTCTGGTATGCTTGGATCGTTGCATGGATTACCACTCCTCGTGTCCATTGTGCATGTCACCACTTGTGGAACTAAATGTCAATAGTAATGTGTATCAGGGCTCATCATCCTGTTCATCGCCAGTACCCCTTGCGCTGGCCAAGCGGCCTGTTACGAAATTCCTCGAAGTCGCAATGAAACGATTTATTCCAGACCACTATGAGGCGCGCTTTCGCCAGGAAATTGATCAGGAGCCCTCGGTGCCGGTGTTCATTTGCACCGCTGCGTTCCCATCGGTGCCATGTCCGTTGATCGTTTACGATCGGCGCTATCGTCTGATGGTGCGGCGTGCTCTCGAATCTGGCGATAAGACGTTCGGCATTGTCCAGCCACACAATGGCAAGGCGCGCTACTATGACGTAGGCACCATACTGGACATACGGGACTGTGTGCTTCTCGGTGACGGCAGATCCCTGTTGAGCACCATTGGTTGCAAGCGCTTCAAGATACTCGCACGCAGCGAGAAGGATGGCTACGAGACAGCCAAGGTGGAGTACATCTGCGATGATCCCATTGCCATCGACCAGGTCAAGTCTCTGGCTGCCATGCAGACCGTGGTGCTGGCCAAGGCCATCGGCTGGTACGAGAGCCTCAGCACCGAGCAAAAGCACGAGATACTGCAGAGCTATGGCGAAATGCCGCCGCTCGAGCTCAGCTGGGAGCTGAACACAGATGGACCTGCCTGGGCCTGGTGGATCATAGCACTATTGCCGCTCTCCCAACAACTAAAGGTAGGTCAATTAGCCAATCAATTGATAAATCAAATAGTCTGTAACTTATTTCCTTATCTTGTAGGTGGACATACTGGCCACCACCTCGCTAAAGAAGCGTCTGCGTGCTATAGACAAGACACTCGACTGGCTGCGCCAGCTGCAGCCGCAGCAGCAGGCGCCACAGTCGCCGCACCAACAGCAGCAGCAGCACGATCTCAGCGTGAACTGTGAGCAGGTTGAGCAAGTGGAGGCAACTGGAGGCGGTGTGGTGGGCGTAGATGTAGACGTGGACGTGGATGTCGACGTGGACGAGGAGTGCTGCATCTACGCAGATCCACACACGGACGAACAGCTGCTGATGTAGTTCCAGTTGTAGTTTAATGATAAGCCTATGTTTAAATTGTATAATTATAGTTGTAGCCAGAGATGAATGTCAAACATTTCTCAATGTGGTAAAAGAAATTCTGTGTCTAAGCCATTTCGTATTACACGTTACTGTTATCCTAGGGGCCAAAACGAAAACGATGTTAAAACTTTAGCAGAACCAAATTATCAGTAGATGAAAAACAAAACCGTAACCATAACCGTAACTGTAAACTGTAAACTGTAACTTTAACGTAGAACTGTAGCTATTAACTGTAAACTGTAAACTGTTATCTGTACGTGTGTGGATACAAGTTAGATTGATTGGTGTGTAGAGAGTTTTTCAACATAGACGTATATATACTTGTACTCTATACAATTCACATGCAATCAAAAGTCGTCTGAACAAAAACTCTATACCTATACCTATAGCTATACCAATATCTGACTAACTATAGACAGCCCCCCTTTCCGTTCCTCCCACTCAGTTCTTGTTGAAGCCCAGAAACAATGACACATTCCATAGCAATTGCTGTACTCTGGCAATAACAACTCATGGTTTCTAACAAGGAGGAAATACGCAAATTTTAAAACATATTAACTATTATATATAACGGCCAACACAAACACACAGAATTTGACTCGATCATGATTCACAGAAAGAACCACACTGAACAGGAGATACACCAGTGGGAGAAAACATGAGGTGAGCTGAGATTTCTTTTTCTTTTTAAGTATAAGCGGCTGGAACTATAAGACAATCTGCAACAAACATTTTTTTAATATTTGTATAACTAGGAAGAATGTAAGGTAATTAACTTAAAGTACAGTACCATAATAAGTATAACTAAATATACACACATACTTTATAAAGAGAGCAAAGTGAAGGAGAATGCAGGAGACAGGCAGGGAAGGAGAGAAACTCTTGCATAGAGTGTAGTTAGAAGTCAATAAATAAATTCAATTTAACCTTTTGGTTTTGCCCCGCAATTATATCTCTGTACAGGTTTTCACTTAAGCTATATAATATCTATCTATCTATCTAGCCGAATTCTTAAATACCCTACATTCTGCTCACCCCATATATAAATGCCAACTAAATTGACAACTCGCTTATGCTAATGCTCTTTCCTTCTGTATTTCGTAACTGTAACAACTTATTCTTAAAGTTAATCTGTATCTGTATCTAAAGTCCGCATTCCTATACAAACACACACACACACAGAAAAAGAAAAACGAAGTTGAGAGCGTAATTTAATTAGCCCTAAGCCTCATGCCTCATTTAGTTATTCCGTAACCGAAAAGCAAATCAATTTTAAAAACAACAATTTGCTTAGCCAGTCAGCTCATTTACTATTATTATTGTTACTATTTTGGTCGTAATTATTATTAATATTATTAATACAATACGAAATTGTATATAGTTGACCAACAATGTTGAACTAAACTAAATAGAAACATCAGAAACAGCATCTTTCTTATAATGATCACGAATTTAATTTAGTGCATGCAGCTAAACTCACACACACACAAACACACACACACACAATGTCATTTTATACAATACACTATAAAAAATAGTTTTGCAACTAAGTTTGAGAATATTTGACATAATTTGTAAACGTTTTTTGTGTGTCTAATTTATACTGCAAACACTAAAGAGAAAAATAAAATAATCAATGGAAATGAAACAAACGATAACTGATAAACAATCTTATATACTTATGTTTTCTTAACTAACAGTTCTCTTTGGAGTAGAGTTTTATAGCCTTCAGCAGATACGAGTTCAACGCTACGAAAAATCAATCGGAAAATCTAATACGACCGGGGAATACATATATAAATATTTAATGCACCCCAGATATCTATCCATTGCACTATATACAAATTCAATATATCCTGTGTTTGTCTGTGTTGCATAAAGAATGCACTATGTAAATCTCCCCCGCCATTACGTAAGCATATTATAAATACGAAATTTTATTTCTATTTTATTTAACTAAAGAATTGAGCAACTCTTCAGGCGGAATCTATCCCAAGGGTTGAAGGCAGTTCTTGCCAGCGATATACAGTTGAGATATCTGACCTCAATTGATGCACAGAAAAGTATACAAAAGATAACTGTTAAGCTGCTAACAATATGAAAACGGAATCTAAAACTATACGACCTACAGATGCTCTAGCGTATTGTTACTAATTAACTCGTAATATTTAAGTTTTAATTCACAGATTGAAATTTAGATATAAATATCTTTCTAGTTACGCTGATGGATTCATCAGGGAAGCGTACTTAGATTGTCGCTATGCTTTACCTTGAACTCTCTGCCTTAACCTAGACCAAGCTTGTTCGCAGAACCTTAGAGACCTTGAACACTCTACACGAAAATGCGCTGAAAACACAATTGAAGAGGTCCGAAGGTAAGTGGTAAGAGTATAGCAAATTAAGCTCTGATTATAGAAACAAAAATTATGCTAACCTTTGTAAGATTACATTGGTTACAACATCCTAAGCCCAATTTACCCTCGCTTCAGATCCGAAGGTCAAATCAACTTAAGTTAGCTATTAAACCAAATAAAAGTTAAGGTACCTCCTAGAATAACTAGTCAATTCTGTCCTACTACCTATCACTTATCTCATTTCGAGTATCCGTAATTCCGTGTTTAATGTGTTTTATATAATCGATTATGTCTAATATTTGTTAATATTATATAATAGTCAGTAGCATTGCCATTAAGTACCATTTTTAAATATTGTATAACAGTTTAAAAAAAACAAGAAAATGTGCGCGCTAAAAGACAACTTAAGGCGATTCTGATAACTGATAACTGACAGCGAGGCTACCGCCAACGCAAGAGCTCACACACTCTCTCTCCCTGTGAGTGGAAGATAATGCGTTTTGAGTCAACCGCTGATCGAGTGAGGCTTATCGCTTGCTTTGAGTGAGTTCGTATTAAATAATAGCCGGTTGCTTGGCCAGTGGGGTTGGCATGTGTCAGGTAACGCTGAGAACGTGCGCACATCGCGCATACGCCCCGTAGTACCGTCGAACAACTGTAGAGCCGTAGAAGCAGGCAGTGTCGCTGCCGGCTAGAGCGTGTGCCAAGCGGAGAGTGAGTGTTGAGAACGCGTGTGTGTGTTTGTGTGCTTATGGCTGTGTGTGTGCTGCCTGCGCTCGCGTTTCGTTGCATTTTCGTTTCGCGCTCAACGTTTATCCATGGCACACTGTTGTTGCTGTTGTTTTGTTTTTGTAATTTTTGTGCTGAGCGGGCCGTAGCTTAGAAAATGCAATTGCGATTCTCAGTGCGCAGCGCTGCGCTGCTTTTTGGGGCCTTTTCTTTCAGTTTCAGTTTTATTTTGACACGCGCAACGACAACCGCGTCCCAGTCCTCAGTCCAGTTCTCAACTCTCAGTTCTGAGTTCTCGGTTCTCCATTCTCAGCGCTGAGTTCCCCAACAGCTTCTCGATTTCTTCACGTAGTGCCTACCTTATAATACTATTATATAGTATATTCTATATATTCTCCATTTAAAACTTGTTCTCGTCGGATTCTAATTGGCAATTCGTTGTATCTAATGGACTTACAGCTGTAACTCGATCGTAAATTACACGCTTTGTTTGTGTGCATGTGTGTGTGACGCTTTTCTTACCTCGGTCTTTGTGCCTAAAAATTAATAACAAATTTTCTGCTAATTTCAAAACGTATTAAATATTTTAGTGAAAATTAAACAAATTAAATGTGAAATCGCACGAGGCAAATATTGTGGAAAGAGGAAATGGAATAAAGCAAAATTACTAAATATTTCTACATTCTTATTAATATTACTCTTTGAGCCACATTCGCGCACGCGTATGCAAACAGAAAGTAAAAGAACAAACAAAAAAGTGCAAAAGGGAACAGATATTATGTAATTTCTGAAATAAGTTAAACTGCCAGCTAAACGAAAACTCATTAATACTTGTGAAATATAATATGTGTAAGAAAGACAAAATATTTCAAGAGCTAAACAAGAATATTAACAATGCAAATAAAATGCAGAGAAAATAATTAACATTAAATGATATTTATAAACAAATGAAATGCCAAGAGTGAAGTGTTATTCTGAATTTAAATAAGAACTATGGAAATAAGTTAATGTAATTACAAGAAAGTTACTTAAACTATCTTAAACTATGCAAGAAAATCTACAACAAGGCGAGAGAGTAACAGGTAGAAACGGAATACAGCACCAGCGAAACCAACTTTGAGAACAAATCAAAAGTGCATTCAACCAAAAGTGAAAAGACTGTGAGATCTAGAGAGAGAGCAAAGACAGTGAGGGTGGGTGGGTGAGAGCGTGATTGCCCTAAACTTAAGCTCAAAGGTGCCTCCAAAAAAAAAAAAAAAACAAAAAACAGTTCGGGAAAGGCAAATGAAAATGAGACTAGTGTAAAATGTGAAATGTAAATTACATTATTTTGTTTTCAGTCTCTTTTTCTTCTTTCTATTTTCATGTTCATTGTCAAAACCGTTTGTTAGCAGCAAGTTGAGTGGGTGGGAGGGTTGCGAGGGTGCTAGTGTGCTAGTGTGGTGCTCGGTTTGGTCGTAGCAGCGTCTTTTAAAACGTCATCGGCGGTGTTTGAGCGTCAAGTCGAGTCGAACATGTATGGGTGCATGTGTGTATCTGTGTGTGTTACCCCAGAGTGTGTGTGTATCACTGTGTGAGTGCGCGTGTGCATGCTGCCTTAGTGTGCATGACTGAGGGGCTGGCTGTTCGTCTGCATGTGTGTGTGTGTGTGTGCGCGAGTGTAACTCTGTGTATGATCATGCGGCAGGCAGCAAAAAACTATTTTAATTGACAACTCGTAAATAATAAACAAACAGTTTCTCAAATCTGACACATTACAACCTCAATATTCAATATTCAATTGTAATATATTTATAATTAAATATGACATAATACTAGCAGAGTTAAATAAGTTGAACAAATACATAAGTACTTAAAAAAAACTCAACAGTGAAGAAAGAAAAAGAAATGAAAGAAATGCAATTGGTTTAACTGTCTTTTGATAAGCATTGACTGCCTTTAACAACTCATTTTGTGCGTCATCATAGATCAAATATTTAAGAGTGATGGAAAACACTCCAATGCATCTTATAAATCTTATTTAAATACAGTGAAAATTGGGAGATCCCCTTTAGTGTAGACCTTTTAACGAGTTTTATTTTTTTGTCTACTTTTTTCTAATAACTCTCCCCTCCTAGGCGAAATAGTAAGTAAAACCTTTTGAAGTCATTATCGAAGTCATTGCTTGTGCTCTACTAAACTCATTAATTAATTAGTTTTTAAACAGGCAAACTAAAAAAATGTAAGTGGGGAGCTTGTAATTATTCTTAACTTGAGATTATAAAGTTTATAATTAGAACTGGCATACAGCATTAATTCACCCACTAACAGATGAATATGATGACTTAGCAGCTAACATATCCGCTTCAACAGCTCAAACTCAATTATCAAAGATGAGCACACTAAAGTTGAAGTACCTTTAGATCGATTATAATTCAAATAAATAAGTACAAAATATCATATTTCTAAAATGAAAATTGCGTTCCGTATGGCAATTGTCAGTGCTTATACATATTTGGTTTAACTAGCGGCTTCTAACCAAAAAGGGAAATATTAAACGATAATAGACACAGAGAGAGAGAGAGAGAGAAAATAAATCAATAAACTATAGAGCAAAACGAACAATTGCAAAATTAAAAATAAAAAAGGAACTAAAAACACTGAAAAATGTAATTAAGTCAAGTTTACAACAACAACAACACAGGCCACACATTGAGAGACAGTGAGAGGCAAAGAGCATACATTACAAGCTTTTTCAAATGCGGAACGAAGAAAGAAAAAATGCTGTTTCGAGGGTAACATACTGAATGTTTGAATGTGTTTGATATTATCACATACATGTGCTCACACACACATGCATTCACACAGCACAGACACACACCTACACATGCAAGCAGCGACCAATACAGTTGCGCTATGCTGTAATCGCAATGCAATTAGCGCTGCCAAAGCAAAAGCTCAAGTTCACTAACAAAGAAATCAAACACAGACAGAGTAACACACACATATACATACACATGCCGCAACAACTATGCGATAATTTGCACACTGAGCGAAGCTTTAGAAATGCAATCAAATGACGCACAGAGAGCGAGCGTTAGCGACTGCGACTGCGAGAGATTTTAAGCTTTGCTCTTTTTGCCCACTCTGCCATGAGTAGGTCAGTCAACGATCTTTGCCAAGTAATTGCTGCCTCCACTGCTGCTGCTCGCTGCTCGCTGCAGTTGTCAACCGGCTTTTCAAGCTTTTGTAAGCTTTAGCTTCCGCATTGCAGTCGCAGAACTTTGATCAATGCAATATTGACAATATTTCTATGAAAATTGAATTAAAAATAGTTAAGTCATTGCAACAACAACAACAACAACAACTACAACTACAACAACAACAACTACAACAACAACAACAACAACTACAACAACAACAACTACAACAACAACAACAAAAACAACAACAACTACAACAACAACAACTACAACTACAACTACAACAACAACAACAACTACAACAACAACAACAACAACTACAACAACAACAACAACTACAACAACAACTACAACAACTACAACAACAACAATAAAAACACTGATTGATGTTCATGACTCAGCAATTTTTGACTTTAATTTTCATAGAAAAAATTTGCAGGGCAAGGGTCGTAAATTTGACCCCAAAAACACAAAAACCGCCGTATCCTGGCCATTTAAGGAGCTAGGACGATGTCCTTTTGCACAGAGGTGCAACTTGTTTCCTAGAATCATAAACTGTGATCAAAAGGACGAAAGTCCTTCAGACTCTCGAGTTACAAGGACTTTTTTGTTTAAAGAAAAGTCCTTATAACTCAGCCATATCCTGTTTGATCCTGACGATCGTGGTGTCAACGAACGCGCCTTGCTAAGGACTACAAACTGTCCAAAGGACATCCAAATCGTCCTTCAAATAACGGAGTTATCGAGGATTTTCGAAATTTTAGCAAAATTTTCTTCATTTTTGTGGATGCATTTTCATTGCATACTTTCGAGGGCATAATTGACCAGCCACATTTGGCATTTTGCAACAACAACTACTACAACAACTACAACAACAACTACAACAACAACAACAACAACAACAACAACTACAACAACAACAACAACAACAACAATAAAAACACTGATTGATGTTCATGACTCAGCAATTTTTGACTTTAATTTTCATAGAAAAAATTTGCAGGGTAAGGGTCGTAAATTTGACCCCAAAAACACAAAAACCGCCGTATCCTGGCCATTTAAGGAGCTAGGACGATGTCCTTTTGCACAGAGGTGCAACTTGTTTCCTAGAATCATAAACTGTGATCAAAAGGACGAAAGTTCTTCAGACTCTCGAGTTACAAGGACTTTTTTGTTTAAAGAAAAGTCCTTATAACTCAGCCATATCCTGTTTGATCCTGACGTTCGTGGTGTCAACGAACGCGCCTTGCTAAGGACTACAAACTGTCCAAAGGACATCCAAATTGTCCTTCAAATAACGGAGTTATCGAGGATTTTCGAAATTTTAGCAAAATTTTCTTCATTTTTGTGGATGCGTTTTCATTGCATACTTTCGAGGGCATAATTGACCAGCCACATTTGGCATTTTGCAACAACAACTACTACAACAACTACAACAACAACAACAACAACTACAACTACAACAACAACAACTACAACAACAACAACAACAACAACAACTACAACAACAACAACAACAACAACAACAACAACAACAAAAACAACAACAACTACAACAACAACTACAACTACAACAACAACAACAACTACAACAACAACAATAACAACTACAACAACAACAACAACTACAACAACAACTACAACAACAACAACAATAAAAACACTGATTGATGTTCATGACTCAGCAAATTTTGACTTTAATTTTCATAGAAAAAATTTGCAGGGTAAGGGTCGTAAATTTGACCCCAAAAACACAAAAACCGCCGTATCCTGGCCATTTAAGGAGCTAGGACGATGTCCTTTTGCACAGAGGTGCAACTTGTTTCCTAGAATCATAAACTGTGATCAAAAGGACGAAAGTCCTTCAGACTCTCGAGTTACAAGGACTTTTTTGTTTAAAGAAAAGTCCTTATAACTCAGCCATATCCTGTTTGATCCTGACGTTCGTGGTGTCAACGAACGCGCCTTGCTAAGGACTACAAACTGTCCAAAGGACATCCAAATCATCCTTCAAATAACGGAGTTATCGAGGATTTTCGAAATTTTAGCAAAATTTTCTTCATTTTTGTGGATGCATTTTCATTGCATACTTTCGAGGGCATAATTGACCAGCCACATTTGGCATTTTGCAACAACAACTACTACAACAACTACAACAACAACTACAACAACAACAACAACAACAACAACTACAACAACAACAACAACTACAACAACAACTACAACAACAACAACAACAACAACAACAACTACTACAACAACAACAACAACAACAACAACAACTACAACAACAACAACAACTACAACAACTACAACAACAACAACTACAACAACAACTACAACAATAAAAACACTGATTGATGTTCATGACTCAGCAATTTTTGACTTTAATTTTCATAGAAAAAATTTGCAGGGTAAGGGTCGTAAATTTGACCCCAAAAACACAAAAACCGCCGTATCCTGGCCATTTAAGGAGCTAGGACGATGTCCTTTTGCACAGAGGTGCAACTTGTTTCCTAGAATCATAAACTGTGATCAAAAGGACGAAAGTCCTTCAGACTCTCGAGTTACAAGAACCTTTTTGTTTAAAGAAAAGTCCTTATAACTCAGCCATATCCTGTTTAATCCTGACGATCCGGGTGTCAATGAACGCGCCTTGCCAAGGACTACGAACCGTCCAAAGGATATCCAAATCGTCCTTCAAATAACGGAGTTATCAAGCACTATCAATCTTTAACCCAATTTTAATTAATTTTTTTTGGATGCGTTTTCATTGCGTACTTTCGGGAGCAGATTACATATTTTTTTCCTGGCCATTGAAGGAGCTAGGACGATATCCAGGAAGATGCAGTAAGATGTATCTTGTGTCCTAGAATTATAAGCTGTAATCAAAAGGACGAAGGTGCATTAGACACTCGAGTTACAAGGACTTTTCTGTTTATAACTCAGCCATATCCTATGAAATATGGAGGGTATTATTGTTCAGAGAACTAAATTGATTAGATAGACATATATTGATACTATTGCTATGACTGAATATAGGATTGTGTACTGCGAAATATAAATAAATAAAATAGTAACATATTTACTTATTTCCAACTGATTTGCGATTAGTTTAACTTGTTTTTACCCAGACGCGACACCTGATGCCCAGCTTTACTCTCTCATTTTTACCTACTCTCTTATAGCAGAGAGGTTCAATAGTCGCGAGAATTGGCAATTGTGCAGCGAATAAACCGCACTAATTGCAACACGAGCCGTTGGCAATTATCTTGGCAGGCACAACCACCAGCCACAGCCAGTAAGTCAATCCCATAGTACCAACAACAGCAACAGCACATGCTTACGGTTAACCGACAACACTTGGCCAAGAGCAACAGGAAAAACCACATGAGCTAGGTATGGGGGTGAGGGAGTCTTGGCTGAAATGACGGCATTTTGGCTTTGATGTGTATTTAAAATGTCAAAGTAAGCTACATTTGTTTTTGCATACGCACCTATGTATATGTAGAATCCATGTGGGAAATTATGATTCGTTAAATGGTTCACTTGCTTCCGGACAGGCAGCTAAACCGATTAATTAAACAGCTCTTTACCATATCGCCGATGTGTCAAGGTGTGTGTGAGGGTGCGTATGCGTGTGTGACTGTAATCCGCTTGTACACAATTTTTGATCTGCAGATTTAAAGCCATCGGCCAAGCACAGCCCTTTTTAATTAAAGGTAACCTTCATCTTTTACACCTGAATGAAAATTGTTTCCTTGCAAGTTTTGCATGTGCATTTGGCTGGCTTTCCACGCACACAGTTTTCTTTGACATTTTCTTTTCCCAGAGTGAAAGTTTTCCATCACCTGGCCAGACGTTAACTTCAACATGAAACCCTTCATTTGGCAATTAAGCCAATTGCTTTGTTATGTCATAAGCAAATATTGCAATTCAATTGAAAAACATGAGCAAATACAGTTAAAGTAGTATCACACACACACACATTGCATAATTGGTGAGTGTGTGTGTGTGTGTGTGAGGGAGTCCTGTGCTATTAATATTCGAAAGGAAAAGGGTAACGCAGCCAGGCAATTGGTTAGCAGCTGCTCCATACCTATTGACAACACACACACACACATACACTACAACTGTGACGGTAAATCCATTTTAGCACTTGTTGTTATGGCATTCGCCCGCTCGTATTCAGCAAATTCGTAGCACACTTTTTAGGGGTTGCAAAGTGCAACAACTGCCCCGGCGCCAGTTGCAATGATTGGCGCTTCAGTGCAGCACATTCTCTACAGGGTATACGGTGTGGCACATGCGCAAGCGCAGCTCACGTTATGTAACTGCAGCAGCAGCAGGAGCAACAGCAAACAATACCATGTATGTATGTGAGTGCGAGTGTATGAGTATGTGCGTGTGCATGAATGTTGTCGACAGCTAATGGACAGGCGACGGCAAGGCAAACACAGAAGCTCCACCGCACTTGTTGCTGACGGAAGGACTTATCGTTGTGCTATAATATAAAATAAAATTCGAATAAAATGATAAGCACAATTAATCAAAAATAAAATAAAAATAAATATCAAAAACATTTAAAAAAAATAAAAGTGAATAGTATTTATTTATTTAACTTTTCTCTATAAAAACAGCTCAAAATAAATAAAATATAATATCAAATTATCAAAATTAATATTCTTTATAAAAAATAGCCTCAGAATAAACGCTTAACATGACGCGACAAGCATTGAAACATATTGAAATTACCTGCTGAGTGAATGTTACCTAAAGTGAAGTACAGAAAAAAAGCAAAATAAATACTATATGCATACAACAAATTAAAAAACATACATCAAATATGTAAAAGTTGAACAAAAAGCTGTGCGCCAAAAACATATTTCAATTGCTGTTTCCAAGCAGAACTTACTGTTATTCTCAATACAATTTTGGAAAATCAGCATTTTGTAAGCAGCAGTGGAAGATTATCTAATAAAAACGAAGATGGACGACGAGAGCGATGACAAGGATGATACGAAGAGGTGAGCATACACCGGAATATACGCACATAAAGAGGGGGACAAACTAGATAATAAGTGTAAACGATGAGAGAAAGGCAGAGAATAATGTGCACTGCAATTGACAGTTATGAGCGGAATGCGTAGACGAACTCAGTTAACACAACTTTTATTTCTATTTTAACAATGCAAAATTTTCCACAACTTTTCTGAGTAATTTCTATCAAAAAATTCGCATTCATGTTGACATTCTTCTCACCTGGTAACAGGTAAGAGACACCCCAGTCGCAATTGAAATCCAATTCAGAACTTTAATTATGTGTAATCCGAGGATGATTTGATTTTTGCCATAATAAATAATTACTATTGCTGCTGCAGCCTCTCGATATTGCATAATATGTAAATGCGCATATCAAATTGCAGTAATCCAATATTTCTTGGAATGGGAAGTGTTGTAATAAACAGTTAATTACATTGACTAACATTAATTAATTATCAATGCTCTGAATCAGATCAGATTTAGTTGAAAAGTAAACATTTCTTAAATAAAAATAATAATAATAGCAATAATAATATAAATAAAAGCCTCAAGCATTGAACACAATTAGAACCAGGTCAATATTTTTCACCAGTTAGTACATCTACAGTTTTATATTAAAGTAAACGAAACTTTCTTTCATAACTTTAAGAAAGCTAACTAATGAAGCTGACAAAAACAATAAGATATATGTATTCATATGGCTGTTTTCTCCCATTCTCACTTTATCACTCCCTCTACCCATCTCCCGCTATTGATATCTTTTTCTATGCGCAACATTGATTTGACATGTAAATGTCAAATGCAAAACTCTTTGCAAAGCCGAAAAATGTTTGTCCTAGCGCAATAAATGCAAACCGACAATCCCCTCATCGCCCCACCCCTTCATACACGAATTTTCACTCATTCCCTACTTACGTGTATATATCGCATGGCCAATGGGGTGTGTGTAAGCATGTGGGTAGATTTGTCGTAATGAATCCCAGACAAAAGCATCAGGCACAGGGACACACGTGGGTCACAGGTGAGAGCAGCTGTTCCCCTGTGTGTATCTGTGTGTGGGAGGGTAGAAATATCCTTTATAAGATACATATAAGGCTAATTTATTAAATTTACCATATATATTTTTGATTTCTGTGCTATGTGTTTACTTCTTTGATGACGATTTTTTTGGTAACCGCAGTCTTCTTTGCAGAAAGTCCCGTAATCTGAGCGAGAAGAAGCGACGGGATCAATTCAACTCGCTGGTGAATGATTTGAGTGCTCTCATTACCACATCCAATCGAAAAATGGACAAGTCCACAGTGCTCAAGTCAACCATAGCGTTTCTAAAGAATCATAATGGTGAGTTCCTGGCATTCAGTTTTGTATTTCGGGAATATCATTCTATTTGATTTCACAGAGGCCACGGACCGCTCGAAGGTGTTTGAGATACAACAAGACTGGAAGCCAACATTTCTGACGAATGATGAGTTCACGCATTTGATGCTAGAGTCTCTGGATGGGTTTATGATTGTCTTCAGCAGTCTGGGCTCCATATTCTATGCCTCGGAAAGTATTATCTCGCAGTTAGGCTATTTGCCGGTAAGTAGAGAGAGTATAAGCCACTAGAGGAACTATAATTTAAATCCTCAATTCCCCAGCACGATCTGTACAACATGAGCATTTATGATCTGGCCTATGAAATGGATCACGAGGCTCTCTTGAATATATTCCTAAATCCCACGCCTGTGATTGAGCCCCGTCAGACGGACATCAATGCCAGCAATCAGATAACCTTTTACACCCATCTGAAACGTGGCGGAATCGAGAAGGTCGATGCCAACTCGTATGAACTGGTTAAATTTGTGGGCTACTTTCGTGAGTAAGAGCAATATTTGAGCAAGCCATATATTACTTACTGCTCTTTGATGCTTAGGTAATGATGCGAATACCCAGACGGGAAGTTCCAGTTCGGATAGCCAAAACAGCAATACGCAGAGCTTGCCCCGCATCTTTCAGCTTAATCCCAATGTGGAGGTGGACAAGAAGTTGGTGTTTGTGGGAACGGGTAGGATACAGACACCCCAGCTTATACGAGAAATGAGCATCATAGATCCCACAAGCAATGAGTTTACATCGAAGCATAGCATGGAGTGGAAGTTTCTCTTTCTTGACCATCGAGCGCCTCCAATTATTGGGTATATGCCGTTCGAAGTGCTCGGCACCTCCGGCTATGACTACTATCACTTTGACGACCTGGATAGCATCGTAGCCTGCCACGAGGAATGTGAGTAAGCACGAGTTAAGAGTTCTCTAATTAGATACTATAACCATGTTGATTTGCAGTGCGCCAGACCGGTGAGGGCAAGTCCTGCTACTACCGCTTCCTGACCAAGGGACAGCAATGGATTTGGCTGCAGACGGATTACTATGTGAGCTACCATCAGTACAACTCGAAGCCGGATTATGTGGTCTGCACGCATAAGGTTGTCAGCTACGCGGAGGTCATCAAACAGAGTCACAAGGAGCGCCAGAAGTCCTCTAAAGCGCTGGCAACCAACTCGAGAAGCAGCAGTAAGTGCGCCTCTGCTACGACAACACTGAGGGATTTTGAGCTGAGCAATCAAAATCTGGACAGCACGCTGCTCGGCAACAGTCTGGCTAATCTCAGTAATGAGGTGGCAACAGCAGCATCACCCACTGTCGACTCCTCACCCATGTGGTCCGGCACGGCGGCACCAGCAACCTCCAGCTCTTGCGCCATGAATCCGCTGAAAACCTCCAGACCCCCCTCCAGCTATGGCAATATTAGTTCCACGGGCATTTCCCCGAAAGCCAAGCGCAAATGCTACTTCTACAACAGTCGCGGAAACGAGTCCGACTCCACCTCTATGTCCACGGACTCCGTTACAAGTCGACAGTCCCTGATGACACACGTGAGTTCGGTGAGTAAAAATAGATTTTACTTTGCTTACAGACTGTACTTACCTGTACTCAATGCTTCCATAGCAAGGTCAGCGGCAGCGATCGCATCATCAGCAACAGCAACAGCAGCAGCAGCAACAACAACACCAACAACTGCAACAGCAACAGCTGAGTCATCATCACCTGCAACTGCAGCAAAGCGCAGCCCAGCCGAAAATATTGCCCATGTTGCCAATAGCTTCCACGCAAATAGTCACCAGCAATGCCTGCCAGTTTCCACAGTCCAATTATCCGCTGGCCAGTCCTCAGCTGGTAGCTCCTAGTTTTCTGGAACCTCCTCAATATTTAGCGGCGATACCTATGCAACCCGTTCTGGCGCCTTTTCCGGTTGCACCTGTGTTATCGCCATTACCGCAGCCCGAGTTGCTGCCGGGTGCCGTGGTGATGACGCCTACGCAGAGCCAGCTACAGGATCAGCTGCAGCGTAAGCATGACGAGTTGCAGAAACTAATCATGCAGCAGCAAGACGAGCTGCGCATGGTTTCCGAGCAACTGTTGCTAGCTCGCTACACGTATCTCCAGCCCATGGTGCCCATGGGCTTTGCTGCCGGCAACATGGCTGCGGCGGCCAATGTGCAGAGGAGTTTCAGTTTTCCTGGCAGCAATGCGGTGGAGCCACAGTTCAATCAGTATGGATTTGCTCTGAACTCGGAGCAAATGCTGAACCAACAGGATCAGCAGATGTTGATGCAGCAGCAACAGAATCTGCATAACCAGCAGCAGCATAATCAGAACATGCAGCAACAACAGCAGGGACAACACCAGGTGCAGTTGCAGCATCAGCAGAATCAACAACAGCAGCATTTGCAGTTACAACAGCAGCAGCAGCAACAGCAGCAGAACAACATGTTGTCACGCGAGGATATGGAAGATATAGATGCGTTCCTCAATTTATCACCGCTTCAATCGCTGAATCAGCTTAACAACAGCAACAGCAATGGCAACGCAAACAGCAGCAATAATCACAGCTACAACAACAACACCTCGGGTAACAACAACAGCAATAACAACAACTCGAATGCGCCGCAGAATACGAACGAGGACTCGCTGCTGTCCTACATGCAAATGGCCACTGAATCGAGTCCCTCGCTCAACTTCCACATGGGTATCAGTGACGATGGCTCCGAGACTCCAAGCGAGGACAACAAGCTCATGCACAGCAATCACCAGCAGCAGCAACAATTATTACAGCAACAACAACAGCAATTACTGCAGCCACAGCAGCAGCAACAACAGCAACAGGCAAACAACTTCTTCAATCCAAATCCCTTTCAGTCGCTCGTTTCCAGCCAAAATCAGAGTCAGCTGCCAAACGAACTAGAGATCCTGCCCTACCAGATGTCGCAGGAGCAATCTCAGAACCTCTTCAACTCACCTCACACGGCCGGCAACAGTCAATAGCATATAGCCAACAGAGGGGCGTGGCCGCAGCTCTGATATTTGAATTGCTGAACCGAACTGTATTCCTTGACAGTTCTGTTGAATACGGTTTTCACAGTGTATTATGCAAGGGAATACCTTAACGTAAGTTTCAGCGCATGGCTCTCTTTATCGAATATACCCCGATATTAGTTGTAGATCTCAACAGACTGAGTATTGTACTCCTTAAACTATCTGTAGTCAGTATGAATAGATTTTTGGTTAGCCAATGAGTAACGTTCTCAATGTAGTGTAATGCCATTTAAGATAGATAATTTAGTACTGTGTAATTGTTGTTAGATAAGAATAGCCCATCGCTTCCCTTTAGTATCAATTCTATTATCCAGTAAGTGTCCACTGGCACCAACAGGGATCTCTAAAACATAATAATAAAAATAAAATATATAAGTGTGAAACCATCATATACATAAATATTGTACATATTATTTAAAGACTGCGCTTCACATTCGACTCATACGATTAGTAACTACAATAACTTTAGTTAGATATACTATATAAATATCGTTATTTCATAAGTCGAAACTCAGGTTGAGATTGCAACTGAATTATTTGCTGTGAACATATTCAAATAGAAATTTCGACTGGTTAATTTAGATAATGGAAGAGGAAAAATGATCACTGATTTGTAATTTGATACTTGATTGAATTGAAGTTTAATTGTAAATATATTAATAATGCAGATGTATTTAAATTCACGTGAATATGTTACCGAATCATTGCACTCATTCGATTAAAGAGCTAAATGCTAAAAACTTAACAAAGGCATCCACAAATCATAATGTAATAATTAAGCGTAGAACTCAAATCAACACAAACGTTAGGATAATTTTAAAAACATTTTGTACATACTTATTCAAATGTAAATATGTCCGTGTATATAGAGATATTTCTGTTGAATATACACTAAATAAATCGTGATAAAAGAGTTAAATTCATTTTATGTAATAGCAGATAATCAATATAAAAGACACTTAAGATATTATTGCAGGTTAACTAGACGCGTAACTTAATAATCGCATTCTGAAGTATTTGAAACTCGGAATTGATGTTGTTCATCAGATTCGAAATCTGCGGCTTAGAGTCTAGTACCTCGATACTCTGTGTATAGGCATTATAACGGACACCAAAAGGACGTGGAATAGAGTTGGCAAATTTACTAAGATAAATAATAGATGGTTAGCAAATATTTTCTACAATTAGTAGATAAAGCTCACATAGTCTTCTCCTTGGCGCTCTCAAAGCTATCGGCAACATAATAAAGCGGCTGGAACTGCGTGATGGGGTATTTTGTTACACCGGTCACCTCCGGCTCGAAGTCCATCAGTTGCGGCTTGTCCGTCAAGCAGTACTCCAGTTCTCCATAGGAAGACAGCAGTCCTGCGCCAAATGCTTTCAACTCACCCTCCTGACGGCAAAGTCCATACTCCACAGTAAACCAGAAGATCTAGAGAATGATTAGATGATTAAAATATACATATTTCACTTCTTCAGAAATATTACCGTAGACAATTTTTCTATGTAATCGTCTGGGGCTCCCAATGAGGCCAAGCCAATCTCTTGGCTAAACTGAGCGAATGCCGGATCGGCAAACAGCGGTACATGGCCCATCAACTCGTGGCAGACATCCGGCTCGGGGGTGTACATGGGCTTGCTAGGATGTCTGATGTATTGAGTTGAGTGGAACACGCGGAAGGCGAGCCCAGCCAGAAAATCGCGAGAGCTGAGCAAGCCCGCCACTGGACGCAGGGTAAATCCCGTGCAATCTGTCAAAGGATTAATACAAATATTAAAATTTAAATGTTACATAGTTAATAATATTACTACCTCTTAGGAAATTCGAAACATCCTCGAGTTGGGGTATGTTGTCCTCACGGAAGCCGCAATTGTCAACGAGCAGAGGAAAGACGTGATTGTATTCCCGGCAAGCATGCGTCTTATACAGTTTGGTTAAATTGCGGAAGATAATACCCCATGTTTCGATCTCCTCCTTGGTGTAGTCCACATGTGGGAGTATCTCGCCGTGCTTGTAGTTGTATGCAATATCAGCAAAGTACTTGCGGCGCTTGCGGTACTCGGGATCTGTGAACCCGGGATGGTCGGAGTCCAATTCAGCGCCATAGCTCAGAATCTGATTGGCAAAGCGATCGAGGTCCCTTATACGACGTGGGAACCAGGGCACAGCAGTGGCGTTATCCTTGTAATCGCGTGATATAATATTGAAGTAACTACACTGCTTCTTCAGATCCTCAATGGCCTTGCCCAAAGCCCCGGATTTTCCATCACACTCTACAAAAAACTCGTAGCCGGGCACACGAAGTGAAGAACGGGATTCAATATGCACTAGATTGATGTCATGCTTCTTAAAGATGGCCAAGGTGTTTGCCAGGGCACCACTCGCCAGAGATGAATCCTTGGGTGAAAACAAAAGGCAAGTGTTGCGTGCCTCCTGTATATCTACGCCCTCGGCTATATACGCCGAGTCCTCCATCCGCGTGGGCTAACAAAAAGGAACCCAGTCAAATAATTATTATTATTTCACAGAAACTTATCAAGCCGAATCTCTTGCATAATATTGTTTTCAGATCTCATTATTTCAAAAGTGACATAAACTGCACGTCAATCAATCAACTGATCAATAGATTGCTCATACACAATAAAATGCTTATTAACTCGGGCATTGAAAACAGACATTAACATCGTGGAGAGTTATGCCCTTGATTACTGCAGAATCGAATATCGAATTACAAAGGTCAACATCAGCCAAGATCTGTCCCATTGAATAGTGCATATTGGATGTTTCTCCCCAACCGCAGGGCAAGACTGATTTACCTTGAACTTGATTTTAATAAACTTGTTGAGAAGGGTAGCTTGAGGTTACACTAATTAATTAATATACTGAGAACTATACTCTAAGTTCGTTGTTAACATACAGTTTAGTATGCAAATTAATATAAATTATTATTAATATTACTTTGAACAGAACAGTAAACCATAAAAATAATGAATTATTTTAGTACGAATACAGTACATTTGCAATCTCTGGGAATATTTAATATTTCTATTAATTTTAGCAAATCAATGTAAATAATTTTTCAGATTTATTTATTGATTCGTCACTCTGGTTCTCAACTACATGCATATATTCGATTCTTCACAAAACTGTAATTTTGTCACTACATATAAACAGTTATCTGTTCAATCAGAAGGAAGTGCGTAGTCCACCAACCTTATCGAAGGAAACTTGACGTTGATACATTCTGTACACTTTTCGCTCAAAACAAGATGTTCCCAAGAAAGAAAACAAAAATCTTAAACGCACTAAACAGCACACGATTTCAAACTGAATTGATTTTTCAGTTAAGCGAACACTTATATAGACTTGGGCAGCACCACAGCTAGCAGCTAATCTTTGAGGCAATAATAATAAAAACTGAAAATAAATAACAATAATAACAACACAATACCAATACAAACCAAACCGAGATCAGAACAGAGCAGAAAATAAAAAAATACGTATGGATCGGATCCAACGAGCGGGTGGGCGGGTGAGAGACCTAAAAGATCAGAGAACAGCATCCACACGGGGCTCTTACTGAAAATCAAACTCGGGGGTTATCAGCTTGGACTCACTATAGCTATAGCTATAGCGATGAATGATACGAGTAGGCCGTGTGGCACAGTGGATTCTCAGTAATGTGCCATGTGTATATATGAGAATTATACTCTGCTCTTATCAAAAACATGCGCTGCTTGTGGTCTACGCTAGATAGTTTGAGATTTTGTGCAAAATCAAATAACAAATTATAAAGATAATGCCGGAATAATTAAGTCAAAATTCTAATGACAAGTTCTAACCAAACGGGTTCAACGGCATTTCTGGGCAATTATTAGAAGTAAATAAGTTTTAAGAGGCGGCATTTGTGTGCTTTGTAGCTTTCTAAACTGGCATTGTAGATTCGAGTTCCACAAACAGTTTAAAGAGCTATTAAACACACATACTGCAACTTGTCCAAAGTTTTCAGCAAGTGGCACAACATATTCTGCGATTCTTTTTGCTCTGCTTATCAACTAGTTAAACCAATCGACTAGTGCAACTGACAACTGGACAAACGGAGAGCTTGATAAGTGTGCGAAATCAGCATTCAGTCAATTTCAAGCGAGGCCGCATTACACACCCAACAAGCGGGTGGAACTTGTTTCTTATTTGTGGAACACATCTTAACTTACTTAAGCTGCCGCGACTCAGGCTTCTGTATCTGTCGGATTATGCAGCTCCATAGTGACAGTAGTACAAGATAAGGGCAATAGTTATGGAAAATATATGTGTACATCGCTTAGCTGATTCTATTGTATACCAAAAACTGACGCAATTCTACACAATCTTTACCTCTACGTTAGTTGGGTTCAAATTTAATATTATTTTTATTTTTATATATTTTACATAAGCGATGTAAAATAAATAATTTACCTTTGCTGATGTGATACATCTCCAAAACGAAGGTACTATAATTCATTTCATTTAAATATTTATTTAAATTACCCATAAAAGATATACACAATGTTTACCTCAACGTTTGTCAGGTTCAATATTTATCATCATGTTTATGTATTTTAAATAAGCGAAATAAAGTATTTAATTTACCACTGCTGATGTGATACATCTCAAAAACGTATGTACTTTAATTCATTTCATTTAAATATTTATTTAAATTATGCATAAAAGATATCCAAAAATAAAATGTATCAAAAGAGCTATGAAAATGCATAATTGTAGTGTTACACATGTTCTTTAAATAATTTAACATCAATTATTAATTATTAATTAGAAATTATTATATTTGCGCCAAAGCGAGGTGAGGAGACCGCGTTTTGGCTGTGTTTGTATGTTCGTCTGTGCACGCACGTTCTTCAGAGTGCAGCCGACGGGTAGGTTGACCTACAAACGAATATAGATTCACAGATACAGATACATGTGTGTAGTTACATATTCAAGCATGGTGTTGGCAAACCTTCAACAGGTTGCTCACGTTTCAGTTAGTAGCATTTGGCATTAGCATTTGTTATCGAGAGGCGACGTTCTACCCGGCGTGGACCACCGGTGGTCCACGGGCATTGCGCTTATCTGGCGGCGTGGACCACCGGTGGTACACAGGCAAATTCATTTATCTAGCGGCGCCAGATAATTGAACCTGCCTGTGTACCACCGGTGGTTCACAAATTTTTATACTTTTAATTCAAAAACCATACTAGAAAGAGACATACTAGAAAAACCATACTACAAAGAAAAAAACAAAATAGATTGGAAATTATAAATTTACATTTTTTTTAAGCGTTTTCAACATAAACTAAATTTATTTTTGCAATTTATTCTGACGCAAAACAAATTTAGGTATTTAGTTATTTTTAAAAGTAAAAATAATAATTCTTCAAACTTAGTGTCTAAAATGATAATAAAATAATAATAAATGAAAATAAGAACGATAATAGGTATACGTCATTTACGAGCACCAAATTTAGTATAGATGCAATCTTGCTTCTACGAATTTTACTTCGTGAATCGTCTGAAGACATATTGGAATTATGGTAAATAATAAATAATAAAAAATCAGAAATTTCCAAAAGTTAGGGTGGTTTTCTATATATATTAAAATATTTTAGAAATCACTATTCAACCAACCAAAGACCTTCTTCGAAATTCGCACAATAACGAAAACTATTGCGCAGTAGAAAAGTTTCGTTAAACGAACAACTTAGTTTCTCGTGCACACGATGTATACGAACAAGGAAAAAATGCGCCGGGTAGAACGTGTTAAGCGCTTTTGGCCACGGGGCCGTTTGTAACTTACCGATTGTGTTGTGGTCACTTTCACCGGCTCTTTGCCGGGACAAATCACATAAGACTCGGGCCCGGGAAAAAGACTGCTGTTTGTGTCTTGATCAACAACTGGAAACTTCAGCTCAGCTGGAGAGCGTGGGGTCTCAGCTGTGATAGCTGTAGCGAAAAAGAATACATGAGAATGAAGTAAAGTCTAGAGAGATTCTGGCTTACGTTTCACATGAATCTGAAAACTGCAAGTAAGAACCAAGCCATCCAAGGTGGTGGCCTCATACTTTACAGTGTGATCACCTATACCGAATAGGGCTCCGGGGAACTGAAATATATAGTTAATTATGAAAGTTGCAAGTATTAAATTGTTCGTGTAGAACTCACAGATGACTTAAATATCTTAAGTAGCTTTCCTTCGAAGCGTGGTTCCTCCCAGACAACAGATCGCAAATTTTGATTCTGTCTGAGATGCACCTCAAACGAAGGCGGGCAATAGTTGGACGTGGATGAGCCCAGGTCAATGCGGCTGCTCTCCGAGCTTTCACTTCTTGAATGAGACGGAGTCTCAATGGGATTCTCAGGAGGTACGGGTGTCTGGGCAACTAAACTCTCAGAACGTCTTAAATTTCCAAATGGTTTGTGTGGTGATGAAGTAAAGTCGAATGCTCTAAATTCTGGCAATGAAGCAGGAATAGAAGAAGAGGCGAATGGATTCCAATTCGATGTTGAAACTGGTTTCACTGTGATAATAGTCTGACAGCCCACAGTCTGCTTCGTTGTAGGATCGTGAGCTCTGTAGATGATCTTATGATTGCCAGCGGGCAGATGGCCCTGCAACTGTTTTGCCCATGCGGGAGAGGCTACCACATGACGATAGTCCACATTTGTAGCCGGCTGTTGCAGTATGACATGGGCTTTGGTCTGATGAGGGCTCAAAAGAATGACAACATTTTCCGGGCACTTTATGTATGCCGGTGTCCTATGTGGTTGTGACTGCACAGGGAACGATTGTTGTCGGAAAAATTTCCCTTGCCAGGGAGATTGCACCGACGGCAGCATTTGGCTACCAAAGAAGGGCTTGCATTCTAACACACTGCCAAGAGTCCAGCCATTCATGCAGCTAGTAAGGGATCCTCCGATTGGCACATAACCCATATTACACTGCAAATGGCACACGGTACCAAAACCTGAGCCTCCTTGGGTGCAGCTTGTTGGCGAAATAACTCCATTCTGCGGCACAGGCAGCGCTGGACAAACCTGGGTCTGGGTGGGTTTTGCTGAGTGGAAAGGACCAGGAATCCACGGACGTGATTGGGAAATGACACCTGGGAAAATTAACAGAACAGTTTACTTGTGCCAGAGATAACTACGATAAGCAGATACTTACGCACACATTTGTTCTCCTCACCCTCCCAGTTGCCGGAAGCAGCACAGCTCCTGATCTCCGAGCCGAGCAGTTTATAACCAGCATTGCAGCGCACCTTGCAGCGCGTGTTGTAGAATAGTTTCTTCTTATGGCGATACTTATTGCAATGAGCCTGTCCATTGGCCGGTGCCTGGAAACGCATACAGTGATCTCTAACTGGAAAGACAGGCTGCTCGGGGACTCTTGGAGCAAATGGAGCAAATGGATACGGAGTAACTGGAGTTGTAGGAGGAATTGGAGTTGGAGTTGCAATTGAAGGTGGCAAAGGCCTAGGCTCTGGCTGCAACCTAAATCTGGGCTCAATCGCCGGCACCTCGTAGCAGCTATGGCCATCGAAAGATAATTTCTTTCCAGTTCCGCACGCACACTTAAAGCTGCCAATCTCGTTGAGGCACATTTCCGCACAGCCACCATTCTCTTTAAAGCATTCATTGACATCCTCACAGTCACGTGCATTGTCGCCAAGTTTATACCCCGTTGGGCAGGAGCACTTGTAGGAACCTTCAGCATTGTCACACTGATGCGAGCAGCCACCATTGTTAACCTGGCATTCGTCTATATCCACACAGACACCATCGACACCCAGAAGCTGACCAACACCGCATTCAATGGGCTCACAGCCCTGATCCGTATGTTTAGTACCGGGGGGGCAACCTACCAGAGCTGGTAGGCAGCTGCGTTCGTCCTCCTGAAGACGATAACCCAATGGACAACCACACTCATAGCTGCCCGGCTTGTTAATGCACTCATGGGTGCAGCCACCTGATAAGAGCCCAGCACATTCGTCGACATCCTGACAGCTATGGCCATCAGGGGCCAGCTCGTAACCCCTATCACAGGCGCATGTATGCGAACCTAGAAGATTAATGCAAATGTCACTGCAGTTACCAAAATCCTGTGCACATTCATCCACGTCCAAGCAGGCGAAGCCATCAACCGCCAGCTCGTACCCCGCTTGGCAGGAGCAGGCAAAACCACCGGGCTGGTTTAAGCAAACCTGGGCGCATTGCCCATTCGCTAGAGAGCATTCGTCATAATCCTCACAGGTAAGTCCGTTCACATTCAGTCTAAAGCCCAAAGGGCACGCGCACTGAAAGCTGCCAGGCAGATTAATGCAGAAATGAGAGCAATTGCCATTTGATATAGAGCACTCATCAACGTCCAAGCAAGCAGATGAAGGAGATGATGTAGAAAGCGATGATGGTGATAATGATGATGATGATAAGCCTAAAGCATAGCCGGGTCCACACAGACATGTGTAAGAGCCATTGAGGTTCTCACAGACCAGCCCCGAGTCACAAGCGTGCCTGTCCGTGGTGCATTCGTCGATGTCGAAGCAGTATATGCCATCTTCTTCACCCTCCAACTGGAGTGGCTCGTACCCTTGGTAACAGAGGCACTCATACGCACCTGGCTGATTCTTGCAGAGTTGCTGACAACCGCCATTCTTCGCCTGACACTCATCCACATCGGTGCAGCTCTTGTTGTCTTCGCTGAGAACGTAGCCCTTCTCGCAGGTGCAGGCACCCCCCTCTGCGCTTAGACAAAGTTGCTCGCAGCCATTGTTGTTGATGCCACAAGGATCGGGAGCTACGCAAGTGTGACCGTCTGGCTCCTGGAGAGACATGCCACGCGGACAAAGGCAAAGGTATCCGCCGGCCGTGTTGAAGCAGTTGTGACTGCACTCGTGAGTGCCTGCTTCGCACTCATCGACGTCTTGACAGCTGAAGATCTCACTAGTATACCCAGGTGGACACAGGCAACTAAAAGTACTATTGTCCTCGCTTGTCAGGCAACTACCGGGACGACAACGTTCGTGTCCCTGCTCCCGACTGCAGACGCTCTCCGCCACCTCACAGTTGTGCATATCCTCACTTAAAACGTAACCATCACGGCAAAGACAGCTGTACCGCCCGTTGGATTCGTCGTTACATTCATGTGCACAGCGTGTGCGGTTCAGCAGTGGATTTTCCAGGTCCTTGCAAGTATCAGGCGCACAACTGCTGTGATCATCCAATAGATGGAAACCCTCGTGGCAGCCGCAACGGAAGGAGCCAATTGTATTCTCGCACTTCTGTTGGCACACACGATGTGGCACATGATCTTGATTGACGTCGTCATCCACAACGATGTCGCACTCATTGATGTCTTGGCATGTGTTGGACTCTGGGGACAACACAAAACCAGGATTGCATGTAGGCTTGGGAATCTCTGTGGTCGTCGTTTGGTCTGTAGGGTTCTCTTTCGGCAGCTCAGTATCGGTTTTGGCAACCGATTCCGTTGTTTTAGACCCATCTTCGGTGTTAAGTGTTATGATGCAATTGTAAGAGCCAGGCGTGTTCTCACAGCCAACAGAACATTCGGACGCCAGTTCCGGGCGAGAACACTCATCAATATCTGACATAAAAATCAGGATTTGAATATGTAATTTGACAAACAAATTCCTTTGATCACTTACCAACACAGGTATTGCCAGTGGCCGGATCGATCTCATAGCCCTTCTCACAGGCGCATTCGTATCCACCTGGAGAATTGTTACAGATCTGGGAGCATCCGCCATTCGACTCCTGGCATTCGTCAATATCTGCAAAACATTAGAAGAATTAGTGAATTAGTTTGGCAGTATCTTTTATAATTTATCTGGTAAACTCACCTTGACAGCTGGCATAATCTTGGGGATCTAGAGTGTAGCCCTCGTTACAGCTACACTTGCGACGAGGCTCGTTTTCGCCGGGGAAGAGTAGACGCTCGCATTTATGAGCACAGCCACCACGATCCTCACCACAGTTCTCATCCAATAGACGAGGTGTATATGGATCTGTTGTAGGAGCCACAACAATATTGATATCAGTGATAGACTCCGTCTGGGCTTCTGGAATCGCCTCCGAATTCGTCTCGGGCTCCGGTTCTATTCCCGACTTTGACTTAGATTCTGCATCGTCCTGATTATTCACATGAACTATTACTATTGGCTCTACTTCTACGTCAGGATCTGATTCATTCCCAGCTGAAGCTGCGCCTGGACTAGCTGACTCTGGCACTTCATCTTTAGCCTCAGGCAATTTATCCTCATCCTTTTCAACTGGTGGCGGTGGAGGTGGTGGAGCCACTGGCTCTGAACTCTCTCCCAACGAAAGTTCTTTCTCTGTATCCTCAGTAATGTCATCGACTGGGTCGTAATTATCATAATCATCGGTATCATCATCGTCGTCGTCATCGATATTTTCATCGTTGTCGTCGATATAGTTTGCACTCGGTACACAAGTGGGAAATTCCCCAACCCAACTCTTCATGCTGCAGTAGAGTGCTGTTACATAGATCCTTTCAAAGTTGTAACTTGGGTTGCAGGTATAGTAGGCCACCAGAAATATTTTTTGCCCCCGGCGTCGTTGTTCGTATTTGCTGATTATGCCATGGCTAATCTCAGGTGCCTGTATTTTGGCCTCAATGCAGCTGAGATCCAGCTGCTGTGCCTGTTCGATAGTCACGCTGAGCTCCTCAGGAATGGCCAATAGCTTCTTCTTACGTCCCGATTGCCCAGATACTGATTAAATAATTGTATAAGTTATTTAATTATATATCCAATTAAATATTTTAACTTATAATCTTACCCTTGCCCTTGACACAAATTGGTGGATCCCCTTGCCATTCTTCAGTGTCCACATTGCAAGTGAGCTCGGTCGGTCCCTGCATGACATAACCCACCACACAACCATAGACAGCTGTGTTTATATGGGTTTCCGGATTCTCGAATAGCGTAGCCCTGGCATGGTCCACGGGAGGTGGCGTCTGGCAGTCCTCATAGACAGCATTTGTGACTGTAAATGTTAAGCATGTTAATCTCTTGCTCAGCAATGCAAACTGCTTATATTAAGCAAAGAAAACTACTCATTGGAAAACCGAATGAAATCTTAATAATACTAATCTTTTAAAGCTTTACCAAAATCATTTTCATTGTCGTTTATTTTTGTCTATTCGAAAAATTTACGACTCGTTTTTATGCCTCTAGTTTATGAATGCCGGCCGGTAATTAAGTGGACTATTCGATGAACAAGATGTGTCAGACACAATCTCGCTATGATTCATCAATGTATTGACCGCAAGTAAAATATAGAGCAAACGAGTATAGAAAATATTTTCAACATAAAGTTAAAGGCTGCACTCTTAGACATATCCTGAAAAAGTATAGGTTGCCAAAGAATTCAATTGACTTGCACCTCTTTATTTTATATTAAAGAAATGGCTATAGACTGACATTAGAAAAGAGCACATTTTATTTTACGTATTGTATTAAAACTTATGAAATTTTAACAACTTTTTTAAAATATAACATCTATAAAATATATCGGTCTTTTTTTTCTGTTCTGTCCAAACGATATATTTTTGTCTCCACTTTCGCATCTCCTTACCTCCAGTAAATGCGATGCAGCTCAGCACAAATAGAACAAAATGAGCTAGCAACATTTTCGTATTAGTTTTCTTTACACCTTTGCACGACTATTATTATTATTCAACATAAATAACAAATCACAAATCAAATTCACTTTTCAGAACATTTTGGAAAGAGGCACAGGCTGAAAATATAGATGCATTTAGGTATAGTTGGTATAAAAACCATTAAGATTAAGAGGTGGCTATATAAATAGCACACGTCTGAACACACACACACACTTCACGCTACATGTGCATATATATATATTTATTTATATGGAAAGTAGGTATTTCCCATTTGTCCAACGTGATAAGAACGCTCCACACTATTTTCATAAACTTTATGAAAGCAATTAATCAGCGTCACTGAGAATGAACGAAAAGATCTTATAAGTCCATATCAATCCACAAGAAAGGACACCACAACACAAGAATTAATTCAAGAAAAGAAAACACACCGTTCCCGACGAGTGCCAAGGCAAGACTGATACCTCTTGAAGGGAATACGTATAAGAATAAAAATATTCTCGTCTCCAAAAGATATATATGCTGATCTTTAATGTTGTATCATAAAGCAAATTAGCGCGAGAGCGCACAAGTGTCGTTTGTTCATAGGGAGGCATTGGGAGAACAGAAGAGGCCTATTTTTAAGACGCCTGTGAAGATGATCATTATGACCACGTTCTCAATCATCATCATCATCATTAACAGAATCATCATCAGAAGAGTGCGTGAGAAATTGATGACATTTCCGCTGTCTTACCTCTTTCCATTAGACAATGCCAAGGAGCATTTCAAATCAACATATACTATTCAATTGAACTTGGTGCGACAACGTAATCAGGGCTTATACATAGACTGGGGGCGTTACATATGTGCATATATAGCTTAGCTGTCAAAATTACTTAATGCATCTGTCTATAATGTTATTAATACAAACTGTAATTTTCAATTCATAATTCATTACATAAAAAGACGCGCAATCATTAAATCAAATGCGCCGCTTAATGTTTACATATATTAAAGTATTTATGTACCATTTCTGTGTGTATATAGGTATACAGACGTCTCAAGCAGCTAAATTGTTTTTAATTAAAACTAAATACGTTCTCATATGGGGGAATGGGGAATAAAAGTCGCGTAGGTGTGGTAAACTCGCGAGTCTTCTACTTATTTGGTCTGCCTCAAACATGTTTTGTTGTAGTAGTGGTTGTTGTTGTATTATATTTATATATATATATAGTTAAGTAGCTCAGAAAGAGTTGATGCGACCCATATAGGTGCACATTTAGCCCCAGTCGTAGAACAAATGAATTGTACACCCAACCTCAATCTGAAATCAAAGGCATCCCCAACTCAGGCATACCCTATTATCCCATAAATTAAATTAAAAAGAAATTAAGTGATAAACACGAATACAAAATATAGAGAAATAAAAGAAATTGAGACTCCGAATTGGACATGACACACCTTATTCAGTGTGCTAACTGGGTATAAAGAACTTGCAATTTTATAGACTCTGGCAGTTTGTATGGTTAAACATCTGATTGACAAGTTGATTGTTCAAGCCACATATAACCTTAACGTTTGCTCTACTGATTGACCCATTGATTGACAGTGCCAAAGCCAGAGTCTCACGATTCGAATTACGCGCGTTTTTATACGCGCAAAAAACGCGTCGAACTACAATTTGTGGGCGTGGAAGTTTGTTTATTTATTTTCTGATGGGGCTTTTACATTTTTGTTCTCAGACCATTATAGTCAGTTGTCAGATGTATCTTTAGATGATTTCCAGTCCGAGTTTTCATGCAACAAATACAAATACATATATATACATACTATATCGTATCAGATGCGTAGGTTTATGCGGCATTTTAGTAATCCAGGGAAACTTGTTGTTGTTGCTGCTGTTGTGGTTTATTGCTCTATTTACATATTTAGTTTACCTTAGTTGGCGTTTGCGGAAATTGCCCAAGGGCATTTTATAGACTCGCGTGTTCTGTCCGAGACGCGCTTTGTGCCAATTTATGTTGACATTTTCCTTTCCATTTTTACTCCATTTCCATTGGCATTGCTAGTATTTTGTTAAGCTGAAAATCAGTTTTGAGAACAGATGGAAATCAGACCATACCAACGAGGCATAGCGTTTCTCGTTTTCGTTTTTAAATTTAACTTTTATTTTATTTAACTAAAAATGTTTTGGTTAATTACAAAAAAGTCCAATAAAGCTCGGGTTTTGTATTAAATTAAGCGCTTGTGAAATCGTACTTATCTTACATTAATTATAGGTGTAAACAAATTTCTTTTTTCCGAGTGCCAAAACTCAAAACTAAAAACAGAAACACGCAAACTGATCCACCTGACTCAAGCTTCACATCGAATTATTAGAGTGCGTATGTGTTAGTTCTTGATGCTCAGATACGATGGTCCCACTTGGCGCACGTAGACACTGCGTTCATTGCTCAGATACGGCGGACAGCGTACGGTTAGTATGCCATCGGAGGAGAGCTCGGAGCGCACATCGTTGGGGTAGTAGCCCCGAGGCAGGACAAAGCGCTTCACAATGTGGCGACCAACAAAACTGTCGCCATCACGACGCTTCTCGTGCTTGGCCTCCACAATGACAGTGTCTCCGGTAGTCTTTACCGTAATCTCATAGGGTTTAAACTGATGCACATCAACATTGGCCTCAAAGCCATCCTTGCCTACAATGACACGACTAAGATCGGGCGCAGATCCCACCCGCGAGAGACGCTTCCAATAGGGCACATCCCAGTCGGCAGCTAGATCCCAGTCGCGCCACAAACGACGGCGGTAATCCCAGAGATCCCAGTCCGTATTGTTTGTAGCTGGTACAAGAGCCATCTCAAGTCTGTGTGTGAGTATGTGAGTTAAGGGTTTTCGTTTGCGTTTGGCAGGACGCAGCAGCGCGTTGCGAATTGAAGCTAAATTAAAAAATTCCGTCGATTCTCGTTTCGATTCGTCGCGTTTTCTAAGCGTCCGCACGCGATATTTGCGCTGAGTGAATTAAGCTCGACACAGACACAATCACCGCCTTTTATAGAGAGCAGACTCTAGCTGCCAGTTCTGCCAGCTGCCAGCTGCCAGTGGGCTAACCCCAACAATGACAATTGTGACGTAGCAAGCAGCAGCAGCTCCCAACTAGCAGCCAACAGTCAGCGGGCTGCTGTTTATCTTGAGATTGGAAATTGTTTTCAATTTCTGATGTCGAGCTCAATGAGGCTGCGAGGCTTTGGGGGCTGTTGGTGGATTCCACTGTGGGTTGTCACATCAATGAAATTTCCTTTAAAGTATCTCATGGTAAGATACTTCCGTGTCCAAGTACCTGGAGACACATTCTCATCTCAACACGATCAGCTGGTCCAAACGAGACCCTAAAAAGTCATTCTCCCATAACGATCAAGTTGTAAAGTTTGTTCACTCTCTTAGTATTTAATTACGCAGTATTTCCGCTAATATGTAAATACCATACATATATGTATCTGAAACGTAAGCTAAATTAAAAATTTTCTTTAGCGGAAATCCGAATACAAAAAACATTTCACAACCGTCGCATAATTCTTTTCACTTTTTTACCAAATTTGGCAATGAGTTTTTATGCGCGTTTTTCATTTTCAATTAGCTGGCTACAAGCACAGATAAACAAACAGATACAGACACAATATCCACAGCATGTAGAGCTCTGGTAGTCCGTAGTCATAACAAAAGGCAATTTGTATAACGCGAACTGACGCTGTCTGCTAAACGGCTTTTCGCCGATTTTGCCATCGATTTGCACCAAAGATTAGCGAGAACAACAGCAACAACAACAACAACAACCAACAACAACAATAATCACATCAAAGATAGGCATAGCATCAACTCATCGCGAACATAACATCATATGGGCCAGACCTGCTACCCCGCCCACTTTCAGCGCCATGGCGACAAATGGTTTGGGGTCATATGTCTCTGTGAGGGAATGAGAATCTTTTTGTTGTGTGTGTGACCCAACCCGTTTGTAATCGCATTTGATGTTACTATCATTGTTATTGCTCTGGTTTGCTGTTTTCCAGATAGCAATTATACTGACAACGAAACAATTTATACTATGCCCTATATCAGGGTTCTTTGCTAAATACTGAACATATTAATTAATCGTCCATTCGTATGTACGACTCAATGTATGCTAAACAGTGGACTACAAAGATATTGATTTAATGTATTTAAAAATTTAGATATCTTCATGATGTACATATGTATATAATTCCCATGCATACATTGCAACACGTTATAGAAATTCTGCTCATTTGGCAACAGATTGGATAGGTATAAGTTGTTGATTGATATTACGGGAAAATAGCCGCAGAGGGGGTAGAAATTGATGTTAGGCTACTTAAATCGGGGAGTAATGCCGATGCGCTTGACACCCATTTGGGACACTCGAAAATACAATCAAAAATATAATTTATGCAGGCTGCCAGAAGAGCAGGCACTAATTTTAAAAGCAATGCTATAAATACAAGGTATTTTTGGGCACACGTTTGACTTTAATGCGCTCGCCTTTACCGTTGCCATGTAGCGCAGTGTAACCGTGAAATGCGCAAGCAAAATTCTCGTTTGGAAATCAATGAAGTGCCGCAGCAGCAGCAGCAGCAATAACAACAACTAGTGAGAATAATGTATTGTAATTACAGCTAAACAATTTATAAAAAGCAATCGACTAATTTGTTTGATTTTATGGCAAAATCAAATCAAATCAAACGCGAAGTAAGCGACCCCAACGATCAAATGCATAGGGTGTGGGTCGAGGCACTGAGGCACTTTCTTTGTGCTTACACAGATGAATCTGGAAGATATTCGTTTGCTTTCTATGGGTTACAATCAGTTTGCACGTTCATTTGCATACACACTTACACTTATCCACCCACCCGATGGAATTGTGGCGATTTTGGTAAGGCATTTAAAGGAAATGCAGCTGTACGTGAAAACCGTGGAAACAGCCGCAGCTGTTGACAATCCCTCTAGGTGGTTGTGGGTGGGATGTAGGTGGATGTGAGTGGGTGTGGCTCAGGTTTTGGGTTTCTCGAATACATCCCAGGGCATGTGTGTAGTTCTAGTTTATGACCTCAAATGTTGGCTCATTTGCTCGCCACAAATTTGTCATTCAGCGGGCAAACTGCCAGTGGTCGCAACTCACCTCAGCCAAAATCCCAAAGTGCTACAGTCATAGCACCATCGCTAGCCACAAAGACAAAACCATCTTGAAAATAGTTTTCAGTCATTTGTTCGATTGGCGCAACATTTTCCGTTTTCCCCGTTAGATTTTATGGGGCCGCGTTGACAAACACCTCCGCAAAATTAGCCAGTTTATTGGATTAATAAAAAACTTAAATCATATTTTACACTTGCGGATCGTGTTGTATTTTGTATAAGACATAACGAGCAGCTAAAAAACAAAACGCGCTGCTTGTAAAAATTCTTTATATTAAAAGCTTTTGAAATGTTAAGCCCTTTGACGTGTTATGTGTGGGGCAAATTAAGCAAATTTGTGTGAGCCGTTTTAAAATATTAACATAAAGACACTAAGAAAATTATATGATACAAATTAAAAATATAGAACGCTATTTGAGACAGCCTCCAAAAAGTATGCAACGCAAACTAACCAAAGTGGATGTATCACATGTGCATTTATATTACTTTGCATACTTTGAAATTGCGAAGAAGAAGTAAGTACAATCAAAATCGATAAAGCCGGCTAAAAATACACCAAGAAAATAATTGAAAAATTGCCTAAGGTAAACCCTGCACTGGATTGTACTGCAATTTAAACAATGTATATAAGCAATTAAAATAGTAATTTCGTTAAATTCTGTCATATATGTATGTACTATATACATGATTTAAATCAATTAATGCCATAGTTCTCCACATACAGGCAAATGAAGTTGCTGTTGGTCGAATTGGAAGTTCGCAAAGACAGGCTCAACCTTATAGCCACAAAGGGGTAACTGAAATGTCATACACCCTCCCACCATCGTATATACTCTGGCACTGCAATGCGGCACAATAGCCCAAGTTAAAGACAGACCCAGGCCCAAACTGAAACCAAAACTGTAATTGGCCGTGTGAGTGAACATCAGGAGCAGTAGAAGGAGCAGAGTAGCCCGTCCCCTAACCCACAAGACATGCCACAGGCTACACACGAATAAAGCCGGCACGTAAAAAGTCTCAATTCTGTTTTTTTAAAAGACCCAAAAACATAAAAAAAAAAAAAACTAAAAACACAAACTACATTTCCTTTTGTCCATTCCGGCGCAGCTAGGTCCCTCTCCGGAATACGCCTCTAAGGCACTTGTTTGCATACGTTCGAAACAAAATGTATTTATAGGCAGGGCAGGGCACAAGGGGGCAGGGACGGGCCGCCCTATTAGTCTATTTTCGGGCTGTGCTATTGAACCCAGAACAACACACAAGAAAGGGAAAGTAAAGGTGGCGCAGGTGTCGTTGTGGTGCTCCGAAGTGGAATGGGAATGAGAATCTGTACTGTCACTGCAGCTCATTTGAAATTCCAAAAAATATATGCCGTTGAATCCTTGAGCACGACAGTAGCAGCAGCCGGAGAGCTAAGCGCATATGCATACTAAAAGCGGAAGGACATGACATTAGCTGTCCTTTCTCCACCGAGGAGGTCTCAAAGGTCACATAAATTTTAAAAAGCATTCTGCTGCGCATATTTTACTTTCCAATACTATTCCTTGTTTGTTTTTTTGCTTTTCTGTCTTGCACTTGAAATTTTTGAGTTGACACTCGCTGCGGAAAATTAATGTGAGCGTCAAATTTTGAGGCTGAAGGACACAGGCAACGTCCTTGTCGGAATGTCTCTATATGAAAGAAAGAGTCCTCTGAACACACATTTTGATTACACACTCGTTTATTGAATTGAAATTTCAAGTTTAAACATGTATTCGATGCGATACGTTACGATTTAGCTGTAGGATCAGTAGGTTCTTGTTTTTATGATATGCGTTGTGTTTCTAAAGTATTCAAGTGCTTAGAAGAGATGATAACAATGCCTCTAAATAATCTAACAATACTTGAGCCAGTCTTCGGCTCTATACATATAGTAATATGAACAGGTTATGGTTATGTGTCTTTAAAATTGTTAATACGAGTACTTTGTCATGTTTTGGGAGAGAGTTCTTAAGTTATCGCTAACTATTTCCATTATGATTGACATCAAGTAACATCTAGCTGTAAATCGCGAGAGTATGTCATACGAGTTCGAGTATGTTATGCAATAATTCTCTTATAAAGCTATTTACTAAAAGACTCGACCAAGATCCGTCGAGGATATACAATAAATATATTCGAATATGATATATTTTGTAGTTCTCTAGTTCATGCTAAACTTTAAAAGTGCAAACAGTGTGGGTACTCTTAAGTAGTTTCTGTGTATGCATATCAAATACTCCCGTTTAATATACTCGATACTCGATTTTGGTTTTTTAACATTTAGAATACATTTAGAACACGAAAATATTATATTGTTGTTGTGTTTATTCTTGTCAAAACAATTGAATCAAATCCATAGTTCCATTTCGAATATGGCACAAGGTCTATATAAGAGACCTTCTAACTTTCTGCCCATTTTGTTATACGTTGTTTCACTTTCAATAACCTCAAAAAGAGAAACACAGCGAAACAAAACTCGAACCATTCTCAACACTTGTCGACATTGCCGAAACTTTGAAAGCAACTTCTGCAAATATTTTTGTTATTTGCATTTTCATTTTCAATTTTTTGTTGATTTTTTTCTCTGTTTGAAAGGAAAACTTTTCTCTTTGTGTGTGTGTGTGTGTGTGTGTGAGTGTTTTGTTTGTTGCTTCTGGATGTGCTTTAAATTTTGTATAATATAGAGATTTATATAAGTATGTATAATATGTATATAAATAGTATTCTGTTTTGCTTGGTATCAAAAAATCCGTATAAAAAAGTTTGCTTAACAAATTCTCGTTACCGTTAATCGTAAAGGGTATAAATGTGGTTTTAAAAATTGTAGTTGTGTGTGTTCTCGATTGCTTCGATTATTATTTAATTTCCAAAAACAATATTTCGGTGTGATTTGAATTATTTTAGCTGTTGCTGTAAGCGAGTACTTTTCTTTAGTGTTTTTAATAACGTCTTTGACCTTTTACTAGGCTCTACTAATAGACCGTTATGCAAATTCCAGTGTAGCCCAGTTAGGCCCAATATTAATGCTAATTCTCACGAGTCGCGTGTGCCATGCCTTCCTAGTAGGCGATACGTCCTAGGCGCGTTGCCGGCAGCGTCGTTGGCTCGGAGCTGGGCAGCTCCCCACAACGCTGCAGCCAGCTCCATGCCTCGCCGCAAAGCACACCAACTCTGGCTAACATTCAGAAACAGTTGTTGCGTCGCTTCGATGCTGACGTCGATGCTGACGCTGACGCTAACGCCGACGCGGACGCTGACGCCGCTGTCGAAGCTGATGTCATAGATGCAGAAGCCGTTGTTGTTGTCGCTGATGTTGGCAAAGGTCTCATGGCAAAGGCTGCTGCTGCTGCTGCTGTTGTTGCTGGCAGCAACAAGGCCGCGTTCTATGTCTTCTTCTGCAACTGTTCCGCACGGGAGGAGGGGGCATGACACTTGGGCACACGCGACTTCTTGATCAAGAAACAGGTAAGAAACTCAATGGGCGATGGCACTTTCTGCAGACTCTCCTCGGAGCTAGAGTTAGACGGATGACTTTCGGTGCGCACATTGCTGCATTGGGGGCCACTGACGCCGGATCCATCAATCTCGAGAGCGTGACTGTAGTAGTTTTTGCAACATTTTTTAGAAAGATTATACATGCGCACCGTGCGATCAATGTTTTCATCATCCTCCTCTTCACTGGCTTTTAGATTTAGACCTAGGCCACCCACGCCCACATCGTGTGAGTTCGACTTGACCAGGACCATGTTGGCAGTGTGTTGCTGTTGTTGCTGTTGCTGCTGTGGGAGATGGTGTTGGTCCTGCTCCTGCTGGTCCTGCTGCTGCTGCTGGTACTCTGGCTCTGCTTCCTCCTCCTCGAGATTAAGCTGTGTGTCATCGTAAAACTTGTAGCTGCGATACCTCGCATGCCTGCCCTGCCAATCCGTCCGGCCTGTCCAATCCGTGCTCGCAGGCAGCGAGAGCTGTATGGTCGGAGTGCGATAATACTGGCGATGCGGATGGAAGCCCAATCCGAAATCATCCATGTAAGATTGCGTATGGATGTTATCCAGCTCGTCAGCCACGCTCAGCAGAAATGGTAGCGTCGACATGGTCTCCTTGCAGATTGTGCGTCGTATTTTGTACCGGAAACTCTGCTCAGGCTCAGGCTGCAGACTTCAATTAATTTTAAATTCCGTATCGGAAGGGATAGCAATTGAAAATGTACAATTGAGTCTATTTAATTTTCAATTGGCACTGGCAGTGGCCTGGTTTGTTTTCACTTTTCAGGCGACTTCTGGCTGGGCTGAAAATGTGTAAGTATCTCTGTATCTATGTTACACATACATGGGCAGGCAACACACACATTGCATTCACCCCACACACACACACACAGTTACAGTACAATCTGCACTTGTATGCTGTTTACTTTTTACTTTTTGCTTTTGCCTTTTGCTTTTGGTTTTAGTTTTGAACTGCTGCACTCAGCCTGGCACTGGCAATGGCACTGGCTTCTAGCTTCTGGCTCCGCTCGCAAGCACTGCACGGACTCGAAACTCAAACAGAACTGAACCCAGAACTTGGAACTCGGAACTTAAAACCGACATGCACGAAATGCAATTTAGCAGCCGCGTTGCACGAACGATGATTATGCTACAGCAACAGCAACTATATCATCATCAACATCATCATGATTGTGGTGCAACTCCTTCGGCTCGTTCTCTCTCTCTATTTGGTGATTCTCTCTCTCCCTTCGTTGGTAACGCTCTCACGATGAGCAATTTCCCGATGACGATGCATGGCACGAGGTGCAACGAAAAACCCAAATGAAAACACACCTCAACCCTAATAACAGTCTCGAACTACTACCCCTACACTGTCTCCCCTCGCACTTATCTCGTGTAACTACTAGATTTGGGCTACGCTCGGTTTATGTTTTGATTTTGCACGTACAACGCGGCGTATGCGTGTTATTATGAGGTGGTGGTGGTAAAGGGGCCTGCGTAGGGCGGTAGGAGGTTCGTCTGAATTGCCTTGAATACGCTGCGTTTACTGGGATTTTCCTTGTGCGCTTTTCGCGCCTTATTGTCATTATTCTCTTTTTTATTTTGTATTATTTCTTCCTTTAGCCATGTGGCCTCCAGCATGGCATCGCGTCCCTGGACTGACTGAGCTGAAGGACAACGACTGCAGTTGCGTTCTGCCTAGATGTGGGTGGGCTTGTTTGTATGTGTATGAGTGTGTGTATGTGTATAGGTGCGATGGAATCTTAATGCGCAATAAATCATTTCATGGTACTATTTTATGTATTTCAATACAGAGTGGTAATCTCTGGCAAATTCAATTGAATTAATGCAAGATGAATTGCTTTCACTGATTAGAAAAAACTGAGAAATAGAGGCAAAAGCAACATAAATAATAAGTTAGAAAGAATCCTATAACTTAACTTGTTTTCTTCGGCCAAGAGTTCATTTAGCCTTAGATAATCTGCTTTGGGTCTTAAGTCAAAGAATCTCTGCATTATTCATTTGCAACATCAACTACATAAATCCACAGCAATTGGCTTAGGACGTAGACAGTGAATGATTACGGGGGGATGGGGATGGGGATGGTGAGGAGAGAAATGTGGCTGTGTGCAGCTGTTGTTCTGACAGAACAGCCGACAGAACGGGCTTGGCAATTATGCAGAATTGCCTCAGTGCAGGACAACAAAGCCACACACATAGTATATTCTGTCTGCTAGTTAAGCCTGCGGTGAGCGACTGTCGTTTGTGCCACTTATTGAGACCAATGGACAGAGTGCAAGCTGAAGCAGAAGCAGAAGCAGAGAGAGGCAGGAATAGGAACAGAAACAGAAGCAGAAGCAGAAACAGAGTCGAGGTGCAGCACATAAATCTTTTAGCACTCTATATGACACAGTTTCTGGGGACACTCAGACAGACAGACAGAACGCCCATGGGCCTGTCACATGCTCATCAATTGTCGGATGTCCAAGCACCTCTGAGAGGCCCCCCGAAGGGAAAAAGAGAGAGTAAGACAAACCGGGGGGAAAGAGACGATGACAGACAGGCGATAAGCGAGCGAGTCGAGACTTAGATGGGGCTCTTGAGCTCTTGTTCATGTTGTGACTGCTGCCATTGTTCTATAAAGTGGCATACAAGCAAACACAAACACACTGATTCAAAGATACGCACACACACACATATACATACATGTATGGGGAAACACCTACAACAAATAGAGTGAAGAGTGAGCCTTTCAAAAGTTGCTCATACTCTACGTTGACCTCATTTGCAGCTCGTTGGCTTTTGCTGTCGTTTTAATCCATTTAATTGCATTTTAAGCATTCGCATAGTTCACCCCCTTAGACTACTCCTCCTTATTCTCCTTATTCTCACTTCTCCCATGAATTTATGGCAATTTGCAAATGTAAGCATAATAAAAATTAGAAATGCATTCCGAATCGCACATAAACAAACTTCTAACAACCATGTCCTTGTGCCAGTTGGCAAGCAACTGATTGATGGACTGACTGACTGACTGGATGACTGACTGGCTGGCTGACTGACTCACTGAGTCACTGACTAACAGGCTGGTATTTTGTATCGAATTATCTATAAATTGCAATTGCCATCGCACGCCATCGATGATGATATTTTTGTTGCCTTTATTTCTGCATGCCGTGCCGCTGAGTTAGATTTGATTGTTTTTTATTTCAGAGGAGACAGGCCAGCCAGCAGTCCTCTGGCGCCTTTGGCGTGTGAAATTTCATACATCATTTTATCGAATGGCAGAGATTTCGATTTTCTGCCCAGGACACATGCCATTAAACAACATTTTCATTTGCTCCCCCGTTGCCCTCAGTATTTACCCGAGATTTGAATTTAATTTTCAGGTCACATCGCAAAGGGGGACACTGCTTGTCTGTTCGTGTTGGTGCAAGTCTGTGTGCATGTCTGTGTTTGTTTGAATGTGCTCGTTCCTTAGCTTTGCCTTTGGTAGTCAAGTGGCAAGCAAGGCATAAAAAATGCAATAAATATTTAAATTGCGATATCTGAGAACTGCACGCAAATAGAAAACAAGAAACTGGGTTCAGGGCCCTTCAACAAAACTAGGCTAAATGTGGATAATGCTACAAAATAATTAACACGGCCCACAGCTACACAACTGTAGAAGCAATGGGTTCAAGTGATGTTGCTGACACAATTATAACTCTAAGATGTATATTTAAGAACTATGTGAAAGACTTTGGCGAATTGTAAAAATAATTACGCCTTATGTATGACATGCTTCTATTAGGTTTTACAAGTTAATCAAAAAAAGTAGGGAAAGCTACAGTCGGACGCAAAGCTACAGTCGGACGCAACCGACAGTAGGAGACCCTGTACTTTGGTTTGCCCTGGGCGTCGATAACAGCAGTAGCATATATGAACATACTCACATACACATACACATGCACTTATACATACACACATACGCACATACACACATACACTTATACATACAAATATACGCGCAAATACAAACAATATCCAATACTCATACAGACATTCATCAAAAATCACGCATACGCCCTAGTGGCCGCGTACACTGTGGCTTCCCCCTTCCACCGACCAACTGCCTAGTATAGAAAATTGTTTGTCCAATATCTCCTGTGTTTATTATCCGATTGGGCTGCAAATCGCACCAAACATGCAAAGCATCTAAAGCTTTAATCCTGCGAAAAATGAATCCAGTGACTCTAAAACTGTATATACTAAGAACATTTTTGTAAATTTGAGGGGGAGGGGGATGACTTTTCAAACATTTGAAACAAACTTGACCTGCCTATGTAATACACAAAGCTAACAAAAAAAAAATTAAGTCTCTAGCTCTTATAGTTTCCGAGATCTAGGTGTTCATACAGACAGACGGACAGACGGACAGACAGACAGGGCTATATCGACTCAGCTCGTCGTCCTGATCAAGAATATATATACTTTATGGGGTCTGCCACGCCTCCTTCTGCCTGTTACACACAAATGTCATTTGCACAAACCTAATAGACCCTTTGTACTTTTTTAAAGTACAGGGTCAAAAAATGAAAGTGTTAAAGGCAAAGGCAAATATTTATACTCATGTCAAATGAACGATTTGATTTATACACTTCATTCATGCCACGCATTCAAAACATTTGTTCAATTTGTATTTGCTGTTGCTTCTACCGTTTGATTTTTTATTTGAGCATGTTTAAAGCCTCACATTTTGCACAACGCAGCAACAACAAAGAGAAGACTTCGAAAAGGCTACAGACGTGCGCCACAGACAGAAGGGGGCCCTAAACGTTGTCTCAGTAATGGGCCCACTATAACAGGCACATAACCAGGAACACAGAGAAACTAGTCTCTTGTGCAATAGATATATTGATATATCCATATACGTCTGTTAACCACATCTCTATACACCCTTTTGTACTCATTAAGTGCAGGGTCCAAAAACCATTTATAATAATAATAACAACAACATACATTCATATATCTGTAAATTGAAAAACAACAAACGCCAACAACGGCAACCGTGTCAAGTTCAACAAAAGCTTCACCCGCTGCTCTTACAGCTGTCACAGTTGTTGCTTGTTATTGTTGTTGTAAATAATTTGAAATTCGGGGCACGCATAAGAAAACCTGTAATGCGTTTGCTTGTTTTTGTGGCATTCGAGCTCTGCACCCACGCGACTCTTAAGAGAGTGCAAGACAAAACAGAGACAAACAGCAGCACTCTCTTCGATCGAGAGCGATCTGACCTCAAGGTGGTTAATTATAAACAGGATTTTAAATGAATTGTTAATTTGTTAAAACCAAAATATGTTTAAAATAATTTAAAGCATATGCCAATATCTTTATTTCACCCTCTGCTGACTTGCTCAACTTCAACAAAATTAGCACAATTTTTGGAAACAAACTCAAAGATGAAATTAAAAAAATAAATAAAACAAAAAATAGTTGCACTAATTTGCCAATGGGCCTCATATTTTTATAAACAAATTACACAAAACCGCATAAAAACGTGTTGCTCATCCCCAGCAACAACAGCAAGAAAGCGGCAACAGCAGCATTAAAGACCCGGGACCTGGGTCACATCTACCTCTCTGAGAGTAGTCAAACTCTCTCACTCTCTAGTATCGTCTCTCTTTGCTTCTCCGAGAGCCCTAGGGTCTGCCCAAGCACACTGATCAGCTGACAGGTGTAGAGAGGAATAGAGTGAGGGACCACAACTACTACTACCACAATGAAAATTTACAGTGAGCGACGCAGTCGGCGTTTGCTCTGAGCTTGTCTTGAACTTTGGCAGTCGTTTACGGTCGCTTGTTCCATGCGGCGCGTTGCTGAAGCGCGCTACGATCTCCCACCAGTTCACCAGAAACCAAACGAACCAAGCGAAGAGCGGCTGTTCGGGCAAACGACGGGAAACAACGATTCAATTACTAAGTGAAAATTGAGCTCGACATTTTTGTTCATTCGCGTGCGCCTGTTTAATAAATGTGCGGTGATTTTATCGTCGCCTTTGACACGACACCGCCTAAACTGTAATATATACCCTATACCATCCTGAGCAGATTACATCTCTTACCACTCCATGTGTGAGTGCGTGCGTGTGTGTGTGTGTGCAGAACAGAATAAATATGTGTGGCAGTTATCTTAGACTGTCAGTTCGGCGATGAGCCTCAGCGCGTCAAGTGTTGACCCAATTAAATAAGTTTAAACAAATTATAAGAGAAATATTTGAAGTGCAAACATTATCAACAAACAACAAACAACAAAATACAACAAAGCTTTCACCTAACAAGCAACGAGGCTGAAACTCGTTTTATTTTTGGCACTTTTACTACAACAAACGCAAATAAAAGACATTATAAATTACAATATTTCTTATGTGTGTAAATGACATACAAGCAAACGAAGCCAAACTGAACCAAACTAAACTGAGCCAAAGCCAAAGCTAAAGTAAACCACTACAACAACAAGCCACAAGCCTCAAGCCACGAGCGAACCCAGCGCATCAACAACTTGTTTATTTCAAAATATTATAAGTATATATAACAAAAGGCAAAACCTGAAAACGCGTATATATCTTATAAATAGTGCGCTTAGTTTCGGCACCCAACAGCAGCAGCAACAACAACAACAACAATTGCCGCTGGCAATCAACAACCAACAGCCATCAGCAGCAGCAGCAGCAACAGCAGCAGCTCTTGACGTAGGTCAGGCAACCCATTTGGATGCGAGAGAAACAGCTAACCCAATAAATAAAAGCACAAACTATGCGCTGATTGAGCGGCCGGTTGAAGTTGAAATTTCAAATTGAAATTCAAGTTGAAATTGAACTTGAAGTTGAATTCAACAACAACAACAGCAACTTCGACAACACCTACTCTGCCGGCAACTCTCCCGTTGGGAATTTACAAATTACCAGAAACCAAAGATGATCCACTGGTCGCTAATTGTGAGTGCTCTAGGCGCCATTGTCGCAGCTCTGGGTGCCTACTGTGGCTGGTCTCTGTTCCCCACAATGGTCCACAATAAAGTTGAGCAGGTGAGTCACCCCTTGAGGAAAGTGTTATGTTATGTGCCTGCTAATTGCGAGTCACCGTACCTGAAAGGTGTCACTTTTGAACAGATTCAACGGCTCTTATTCTCACATAGACAAACAGACTCGTACGGAGAAATACTTAGTCACTAAGTTCTTACATCTATAAAACTTTGTGAATGTTTACTTTAGTATTTTTGCATATATCAGAAGGAGAAGTCAGTGTTTCTCTTTACACCTATTCATTCGACTTATTTACTTGGTTAAGTACAGTGATAGAATTATTTACTTTGGCAGTAGGTTTCAATTAATGCATTGTTCATGTCAATGATGACCTTTGATGGAATATGAAGCGGCTGCTCACATGCGCCATTTGCTCGATTACTAAATATCCATGAGTTACGACAGGCCCCGGAGGGCGCTTCATTATTGCAATGAATGACACTGCGGAACACGCTACAAATTCCACTAAAACAGCACCATGATTGCAGGCCAAGCAAATGTGATAAAATCTAGTTTTAAGTATATGTATATATTTATCACTAAACACACATGCAACCAAATGTCATGTCTTGTCTTCGCTCCACTCGCTCTCCCTATCCCCATCACATACCCAGAATGCCATCAAAATTAAAATGCAATGCAGGAGTGATTGCAATAAAAATAAATTTGGACGAAATGCATTTTTCGTATAGCTCAATGGACTCAATGGCTGACAAAAAGTCAAAAAGTTAATACCCGAATTCTGGGACGTGTAATTTATGGCCTATAGAAAATGATGTATGCAATGCCCGAAGACGTTCTAAATGTGTCGTCAAAATGTAGGCCAAATCTGGGCCTGCATACTGAATACTGAATATTCATAAACGACTGACTCACAGCCACGGTTGGGCTATGGTGATATAATAGTTGGCTTTTAGAATGTACACAGCACTTTTTAATTGCCCTGGTCTGAATCTCGGTCTGGGTCTGGGTCTAGCTCTGGCCCTGCCAAGTCACATTAATTGCGCTTTTAGGGTTGTCATGCGTTGAGTACTTGGAGACTTGGGAACCTTGCCCCTCTGACGACCCGACGACGCCCATGAGTGAGGTCAATTCAACGTGTTTATTTTGTAGTTAATTTAATGAGCCATTGTAGTTCCGTGTCTTGCGTATATTTTAGATGCAATCTAGAATGGCCAAACTTTAGGTGGAGTACGAGTACCGAGTACCTTGTGCCAGCTCTTTTGTCGCCTTCAAGTTGAAGGCAATTGTAACTTAATTTCTATTTTAAATTCAAAGCAAATAAAAACCAAATTGAAATTCAAAGCAATTGATGGCCAACTTGAATAATGGCCCAAAGGCAATGTCAAACAAATGCCATTAGTTGGCAGCTAGTTGGCTGGCAGTTGGTTGTTTATTCAGCCTAGAAAGTTGCAGCAATTAAATATTATAAATATCACGCATACGCCGCATTGACCCCTTGACTGATCACATTCTGAATGAAGCTCGTTTGCATTTGTATTCGAACATCTTTTATTTTCAACATTTCAGTCACGTTTTTGGCACTCGCTTTGACTTTAAGCCGTTGATGTTATTGTTGCTGTTGTTGTTGTAGGCTTACGCCGACAAATTGTTAAAATTGGTCGATTTCGCAATAGCTATTTATTTTTCTCTTTTTGATTATATGTTATTTTTTTATTATTTCTTTGGCTGCTGAATGAATTTTGGGCCAGTGTCAATGTGTCTCTATTTATCAAAGTTGTAGTTGCCGCTGTTGTTGTTGGTTTAGATTCGGCTCTCTTAGGTTAGGAGCTCTTAAGGTTAGTGAAACGTTTCGTATGCTCTTTGATACGCTGACTGCGCAGTCGCGACGTTCGCTGCGTGTGCATTGACCTTGAAAACGTGAAGTCGGATTGTTTTATGCTTTTCGAAGATCTTTGACAATACTTCAATTGTATCAGGTATATACAAATATCTACATGTTTCCTTTAAATTATATTGCTGGTCATGTTTTCAAGTTTGATTTTTATTTTGCCAATTTTATATATTAGCTTAAAACTGATCACAGGGTCACAATTTGATACACTTTAATGTATATTGGGCAAAATCGCACATTTTCAACAATAACAACAGTTCAGAGCATAGCCCAAGTATTTTTATATGAGCTAACCGATTTTAATATATTAATATTAACCTAATTAAGTTGTTTATTAGAAAGAATCTTTGGTCATTGCACTCAAGAGAACAACAAAATTAAATGCGCATTGTGAATAAATTGAAAATAATTAGTTAATTGAACTACAGTGCGTAAAGGTGTTTGCTTATTATTATTTTGTTTTCTCGTTAGAGAAACTGGTTCGTAGTCGCCAGTCTGGCGAAGTCTTTATGAAGATGATGCGATACTTATGGCTGCTAATTCATCATTCTGGCCATAATTTTGTAGCTAATATGACAACAAGAATGTGGATTTTTATCCGACAGTGCTTTGACAATATTAAAAAATAATTATATTTTAATTAAAATATTATGTTTATACTCAACAGAGCGTCATCATATCCGATGGTTCGGAACAGTACAAGCGCTTCGTCAAGCTGCCCCAACCACTGAACTTTAAAGTGTATATCTTCAATGTGACGAACCCTGATATGATTCAACATGGAGCCATACCGATTGTAGAGGAAATAGGACCATATGTCTACAAGTGAGTTGAGTTACAAACGAGAATTCGAATTTTTATGTAACTTTATGTAATTCTTGCAGACAATATAGACAGAAGAAGGTTAAGCATTTCTCAAGAGATGGTTCCAAGATCACTTACGTACAGAATGTGCGCTTCGACTTTGACGAGGATGCTTCTGCACCTTATACACAAAGTGATCGTATTGTGGCACTCAATATGCACATGAATGTGAGTATAATTGTAAATAGCAAATATGTATTTACATACATATAATGTGAATTGCATAAATTGAGTTTGTGAATGATATTATCTTCTGACGCATCTTCCAGGCCTTTTTGCAAGTATTCGAAAGAGAAATCACTGATATCTTACAGGGTTTCGCAAATAGATTGAACTCGCGCCTGAATCGAACGCCCGGTGTGCGAGTTTTAAAGCGTCTAATGGAGCGTATTCGAGGGAAACGTAAAGTAATTTTATTTACTACTAATTCTACAGAGCAAACAGCCATCAACAGACCTCAGCCCAAGCATTATATTCTATTTACGGGCATGGATTTCAGTTTCAAATTTATACTTGGTTTCGGTTTTGGTTTTGGTTTTGGGTACAGCTAACTAAACATTGACCCGAATTGTTTGCTAAGTAATGAACACTACTTCTATATAAGTATGGTAATGGGTTTAACAGATACCATCGGTTGTATTGTGCGTACTTATTCTTCTTTATAGCCGATGATGTTAACCGATAGCTGCATCGATTTTATGGCTTTCACAGTTATTAATTATTATTTTACCCTGGACATGCGTTAAGTAATTAAGCTTCATGTTGATTTATTCATATTTCTGCTTAACTTAAGACCAGAATACAGAGTTTGGGTTAGGTCAGCGCTGGACTATTGAAATGTTCTCTGCAAAGGTCAAAGCAATGAGAATATTTCAGACTTTTACAAATAACGAATGTTACCTAATCGACTAAAAACTAATGTCTAACTCATACACTATGTAGCACCTTTTAGCTGGGTTAACGGCATCTTTGTCAGCCTTATAGAAGATGTCAAAGTAAGTTCAACACAATCCGTTAGTCTTTCTGGCTATGCATGTTTATTAATTGCAAACATTATACTCAAGTACACTGCACATTGATTGATTGGCATGAGCCTTGGCTAAGAGTGAGAACTCTCAAGTGTAAATATTTTGATAAATTGCTTACTGATTAACTCGAAATATCATCGAATATCAGCGATGCTGGCATATTGATTCGACTCGCTTGTCAGTCAAACAGCAGCTGAAACTACATTTACTTTTTTTTTTGATTCAGTAATTAATTATAATACATTTTGCCTATTTGCCTGCCTGCCTACTAATTTGCTTTATTTAACACTTTGCTAACAGCCCCGCCCAATGCTTGCCGCCTCTGCCTCTGCCTCTAAACAAACGTTTCTTCAACCACATTCATTCATCAAATTCTACTTGCTTACTCTTTGTAGTCTGTCCTGCAAATTGGCGAGAATGATCCCGGACTGGCTTTGCTACTGGTCCACCTTAATGCCAATCTTAAGGCAGTGTTCAATGATCCCAGATCCATGTTCGTGAATACCTCGGTGCGAGAGTATCTTTTTGATGGGGTTCGCTTCTGCATAAATCCACAGGGCATTGCCAAGGCCATTTGCAATCAGATCAAGGAGAGCGGATCCAAGACCATACGAGAGCAAAGCGATGGTAGTTTGGCCTTCTCCTTCTTTGGGCACGTAAGTATTATACAATTCCGCACTCACTTTTATCTACTATATCTTCCTCGCCTCTGCTTTAACAGAAAAACGGATCTGGTCATGAGGTTTACGAGGTGCACACGGGCAAAGGCGATGCCATGAAGGTGCTAGAGATACAGAAACTCGACGACTCGCACAATTTACAAGTGTGGCTCAATAGTAGCTCCGAGGGAGAAACCTCTGTCTGTAATCAGATCAATGGCACAGACGCCTCCTCTTATCCTCCATTTCGTCAACGAGGCGACTCGATGTACATCTTTAGCGCAGACATTTGTCGCTCCGTTCAGTTATTTTACCAATCGGATATACAGTACCAGGGTATACCCGGTTTCAGGTACTCTATTGGCGAGAATTTCATAAATGATATTGGACCTGAACACGACAACGAATGCTTCTGCGTGGACAAACTAGCGAATGTAATAAAGCGCAAGAATGGATGCCTCTATGCTGGAGCTTTGGATCTAACGACTTGTTTGGGTGAGTGGATTTTAATTAGTAATATACAGAGAGAACCTAGTAGCAGATGCCATATTATTATTTAAATATCAACTTATAGGCATTTGATTAGCTAAACTCATTTCAATTCAACATTCAAATTGATAGCCATAAATTCGATACATGTCGAAGACTTCTGTATCAATTTACTTATGGGTTTAATTACCAGTTTATTTATGTGAATAAAATAAACATTTGGCAGCATTTCGACCAGCTAGTCCAATCGAACCACTAACGACTTTAAGGCCCATTAATATTTGCATTAATTATACTCTTCCACCCGCTACTAGTTCCACAAACTAGTGTTCAATTGGCTATCTAATTATCTACTCGCGTTTGTCACAGCCAAAATTAAACTTGCACGGGGTGACAGCTAAATGTATCTCGGATCCACTTTCAATATAGCAGATATTGAACATAAAAAGATATGTACAGAACGTCAGAGTTTAAAATACTATACGAAATACGAGAAATACAAATATTTCTAGAAAATCCGGAAATGCTTGACATGCGTGCTTACGCCTCTCTATCAATAGACTAACGTGTTTGCTTAGCATCTGACTTTATTTCATTTCATGTTTCATATGCTAATGATTATATCCGTCATGTAGTCAGGCAAAACTACTGTAAGACCCGCCCTAATACTGCGCGCGATTGCAAAGATACTTTAGTGTTATGCCAAATTTTATTGACCATTATTATCTGTGTATTCGAGACAAATCTACAAACAAACAAGAGATCTCTCGCTTTGAACAAGTTCAATTCTTCATTTCATTTAAACTCGAATTTAACGCCAGTTTTATGCTAATTGACGATGGAGGTGCAAAGGCAGCTCATCAAATTTAAATTATGCGCTCTACTCTAATAACAAACAGCAATGATCACAATAACGATAAAAAGTTAATTAAAATAATAACAGCAAATGCCTCTCTGTCATTATACCACTTCAAAGAATTTGAACTTTTATGCACGCGCAACTTCTAAGCAATTAAATTGCACACCAATTGGGACAATTGAGGGAGTGGGAGGATAAATTGATTAATAACACTAGGTAACAGCTAGATTGATCTGATTATTACCGAAAGTAAAAATGGGCGAACTTGAACAAGATTCGGATAAGCAATTATCAAAACTCACAGAAAAAAAATCAGTTTGGTTAAAGATGCTTGCAACAAGTTCGATTTTGTTGTCTAGTGTAATTGCAGATTATTCAATAAAGCAGGAAATATATGCAATCCATGTCAATATAGTTACATTTTTTAATATTCCAGCTCCGAGCGTATATTGACCCATTCACACTCCTATTCGCATTCCTATTTATTGTTAATTTCTTAATTAACACTTCAAATAAGCAGTTGCAGATCCCCATAAAAAGTAGAGAGGAAATAGAGAAAAACTTGAGGCGAAGTCGATTTGTATTGCGCATTTCGAAATCAAAAGTGTTGACGGCTGGTTTTATGGCTTCTGAAGTGCTCATCAGTTCCCGAGTGCGCTCGATAAATTGAAGCATTAAATTCCATATGCTTTTTTCTCAGTTCTTATTATTTTGCATTATTTATTTGATTTGTTTGCGGCGTCCGCTCGGTAGACGCACGTTTCAGACTTGAGATTCTTCTGCCCGTTTTAATTGGCAAAACGTGAGTTAACAGTTTCATTAATAGGCATTTGAAATATTTATCTTTGATCTTTAGTATGCTGCCATACGAGGAAACTCTAGCAAATTGGTTCAATGCTAACTCTAAATAAATAAATACTAAATAAATAAATGAAGACAAGACACAACTTCCGCGCAGCTCAGGAATTTTTTCAATGGTACTTAAGATCATTAAAACATTGTCAGGTAGTTGGCCCGTGGCCTGGCCCACAGATCCATTGAACTTCACTTTTATGGTGCCAATATTTTTTTTTGTAATATTTTATTATAGTATGTATATTGTGAATTGTAAACGGGTTGGTTTATTTCGAAATTTATATTATGTAAACTTCTTGTTAATGGGCTGCACTCGCTGCTTAATTGTAATATCATGCAAATCTTAATGGCTTGTATTAATGCAGATGCCCCCGTCATCTTGACACTGCCTCATATGCTTGGTGCTTCGAACGAATATAGAAAGATGATCAGAGGGCTCAAGCCAGACGCAAAGAAGCATCAGACCTATGTGGATGTGCAATCGGTAAGCCTTGAATATTCTTGAATGTAATTTATAATGGGGACTTAAATTAACTTATAAAATATTTTTTTAATACTCATAGCTAACAGGCACGCCTCTTCAAGGAGGGAAGAGGGTCCAGTTCAACATGTTTCTCAAAAGCATCAATCGCATTACAATCACAGAGAACCTAACGACAGTTCTCATGCCCGCCATTTGGGTGGAGGAGGTTAGTACCAAATGGAATGCGTTTTATATTTAATGTTTACAGAGTATTTCTTCCAGGGTATTCAACTAAATGGCGAAATGGTAAACTTCTTCAAAAAGAAACTTATAAACTCACTCAAGACCCTCGATATCGTACACTGGGCGGGACTAGGCGGAGGCATGGGTATTGCAGTTATAGCTCTGATCTATTACATATATCAAAGGGCATCCCCCACAGAGAAACCAGTGAAATAAGGAGAGTGGGAGGAGCAAGAGGCTGCACCGAGGTGTATACGAAATAATATTGAGTGTAATGAATGTATTTTATTGTTATATTAAAGCTATTATCATAGTTATTATTATTACTATAACAGTTTGCTCTAATTCAGTCCACGAATTTGTGTATAATTTATTGTTTAAATGTGATGCTATTGTATTGTGATTTAGCGAGTACTAAAAACTATTATATGTATGTGTAAACTAAAAAATGTTGAATAAAATTCTAAACGAAAACAGCATGAATCAGTTCTTAATTGAATTCCTATTTACGAAATTTATTAGACAATTCCTCAGAATTTCGGAGCGACCACAAAACTCACGTGGCCTGTAATAAAATTGACAAAAACTTAAAAGCATTAGCCGATGCCTTGATCAAAGCCAAAACCAAGTTCAAGATCAATATGAGTATAAGAAAAAATACTGAAAATAATCATCATGAATCAATCAATGGACAAATCAGTCGGCAGCAAGAAAAACGTTGATTAAATTTTGCGCAAAACTGTTAATTAAAACATGCTTTAAATACAGTTGCTGAAACCTGATAGATATAAATATAAACATAAAGATAGAAAAATAGAAAAAGATGCCATGAAATCTACGAATGTTTTCTGCTTAAGCAACAAATAGATAGAGGATTGACCAAGTTCATATGCAAACAAAAAGCACACAAAACACAAACAAACAAACCGATGGAATAGATGGATTTAACAATGATCAACAATGATCGCCAAGGTGTTTGATTTCAATGCGATTGAGACAGACCCCTGGCACTGCGACTTTTGTTGGGAATAGGCTGAGGCTGAGGCTGGGGCTGGTGCTGGTGTCAGTCATTATGCAGCGACAGTTTTACACTGCGTAACTGATCAACTGCTGAACTGCTGAACTGATGGAATGAGCGACTAATCGACGGCGAAACTGACAGGCAGCTAATGGGAGAGGCAGGCGTTTAAAAACGCGTGAAAAAGAATCGCACGCGAACGTTGTTCTCAACCAGTTCCATAAAAAACAACAAATTAAACAAACAGAAAATAAAACAAAAACTAAATGAACCGCTTAAATGTAGCTGTTGTCTAATAAATATTGTAAATTAATTTCATTAGCGATCTTCTAGCTAATGGCCTGCCCCAAAAAGCCTTTCACATCTTTAACGATTTACCATTGCCTCTTCTTTCTCCCTTTCTCCCTACAGTGCGCGTGGACACTTTAGACATAGTGTCTGCTGACAAATTGAGAACCTTTCCTATGATATCTGGCCAATAATTATGCAATAGACTGAATGCCACAACCAGTTTACCCGTCGTCGACAACGTTGTCGTCATATTCAAATCGGACTTAACTCAACTTTGGGACTCGAGATGCGACCTGTTGCCAGCGAATCGTTCAGTCGGCAACGAAACGCGCGAAGAAACGCGTCGGGTGCGAAATACAAATAATTAATAATAAAAAATATTTAAAATTTAAATTTGTTCTCGACTAAGGACTGGATATCGTTAACGTTAACGCCTCTGTCTGTGTCTTATTCTCGGACTGTGTCTGTGTCTGTGTCTTCTGTATAAAGGGAATACAGCGACTGCGAGAATTCGTAGTTGACTTAAAGATGCCGATGTGGTCGCACTTGTTACCAGCTCTGTTGCTGCTGCTCTGCCAGCTCCAGCTCATTCCAGCTAGAATTTATGAGCGCTGTGAGTTAGCCTTACAACTGCAGCATAAGTTCGGATTACCAGCTGCTCAGGTGGCCACTCTTGTGTGTATCGCCCAGCACTCCAGTGACCTGAATACAGCTGCATTTGGCGGAGGGAGTGGACCTGGCGGTGGCTCGCATGGCCTGTTCCAGATTAGTGACGTCTACTGGTGCTCTCCACCTGGCCAGGGTGCTGGTTGTGGGCTTAACTGTGCTCGACTGCGGGATGATGATATTTCTGATGATGTTTTGTGTGTGCGCAAGATCTATGCGGAGCATCTACGCATCTCCGGAGATGGCTTTACGGCATGGCAGGCATACGGCTCGTACTGCCGCCAAGATGCAGCGTCCTATGTAGCAGAATGTGGACTATCAGGAGGCCATCATTTGGCTGCCTCGTATCAACAGCCACAGCACCTCAAACCTCAGCTGACCTATCCCCAGGTGCCCCAGGTGAACTATCAGCCTCAGGTGAGCTATCAACATAAGCTGCAGTCCAATGGCAAAATCTATAGCCGCTGTGAGCTCGCCCAGGAGCTGTACTACCAGCACAAACTGCCCATGCAACAGATTCCCACCTGGGTGTGCATTGCCCAGCATGAATCCTCATTCAATACAGCCGCAGTGGGTCGCCTTAATGCGGATGGCAGCGCAGATCACGGTCTGTTCCAAATTAGCGACCTCTTTTGGTGCACGCACGATCAACGAGGAGGCAAAGGTTGCCATGCGGCCTGCAACCAGTTTCTGGACTCGACCATCGCAGACGATGTACAGTGCATCAAGCGTATACATCAAGAGCACACACAAATCTCCGGTGATGGATTCACTGCCTGGACTGTCTATAATCGAGACTGTCGGAATCAGCGGTATGAACAGGTGGCCGCTTGCTTTGCCAAGCCTCAGGTGGTGGCTTCACATCCCAATGCTATTGCAGGCACCGCCGTGGGCAAGGTCAACTATGGTTATTCCTTTGCCACGACACCCAATCCTTACTACAGACCCACCTCTAAACTTGCTAGCTATCAAGCAGTGCAGGCCACATCCAGTTACCAGGGTAATCCCTTCCTGCGCCAACGTGTGCCTGCCGTACCACATCCCAATGCCATCGGTTCCACTCCAATGAAATTGCCGTTTGCCAGCAGTTTGAATGCTAATCCTTTACTCGGCTTCAAGCAACAACTCACAACACACAAACAACAATACTATCAACACCAACAACACCAACAACAACAACAACACTACTACACAATACCTACACGAGCTGGTAAAGTTTATTCTCGATGTGAATTGGCGCAAGAGTTGTATTTCTCACATAAGTTTCCCATGCAGGATATAGCCACCTGGGTGTGTATCGCGGAACATGAATCTCGGCTGGACACGGCGGCGGTGGGGCGGCTAAATGCGGACGGCAGCGCGGATCATGGGCTGTTTCAGATCAGCGATCTCTACTGGTGCAGTCACGAAGAAGACACCATGGGTAAAGCTTGTCACATCAACTGTAACCGTCTGTTAGACTCGGACATTACGGACGATGTGAAGTGCATACGAACCATCCATGAGGAGCACACGCGCCTCTCTGGAGATGGCTTTACTGCCTGGACAGTCTACAATGGGCACTGCAGACAGCGTACGAAAGCGGAGATAGCGAGCTGCTTTGAATCCAAGGAGCTAGTGGGGGCAGAGAAACCAAGTCACAAAGAGGGATCAAAACCAAAAAACAAGGGCAAGATCTATAAACGTTGCGAGTTGGCGCAGGAGCTATATCACAAGCACAAGTTGCCTATGGGTGAGATTCCCACCTGGGTGTGTATTGCCCAATATGAATCCTCTTTCAATACAGCTGCGGTGGGTCGCCTTAATGCGGATGGTAGTGAGGATCACGGCCTATTCCAGATCAGTGACCTTTACTGGTGCAGCCACGCTGATAGCAATGAGAAGGCGTGTCATATATCATGCGATAAATTAGTGGACGCAGATATCTCGGATGATGTGCAATGCATTCGCACCATCCACGAGGAGCACACGCGTCTCTCCGGAGATGGATTCACCGCCTGGACAGTCTATAATGCACATTGCAGATCGCAGAGCCTGGTCCACCTGAGCGATTGCTTTAATGACAACGAAATAGCTCAGGTCGAGAAAAATCCTTTAAGACCTCTGTCAGTCCATCATGAGGAGCGTCCTCAACTACCAACGGCAAAGATCCAATCTAACGTAAATTACGCTTCAAATCCGTTTCTTCAACGTCTAAGCCTTCCACAAGCTAGTCAAACCACTAAGATGTCTGTTAAACCTACGACCCACGTGGCTGCTGTGCCCAATCATCCTTTCGGCTTGAATCCATTTCTTCAACATCTGCAGCCCTCTAAAGGTATACCAAAAGACCATCCTATAAAAGATGCCTCAGATTCCAAATCTAGTTATGATCACAAATATGTCATAACCCAATCTATGACTCCTCCACCAACTAATGCCATACAGCATAAAGATTCTAAGCCAAGTACTCCCAACCAAAGTTACAGCTTAAACCCTTTTTTGAGCATTCTTAGTAAACCAAACCTAATGCAAGACTTCAGTAGGCCTACGGACAAACCTGAAGTAACTTCGAGAGCTACACACTATCCCTACATTAGTAGCAACACATTCCGCAAGGAAACTATCAAACTTTCGGCCATCTCAGCGCCGTCAACACCAAAGTCTAAAATAACTTCCACAATTCTGTCTTTTACCACAGTAAAACCATCTACAATTACTCCACGAACAACTGCATATTTGCCGACAACCAAAAGGCCTAATACAATAACGCACAAAACCACTGAATATACCACGAGAACACCTACCCGTAATACAGCGACCAATCACACTCACTTTACAACGATAGCAGCTACTCGCCCGACAACACCAAAATCTACGATGCTCCCCACCACTCCCTCCACGAGATCAACTACAATACAAACCACAACGCGCTCAACAGTGAGACCAACCACTCGTCCAACACCAAGGACACCCACTACTCGCTATAGTACCGTGAAACCAACAACGAGATACAAGGTGCCTCCAACCACAACTAAACCCACAACCCATATATTTGCAACTAAATCTACAATACACACACTTCGTCCAACTGCAACTCACCACACAGCAAGAACCACAACGCGTCTTACAACCACAACAAAATCCACAAATCGTCCCACAACCATAACAGGACCCACAACTCGGCTCACAACCACAACAAGACCTACAACTCGGCTCACAACCACAACAAGACCGACAACTCGTGTCACAACCACAACAAAATCCACAAATCGTCCCACAACCACAACAGGACCCACAACTCGGCTCACAACCACAACAAGACCCACAACTCGTCTTACAACCTCAACAAGACCGACAACTCGTGTCACAACCACAACAAAATCCACAAATCGTCCCACAACCACAACAAGACCCACAACTCGGCTCACAACCACAACAAGACCGACAACTCGTCTCACAACCACAACAAAATCCACAAATCGTCCCACAACTCGTCTTACAACCACAACAAGACCCGCAACAAAATGGACGACAACTCGGCCCACAATAAATAACACTATTACTCGCTCCACAACAACATGGCGTCCATTTACATGGTCCACAACCACACCAAGAATAACAACGGCAATAGCACATCCGAACGAGCGGTACTCTACAACAACAGCTCATCCAACGGCAACTTCTCGTACTACAACCACTTCAGCCGGTAAACGCCCCAATACATCAACAACACCGCGACCGTATTTATTAACTTCGACAACAACGACTCGCCAGCCGATGAAAATTGGAACGACGGCAGATCCGTTTAGCCATCCATTTTTTGCGAAATTCCGATCAAAATTCCAGAAAACTCAGACTCCACTCTCATCAACAACAGCATACTCAAAAGCCAGACCCACCCCACCAAATCTGTCTAATAATAATTCACTCTTAACAACTACAACAGCACAGACAAGCACAAGATCTACACCAGCAAGTCCTTCCAATTTTACTGCCAGTCCGTACTATGCAAAGTTTCAGGACAATAACGCTAAATCGGTTTACTCCTACGATTTTAGTCACATCCGACCCCTTTCACTGACGAAACCCACTGCAAAGTCTGGTTAGAATCAATAACCTCTCGCCCAGAAAGGGCAACTTGTAAATAAATTTCTGTAATGTTGATAGCATCGTTTTTAGCGAAGTAGATTTAGCATAAGTTATTAATGTTAAGTCAAGATAATACGAAAATAAAGAATATATTATAGAAACATATTACATGCAAATATCTAAAATTAATTCAAAATTGGTTAACCAACCAGTCGATCTGACGACATCGCTTTAACCTTAGGCTAACAGGCACTAAGTAGATGTTCTTGATTAATTTGGTGTTGGTCGTTCGTGTTGGCCTTCTTAACTAAATGCCAGTATCAAAGGCAGAAATCCAAAATCTTCTATATTTATTAAACCATTTATGTTCTGGCAGAAATTTTGGGTATTTTGTTGAAATAGAATGATTATTCGATGACAAAACGCCCCCGCTGATGTCAAATAAAAGCTTATAAAGTATGCGACGTATATTTCACCTTTTCATTGTACTTTTTCATGCTATGAGGCAATGAGAATTGATTTAAATTAAAAAATGTTCTTATCTTACCTTGCAAGTTGCACCTGTTTAGCCGGCGGACACACTACAAAAGAAAGCAAAGCGAAGAGCAAGCAACGCAATATGCAAATAACGGAATGTGCAAGTAACGGGATGTGCAAGTAACGGGATGTGCACATGACATTCATGTCCAGAATGACAGGATAGTTATAATAAAAACATTCATTTGAGCACTTGCCATTTATACTCGGCTGCTTTGGATTCGAACATTTCTTATTGTTTACAGTGGCCATCGTAAATTAATAATTTATAAAATCACACTTGTTTACATGATACGCGGTTTTTTCACTGCATTTCGACGCACGGGTGCCACATTTAGCGGCAAAATTGCCACATTTCGCGTTTTTACGCCAAAATTGGCGCGTTTGTCATTTTTACGCAAAAAATTGGCACACTTGGCGTTTTTACGCCAAAATTGGCACGAACTTGTCGCAAGCGTAGGGCGCGGAACTTTTTTCTTCTTCTTCGTTATGTTAATTAATGAGTGCACTGACGTCGAAATTCAAAAGCAAGTTTTGTTTTGACCTGATGTAAAAAATTACTGTTTTATCTATATCAGTGCTTATTGTTTAAATATTGTTCATAACAATGAATTGGCGTTTTTCTAGTCTATTGGCCCTTTTTTTATTTATTTTTGGTACACTATTTGTTTATCAATTGGTAGCATTGGTTAGGCGCGTAAGAAAACAGGAAAAAATCATCGATAGTGCAAGGCTGCAATATTCTCATTCACCATCGATAGTGCCATCGGTAGCGCCATCTAGCGACGTAAACAAGCATTTTCACCAGTGTTGCGTTTTGTGTCGCACTTTATCGACGTTTGTTCCCCTATGCGTTCACTGTCGTTTTGCACGCGCATTCGTGAAAATGGCGGCGTTGTCACTCGGTCGCTGCCAAATTTTTTGTACATCCAATATAATCAAAATAAAGCGACAATAAATACAGTGCTAAACAAACTGTCTGCGCTAGAGGCCGCGTGCGCGCGTCTGTGTTTGTGAAAATACAAATATAAATACAATAAACCTAAAGCAATCGCAAAATAAAATATATAACATAAATTTAGTCAGCGACAAGGAGTAAACGTCGTCGCCAGCGCAGCAGCCGCCGCGTGAATAAGCGAAGCGAGTGCGAGTGGCAGTGCGAGTACAAGTGCGAGCAGGAACGCGAACGCTTTGTCAGCGGAGCACCCCAAAGGCTTTGGCCAAGGTGATTACGAATAAAAAATAGTAATATAATGCTAATTTAGCATCAGATTGTCTTGTCGTCTACTCTTCATCGGTTAGTTACATATTTTGTCGGCCATCACCTGCCGCCACCTACGCCCCCCTCGGCCAGTGGCTTGGGGAAACATCTGCGCCAGTTGTAATTGCAATCGCGAAAAAAAATGTATGACCCACAGGTACAAGTTTGCCACCATCAGGTAGATGAAGCAATACGTGTAATTAAGAGTTATGTGCAGATATATTTTTATAAATACTAAAGTGAAAATACCTTTCCCTTGCAGCTGGGCTCGAACGAAGGGGCAGTATGCAAGCGATATACCACAAGTACACCTTCAGAAACAATAAAGGAATTGCAAATTGCAACATGCCACAGATGCGCAGTTGATTAGGAAAACAGGCGGCTAAAGCACGTCATAAGCAGGAGAGGATTTTGACTCTAGCTTTTTATCTTCAAGCGCTATTACTTCACCTAACGAAATTGCCACCGCCACCTCATTTGCCACGCAATGAACAGCAGCCAAGCTGCGGCACCAACGGTCACGTCGACCAACAACAATCGTATCACCTTCACCAGCCAAGCATTGCCCAATGGCAGCCTCAACATTTCTGGGGCACCTGGCGGGCCGGTTGGGACAACGATCATCTCAACGGCACAATTGCCGAATACGACGACGATTAAAACCATTACGGCTGGAATTGGTGGACACGGAGTACCGGGACTATCCCAGGTGCATCACCAGGTGCAACATCAACAGCAGCAACCTCACCAGCAGCAGCAACAACAGCAGCAAACGCAATCAGTAGGTGCCACCCAAACACAAACCTTAGTTATTAAATCCAATCACCATGCTGTCACCCTGCCGGCGGGTCTAGTATCAAGTGCACCATCAGGAATTGTAACAATGACTAAGACCATCAATCAGGTATCAAATAATTAACCAACAATCAAGTGCAAAGGTTACGCCTCTACACACACAATCACACAAACTCACAAAGTACAAACATTAGGCGCCGTTCAGTGTGCATCTCTCTGCCTTGCCTTCCTTCAATGGATACTCTTCCTGCCCTGATCCTTAATCCTATACATTTCTTCTCTTTCGACTCCCCATGTTTAAATTAAATTTTTTATGTAAATTCTGTAGTAATTTTCGCTTTACAATCCTTTCTGTTATATTAATTTAGCTAAAAAGTAAAAGAGCGGGAGAGAGGGAGCACTTATCTTCCATTTCCTTATGCGCTTGTTTTGAATTAATTATGGTATCTTGTGGATATCAAATACACTTGAACGATTGTTTTGTTGTAGTACAATGTCATAGTAGATTGCTTCAAAAATGGTCAACACAAATTCATATGCTCAACTCATAGCGACACACCTCATTCTCCTCTTAATTTGTTAGTAGAATTCGCATTTTTAACATACATTAGTAAATTTCTGTGCACTTATAATAGACTGTGTTCTTTAACCTATCGACATGACGTGACACAACGCGATACGAGACGACACACTGACTGCGAACCACTGCATGTGTAATAAACAGACACAACATTTAATTTCTGAGTATCCTATCAAAGCTTATGTATCCTCTGCTTCCTCTAGAGAAACCTGAAATGGGTCAAGTTTGTTGGCTGATGGAATTCATATTGGATTCGACTAATCTTAATAATGTTAATGTTCACAGGCCGGCCAGCCGCTGCTCAACTCAATGCTGCCAGCGGGAGTTGTGGTCGGGATGCGTCCTCAGGCGCCGACCCAGCAGCAGCCAAAGAATATGCCCGCCAATCCGCTCAGTCGAGTCGTCATCAGTAATTCCCATATGGCGGGAGTAAGGCCGCAGAGTCCATCGGTGAGTACACGGCAAAAAAATGTGCTGCTATCAGTTCTGTTGTTGCGGTGGGTTCTCCTCTCTACTAATCCACAAAGCTAACACTTGGAAAAACCGTCCCTCCGGCGGGGCTATAGAGGACACTACTATCGGTAGTCGGGAGTGATCCACACATAAGCATGCAACATTTTACATATCACATTTGTATATCGTACATTTTTACATAAGATCAGTTCAGTTCAGATGGGTCTATCAACAATTCTCTTGTCTATTCTCTTTTCTCTCCCCGCCAGATAACTTTAAGCACACTTAATACAGGACAAACGCCTGCACTTTTAGTGAAAACGGATAATGGATTTCAACTGTTGCGCGTGGGCACGGCCACAACGACGGGCCCGCCAACGATGACACAGACCATATCCAACACCAACACCAGCAACAATAACAGCAACAACAATAATAACAGCAACAACATCAACATCAACACAACAACAACCACAACAAATCATCCCACAAGCACACAGATACGTTTACAAACCGTGCCGGCTGCAGCTGTAAGTAGATATCATGGGCAATCCTCCTCATCACAACAGCAACAGCAATCGCAACAACAACAGCAATCGCAGCAACAGCAGCAACAACAAACAACACAAGCATCCTCACTAGCTACAACTGCCAGCACTAGTATTGCACTACGCAAAACGATTGTCCGAACATCATCCACCACAATCCTCCCATCCAGCAATAATAACAACAATAACAATCTTAATTTTAACAATAATAATATTAATAATACCGTCACCAACACCACCACCACAACCACTAGCAACAGCAACAACAAGCCCGCTACTAACCTACAACAGCAGCAACAACAGCAGAAACTACAGCTACAACTGAAGCAGCAGCAACAGGCACAGCAACATAAGCAACAGCAGCAGCAGCAGCAACAGGCCTCAATCAGTGCCAGCAGCGCAGCCGCCGCGGCTGCAGCAGCTGCTGCAGCAAATGTGGCAGCCACAATAAAGATCAAGCAAAACGTAAAAATCGAGTTAATAGTTAATTCAACAATTCAAAGGGAAATTCGTAAAATTTCCAAATTGCAATTTTCAAATATTTGCTACCTTTATTCTCGTATTTTCTCTAATTCTCTCTCTCTATTGTCTGTTTATGCATTTGGTCTGTTTATTTAAGGCTACGCTTCAGTTTCCGTTTCCTTTTCGAATTTTGTTTAGACGTTTTCGATCGTGCTTAAAAAGTTGATCGATGTTTTTTCAATTTTTGATTTAAACTTTAAACGTAAAATATAGCATCTAAAGTAATGATACGATATAGTCTATTTGTACTTTTGCTCAGTTTTTGCATGCTGCGTTGTAACTGTCTGTGAATAATTCTTATACTATTTATGAATTAGTGTAAATGAAAGCTGTTCATAAATGAGAAATAACATAACTGCATATCACAAAAATCATTATCTTGCGCAGAACTTTGGGCTGCCCCTATGGAATGTGAGATTGGTATAAATCCCGAATTCTTCCTTTACTTTTAAAGATCCACATTCATTAGGCAAAGCCCCTAGCCTGCAACTTCATTTAATTCCTGGTTGTGTTTTCTAATTTTAACATTTACCGCTTATCGCTTATAATTTGCTGACTGACTGTAAGCTGTTTTATTGCCATTATTATAAACTATAGTTGTGATAAAATACTAATCAAGAATGTCGACATCTCTCCTCGCAGTCGATGACCACCACAGCATCGAGCAACATAATTGTAAATTCGGTGGCCAGTAGCAATGCGCATAGTTTTGGCACTGGATCGCAGCCACCGCACCTGGCGCAGCTGCAACAGCCACAGCAGCAGACGCCCCATTTGCCGCAGGTGACCCAAATCCAGACAATACCCGCAGCAGCAGCACAGATCAACAGCAATGTACAGGTGTCAACTACTGCAGTTGCATCGGCTGCAGCAACAACCACTGCAACGACAACAGCTGCACAGGGAAATACCAAAGAGAAGTGTCGCAAATTTTTAGCCAATTTAATTGAATTGTCGACACGAGAACCGAAGCCTGTTGAGAAAAATGTGCGCACGCTTATCCAGGAACTGGTTAATGCCAACGTGGAGCCCGAGGAGTTTTGTGATCGCCTGGAGCGTTTGCTTAACGCCAGTCCCCAGCCGTGCCTAATAGGGTTTCTAAAGGTAGGAAGTGTTTTTTGTGATATATGGACAGCAATTCAATACTGAATTTACTTACTTTCACAGAAAAGTCTCCCATTGCTGCGACAGGCACTTTATACCAAGGAACTGGTCATTGAGGGCATTAAACCGCCGCCACAGCATGTGCTGGGTTTACCCGGACTGCCACAGCAGTTACCGGTGAGTTAATCCCACTTTTCCTTCAAATATTTCAATTAATTGAATGCACTTCATTGAGCAGAAAATTCAAGCGCAAATCCGCCCAATTGGACTGAGTCCCACGACGACAATTGGACAGACGCAAGTGCGGATGATAACACCAAATGCGTTAGGCACGCAGAGGCCGACAATAGGCCACACAACGATATCAAAACAGCCGCCAAATATTCGATTACCCACAGCGCCGCGCTTGGTTAATACTACCGGCATACGCACCCAAATGCCTACGCTGCCAATGCCCACGCAAGCGGTAAGTCCTCTCGCTATCTAACTCTATAGGATCAGCATCTGAACATGGTTTTATTGTTATCCTCTTTTAGAATATTGTACAAATACGTGCCCCTCACAATGCACAGCTGCAGCGCACGGGAGCGGTGCAGATACGTGCTTCGCCCCGTCCACCTGGTAGCGCGCCCAGCCCAAATACGAACAAAGTCACTGCCGTTAAGGTTGGTCAAACGCAGATCAAGGCCATAACGCCCAGTTTACACCCGCCTTCATTGGCGGCCATATCATCAAATAGTGGACCACCGCCTACACCGACCTTGTCGGTTCTATCAACGATCAATTCAGCATCCACGCCGGCGTTGCCCATACCGTCGCTGCCTACTGTTCATTTGCCACCAGAAGCTTTGCGAGCCAGGGAGCAGATGCAGAATACGCTGAATCACAATAACAACAATCACTTTGAACCAAAACTGGTAGAGATTAAAGCAGCACAGTTGCCGCATATTGAACGGATCAATGCATCGTTAACACCCATTTCGGCCAAGACATTGCCGCGTAGTGCAATGCCCATTGCCAACAAGTCATCAGCGAGTAAAAAGAAGAGAGATGCGGATCGAGACGGTGGCAAGGATGATAAGATGAGTGGGAGCGGCAGTGGGACAGCAGCATCCGCAGCAGCAGTTGCAGCTGCCAATTCATTTTTCCAGCAGAGCTCCATGTCATCATCCATTTATGGAGATGATGACATCAATGATGTGGCTGCCATGGGCGGCGTTAATCTAGCCGAGGAATCACAGCGTATTCTGGGCTGCACGGAGAATATAGGCACACAGATTCGCTCGTGCAAGGACGAAGTGTTTCTCAGTATGCCAGCACTGCAGGCGCGAATACGCACAATATTCGCGGAACGTGGCCTAGACGAACCGTCACAAGATGTGGCCGTGCTCATATCGCATGGCTGCCAGGAACGGCTCAAAAACATTGTGGAGAAGTTGGCTGTGATAGCGGAACACCGCATTGATGTCATCAAAGTACGTCTAATCTAATGTTAATTGGTTTGATATAGATGTAATTAATGTTGTAATTGTAGTTGGATCCACGCTATGAGCCTGCGAAAGACGTACGTGGACAGATCAAGTTCCTGGAGGAACTGGACAAGGCTGAGCAAAAGCGACATGAAGAGCTGGAACGCGAGATGCTGCTGCGAGCGGCCAAGTCCAGAACACGGGTTGAGGATCCAGAGCAGGCAAAGATGAAGGCGAGGGTAAGATCATGTTAAGTGGCTCTTCATTTAATTACATAACTCATCTCGTCTGGTTTCAATTCTGCGATAGGCTAAGGAAATGCAACGTGCAGAAATGGAGGAGCTGCGCCAACGCGACGCTAATTTAACAGCACTTCAGGCAATTGGTCCTCGGAAGAAACTCAAACTGGACGCAGAAGCCTCCGGCGGAGGAGTAGTGAGTACCTTTACCAATTACAATAGCAAAAGCAATAGTAACACTTGTCTTTTATGCAGGGTTCCAGTGGCAGTGGTCTGCTAAGCAATGCGGGGACAGCAACGACAAATTTACGACAGCGTATAAAGCGAGTCAATCTGCGGGATATGCTATTCTACATGGAGCAGGAGCGGGAGTTTTGTCGCAGCCATCTGCTGTTCAAGACTTACCTCAAGTGATTGCTGTTGGCACAGCCGTTGATTACATGTCTACAACTACATATAAACCTGTACATCTTCATAGGGTCTCTTAGGCCTGCAACCTTATCAGTAGCAGGGTCATTAAGATCGAAGTCGTTCATCTATATGCAATATAATTTAGCCTCTTGTCGGAATTAACGGAGTTGTCCCTTTCCTTTTGCCCACATCCCTTTGCTGTTTTAGTAATTAAATAAGTTTTAAATCTAATTTATTCGATTTCGTTTTCAATTCTCAAATTTAAAATCACCTGCATAACTTAAACCAAACCAATCCAAAAAACTAAATCAGAAATGAAAGCAGAATTCATTGAGCAGTCAGTGAGTGTTTGATTTTGTAATATTGAAACAATTTTTAATTAATAATGCATTAAACTTATTGCATTGACGGCCTTATCTAACGATATAAACAAAAACATATATATAAATAACATAACATAACATAAAATAATATGATATGATATGATTAAATTGTGTAGCTTAGTTTGTTAAACGAAATCAAGCATATATTTCTAGAATGTAAGTTACACATTCAAGTATAAGATAGATGTTAGAATATGGTTTTTAAAACCATACGCAAAACTGGATGGAATATTATGGAAAAACAAAGAAATATCCACATTATGCATAATTACATATTAAACTAGTTGTAGTTGTTTAAGCAAATAAATATAATTTTTATTTGCTATGTATAAAACTCTGATAACAGAAGCGAAAAAACAATAACAATATAATATATGTATATAAAGTGCAGACAGTAAGATTTTTCTGTAGTCTATTATTAGGTAAACGCAGCGTAATTAACAAATTTACGACAAAACCAGAACTAAAAGCTATTTTGTTCGATACATCTCGTTCAACTAAAGTTTTAGTCTTATAAGCTAGGTCTTAGTGAGCGTCAGGCAATTTAATTTTTCATTTTTCTTTTGGAACAATTGCACCACAGACCCAATAACAACATAGTTCAATTTTATACAAACTAAAACTAAACGAGAAACATTGTAAAATACATTGAAATCAATTCACTACGTACATTAATTAAAGTAAACAAAAATAATAAAGTAGAAACCAATTCAACAAATCTGTATGTATGCTAAAAATTTACAAATATGCAAACTAAAAGGAAAAGGCAACAAACAACTGTAAACAGCGCATAGATTAGAATATACATATACAACAATATTATGTTTTACAATTTATAAACACAATTCAAATACCTATTGTATGTATATTAAATTAAGTTTCAAAAAAGCAAAAACTAAAAAAAAATAAACTAAAAATTCAAAAAACATAATTATGCGCTCAAATACATGGGAATTTTAATCGGAAATCTATGGATTGTTGAATAAGTGTAATGGTATCTCAGTTAATTAGCTAGTTAATTAATTAAATTGTATGTAGTTGAATTTAACAATTGAATTTTTTATTACTATTTTTTATAATCATTTTTATTATTATTAAAATTGATTTTGATTACTATTATGATTAACACACACGAGAAATAAAACCACCAAAAGAACATTTGGACCAAAACTATCTCTCAATTTTCGCCGAGTGTACTTCTCCTGTGTAATGAAAAAAGAATTCGAGCTCATACATATATAAAAATAGATTTCTCCTTTTTGATAGTTGCTACATAGTTGCTGCATTAACTTTATTATTGTTTCCTTTCATTATTATCAACATTGCAATTACGTACTGTGACGGCTAATTCATATACTATAGTTCATATGTGTCTAAAATTTCTTGCTAAATTCTACGAATTTATTAGTTCTAGTTTTTTTTAGTTGCAGTTTAAGTTCATCGTTTAGTTTAACAACGCCCCCGATGCGACGGCGTCCTCCAGTTCGTCCGCTCTGCCATATTTCAAATATTCTTTGATATCATATCCGAACAGGACAAAGTCAAATCTGCCGGGAATAATGGTTTATTGGTTAATTGGTTTTAGTAGCAAGTTGTGGCAAGTATTAACTCACTGATAGTAATCATATAGCTCCATCATCTCCTGCTTGGTGAGCTGGGAATAAAACTGCTGCTGCAGTTCCTGGGTCTTTCTGCCTCCTTTGCCCATATTGCGCCACACAGGCGCTATGACGTGCTTGAGGCCAGTCTTTTCGATAAGATATAGTTGATCCTCCGCCAGCGATTCGAACTTCAGTATCATGTCAAATCTGATGAGGCAGGGCGTGCAAAATGATGTGGCCGACACGAAATGCATGTCGATGTAGCTGCCACGTTTCACCTGATCCAACAGCCAGTGTACAAACTCAGGAAACGAGGGATACTTGGTATTACCAGCCCTGGCAATTAGCCTTGGCTGCAAATAGCAAAGAATTAGTGGGTGATAACTATACTATATTGTGGGCACAATGCCTCACCTTCTTGCGATAACTGCGCACAATGCTCCGCCCCAGTTTATCGTGAAAGGAATAGGGAAGCGCGAACACAATCTTGTCCCGATAGGCGCTCAACAATCTCTCAAAGGGATTTCTGGCTATGATAAACGTAATCGAATCGTTCTGTGCCTCCCGCAACTGTTGGTAAATTGATTGATTGAAAATGCAATTTATATTAATGGGAAGAAAATACTCGAAACAACGTACCTCTTGCAGCGTGACACGAGGATAGCGCTCTCTGGCCAGATTAAGCAGAATCTTTTTGGTTTTATGCAAATAGCTGGGCGTATAACCGGCCAGTACATTGAAATTGAACATCCAGGATGAGGAGGCAGCCTTAAAGACATTGCACCTGGAATGTGGAAGGAAAATGAAACTACAACATTCGCAACAATCTCACAGAGGTAAAGAGCTTACATGAATTCACACTATATCACTTACCATATAATATGATATTTTTTATTCACCAAAAACTCCCACGTGTTGGGTGTATGCCAGGAGTCATGGCCTACGGTAAAAGCAAAAAGCAAAAAAGAATAATTTACATAGACTCTGTGTAACTAATTTTCAACTTACCCAGCACATCCAACCCGAATTCCGAGCACTTTTCCCTCAGTCTATCGATTCGTGCCTCCATTCGCTATGCCATAAAAAGTATAAAGGTATATTATCTCCAATAAACATCAAAATGTTGACTCGACCCTTACCACAGACATTTCCTGCATTTCGTCCGGTGAAAGCGTCTGCACCGCATAGTCTGGAATGAGCGGCAGTCCCGTTTCATTGCTGATCTGTTTGGGGGAGAAATAAATTAAGATATTAATATTGCACGTGTAAACAAAACTTAATGACTAAGCAAATTTTCAAGAATGAATGCCGAGCCTATAACTAAACAACTGCCAATCATTCATTGCATTCCGATCCGTAGACGAAGGTGAGCGAAGGTTACGCCGAAGAATACTCTAGTAATTTGTGCTTGCTCTGTGTTTACTTAATAATTATGTGTATGGGTGTGCGTGTGTGTTGGTGTGTGTGTGTGTAAATTTGTGGTATATTTACTTTATCAACAAAACGCCACTTATTCTTAGTCTTGCCCGTTGCAACCACAGTTAGATCCTTGTTTTTGTTTTTGTTCAGCAGCAGCACAGGATAACGAAATGTTTGGCCCGCCTGTGGTTGTTGTTGTAGTTGCTGCTGCTGCTGCTCCAGCTGCTGCTGTGGCTGTGGCTGTAGCTGCTGCGCATTAAAAGCCTAAAAAATCATTTGCAGTTTACTATTGTAGTCGTATTACGATGGACAGGGGAAGAGCGTATGACATGGCGTACATGGCGTATGCGTACTATATATTTACAAGCATTTTATTCAAATGATACGCTAGAGATCAAGCAAAATAAACACTGCGAAACGAGCTGACACTCTACTGACTAATCATGCTGGCATGCCAGTGTCAAGGCAATCTCTAGCCGCTGGCCATCTAGCCAATGATCCCAATTAAAATCTCTCTTAGTAGACGGCAAAATGTCAACTTTATTTATGAATCTGAATCTGTTCGTACTATATGTAGTAGCTGTCATTATAATAAATCTAGATGATGCTATGGCTCGTGTGACTTTGGGCTTATATACCCCACAGTCCAAAATTCTACATCAATTATTTATAGTTTAATATGCATCTCAACTCTTCAGTTAATGTAGGCCATCTCCTAATAATAGTGAGTAAATATAGAGTGTATCTCATAACTCAACAGTAGCGATACTTTACAGAATTTTAGCATTTCTTTTTATAGCGCAAGTGGCGGTATCTGCATGACGCGAACTGTGGCAGGTTAATACAAGCATAAGTGTGTGTGTGTGTGTATCTGCATGTGATGGGAGACCTTTGAGATTGTGGGTGTAATGTGGGCGTGCTTGTCATTTAAACGCCACTCGCTGCTTGAGTATGCGTATGTGTGTGTGTGTGTGTGTGTGAGTGTGCATAGGTGTGTTTCATGTTGGACGCTGTGCTTAATTATGCCAATGTAGAGCACACAACACGGCGTATGCGTGTTTTTGGTTTCTATTGGTTTTATTTTATTCAGTCTTTTTTTGGCTTTTGGCTTTGGGCTTTTGCTGCCTAAGCATTTTGAGCATTGAGTCATTTGAATACTGTTCTCGCAACACGAATTAGAATGGCTCGTGACTGTCCCTTGCATTGCATCGATTTTCGTATGCCTCTGACGTGTCCTGGCAATTAGGCTCAACCTAACCAATTGTCTGAGGCCTAACGCCCAAGGCCAAACTGCAATTTGCAGCTCAACCCCAGGTCCCAGTCCCAGCCCCAGCCCCAGCCCCAATCCCAAGCTCCAAGTGGACTCTGACCGAACTGACCGAAGGGCGCCTTTATGTCTGGCAAACGCAGCGAAAGCAGCTTAAAGCACAGCGACGCACAAGCCGCTTAGTGCACTCATGCTAGAGGGTAGGAGTGTGTGGCATTATATTTAATTGTTTACTGTCAAATGCCAATTGTAAAATTCAGCCAACACACACACACAAACACACACACACACTGTCGAGCAGGTGCAAGCAGTCACACAGACAAATTGGCAGCAGGCCTCAGATTCTTTTAAATTAATTTACACCTTTTAAGAGCACTGCATCACATTCAGATGTAATGAGGTGTGAACCCAATATGCTAAATGCTACGCCAAATACACGAGAAAACAGAGATCGTAGTAAAATTGCAAATCGCTCAAACGTGGCTAAGTACCAGAATGGAAATGTAAATGGATTTTGAAATGAGAAGCAAAAAAAAAGAAAATGACTTTAGACCAGCTCTGGCATGCTCTTGATCTCGCTGAACTCTCGTAAAAGATAGTTACTATTCAGATTATTTATATATTTTTTCTGCAAATGCTAATAGTTTTTTAAGAGTGCATCATTTTTGTAGTGCTCCCGATTACGAATATAGAATACACATGCCAAGATTATTACGAATGTGTTCGACACCCCAACTTGGAACAAACAGAGGGGAGGAAGTTCGCACAAGTTCTACGAGAATGCATAGAGTATAGAGATGTGCAAAGCTAATTGTGATGCAAGGCAACTCAAAATGTAAAATATAATTAGACTTGATGTTGCATAAGCTCTGAGTTACTGCAAATGCTTGTCAGGTAGTTACATTAATCAAGTTACATAAAAGAATATAGTATGCATATATTATAGCTATGATACATCTGATGGTATACTGTATATTGGAAAGCTAAAACCGTATTGAGCTGAGTAATCAATAAGCGGCAATTTGTTTGTTGTCAGGGCAGCCCCAGCACAGCAAACAGTTCTACAGTGGGCACTCGCTACATGCCGTTTGAATTGGATATTAAGTCAGGCGACTTCTGTTTATTGTACTGCTGTAGCGATTACTTGCGAGGGTCTACTGTACTTAGCTATGCATAGTACCCTTACTTAACTGTCTGTCTGCATACATACAACAAGTTTGCAAGCCACTTTAGCGCTACCAGCAATCTACTACAAATTATGTCCTTGGCCACACAGTCGCACACTCGCACACACACACACACAAACACACACTTGCCTATATAATGACAGTGTGTGGGACTTGGTGTGGGCGCTTGCACTACAGCTCGATTGCACTTACCTCGTATCCCTTAATCTTCTGCAGCTGCTCATTCCATACCAGATAGATCAGAGATAAGGGCAGCAGTAGCAGCGATAGGGCCGTGAAGATGAGCAAATATCGCCGAACTCGGCAATTTGCGTTAAGCTTGTTTAATTTCATTTAATACTACATACACCCAAGGCCAAATGCATAGGAACACTGTTTTTATTCGTATTTGCTAATGGATGTCGCTGGCGCTAGATGATTTTTATAACCATTGATGCTTGTATTGGTATTTAGTTGCTTGATTTTTATCTTATTTGATTTTCTTTTGCCATTGATTTTCACTTGGTTCAACATTTTCTCTGCTCGACAACTTTTCGGATTTTCCTTTGATTTATGTATTTTTATTTTCTTCTTGGCTGCTAAGCGACAATTTCTGCGTGCAGTTGGCGACAATTTTTTTTTACAATTCGTTCATAGTCTCTTTGCTTGGTTGTTGTTGCTCTTGCTAAATTTAAATTTAGTTGACGTTGTGCTATGATTTCCCAAGTACAAAATACAACATACAGAAATAAGTGAAATACTAATAATCTCTTCCTTATCTAGCTAAACGCTGTGTTCCACTTTCAATTGGCTCTAACTAAACTGCAAAATATTTGTCATCATTCGTAAGTTGGGAGCAGGAAGTCATTAAAACTCTTGACGTGAACTACATACACATATCCCTTGTGCAGTGACTAAAAATTGTGTCAACACAATTACATTTTGGGCGCTCTCAAGAGGGGTTCCCATTCCTCTCGTTCACTCAGCTCCTGTTGCAGCTTTTTTCTCGTGAAGTCAAGATGTCAATTATTGATTTTTACGACCCAAAAGAGGAAGGGAGGTTTTGTTTGCCAGGTTTCGGCAGGTGCAATGCCATTGCTGAGGTACTTGAGCAGCCAATTTCGTCTATTGTTTATTCAGAAGAGCGAACTGAATACAAAATATTTAATTAACATTTTCTTTAGTTTAGCTGACTGCCGCGCGCTCTTTTGCAATTATTTTCGCGAGTATTTTAGGCAATGCTCCAAGTTTGCCTCGCCGTTTATATAAAATACACTCAAATGGGCGCACGACACACACACACACACATGAACTTACACTCGCTTATACACACTGGCACAAACGCATTCTCATGCAAACACAATCAGAATCACGCAAACAAAACAAATGAAAGACGCACGCGGCGTATACGTAATGCCCTCGGCCAGTTTACGCTTAGCTTGTAGTAGTTGTTGTCTGATTGTTTGTCAATTGAAAGACGCTCAATCAATATCAATTGAAGCGGCAACTGTGATTCCCTATTCGCAACTCTGTCCAGCACAAAATTTAAACTATTTCCAGTTAAACACTGCAAATAGTTGGGCGTGCGAATAGTTCGAAGAAACAAGGCGGGTCATCAAACACAACACATTACACACACAGCACTGGGAGAGAGCATAACAAACCGTTCCGAGCGACGCACAATTCACGAATGAGTTGAAATGCGAAATGAGCACAGCCAGAAAACGCCACAAGCTTTTGGGCTCTCCTTCGCCTTCGCACCACTAGTTTCCCATTCTCCCATTTCCGTTATTTTTCTCATTCGACTGTCAGTTTCAGTTTCAGTCTGATTTCATTCTTTTTTTGCGCCGGCGTCGCTTGCATTGTTGTTCGCTCGGAGAGTAAACTGATTCTGAACGATTCTGATTTGTTTATCAGTGAGAGGAGCACAGAGACCATGCTGGAGGGGTAAGTGAGGGGGGATTGGTAAATGTGCCTACGTAGGGCAAAAATATGTTGTTTATATTCGTTGCTGGGCGAAGGGAAGGTGCCGGCATGAGTAAAGGTGCAAGCAATGAGAGCACGGACAAAGAGAGAGAGAGAGCTCGCACCATAGGGTTGCTCCCAAGCACAGCATGGGTGGTAAGCACAGTTTCTGATTGTTTAAAATAGAATATTTATTGCTATTGCATTTTTGGTACTTAGATATGGATATAAAAATATAGATTCATATATTTGCACTATGTTTTTGTCTGTACAACCTTTACAAGTTTAAAACTGTGAAGAATTTCGATAAGACATTTCAAACACTCAATTAGTGAGCTATAAAGAGGTAACGATTTCAATGCTAAATGCAAGTGAGGCAAATGCTCTTGTTTCAGTACTGTATTAGGGAATGTACACTGCAGTCCAGTTTCTTACGACCCTCTAACCCAAGCAGCTCCATGACCACCAGGCTCTCCAGCACCACTCCGCCCACTTTTCGAACAAGCGCAGAGGCAGCCAACAGTGAGCCACCTGTGGCTAATAGATCATCCACAATGACCACTTTCTGGCCCGGCTTAATGGCAGCGCGCTGCAGCTCAAAAATATCCTATAATAAAAGATACAATGATTGTAGAGTAGAGTGCAGACGAAGAAAAGCGTTAGGGGAATACAAACCGAGCCATACTCCAATTGGTACTCCACAGAGACCACCTCACCAGCCAGTTTGCCTTTCTTCCGAATGGGAGCACAACCAACTCCCAATTCAGTGGCTAGGAGAAGATTGAAAAGAAAACCGCGAGAATCCAGTCCCACGATAAGCTCCACATCTGGATATTTTTCCCGTATGTGCTGCACTAGCAGATCCCGGAGGTAGACACAGGCCTTACCATCTGTAAGAGCTCCAAAAATATCACTGCAAGAGATAAGACAAAGCACATGTTATTGAATTGATAACAATATTACACATGTTTTATTGCGGAGCGTAATAAAACAAAATGATAACGCTAACTAACCTACCGAAAAACGATTCCCTTTTTAGGAAAATCAACATATTCGCCAATCTTTGACTTGATATAATCGAGTTTGTCTTCGGAGGCAACTTTACTCATGTTTTTGGGATTTATATTATTTAGTTTAAATTATTGATTTTATAACTTCAACTCTTATTCTCGTATTATATTTTATTGCAATTAATTTTGCGGACGGGCGATGATAAAGTGGAGTGGAATTTCTGTATCAGCTGCTGATAGCACTTGGCGTTATTGCGCCAAAATTGGCAATATTATTTAGTTTTTATTTTTACCATTCGCAGCCAACTTCATGTTCTGTTAATTAACGAGCGCGCCAATGTTAAAAATTCAAATGCAAGTTTATATTAGAGAATACAGTTATATGTATATCGATGTTTAATTATTTAAATATTACAGTTTAAATATTATTAGTGATTATTTATGCTATTGATACTTTTTAGTCGTTTTAGTTTTCAAGTGACACCAGTTCATTTGCCAGGGATAACGCTAGTCGATTTATTACACCAGCCAACTTATCGATTAGTTACCAGGGGTCAGTTAGAACAATGGCGCGATTTTTTATTGAATAATCACAAGCAGATATCTGAATTCCAAATGCATTTGATAAATTTTAGCTATATTTTATTCTGAGCGCATAAATGTTAACATTCTTTACGAAAAGGTTACGACTCTCTATCAACTATGCTCTTAAGTATTTGCCTCTTGCGTTTTGTTTGCGTAGGCAAACCCCGGCTCTTAAAAATGATTTTAGAAGGAATTTACTGTATTCCAAGAAAGAGATTGCAGCGGAGTTTTGTTTCTTTTATTTCAACTGGCATTTATAAAGCAAGAGAAAAGAACTGAAAGAAATTTAAACAATTTGCTTTATACTTATCAGCGCTGCACTGTCACGATTGCGCACTCTCCATGTCTTCCATTCTCTCTTCCACCAACAGGGTTGCAACGAGTGCGATAAGGTGAGCGCTCCCATAAAGTTGGAGAGAGTTCCGCCAAGTGACAACCGTGCTCGCTCACTGCCAAGAAGATCTCAACTCAAACACCAGTTCGGTTTTAAGCGCCAAACGTGAAGGTTGATAGGGCGTCCGCGTATTTGGTAGTGGGTGATATTCGCTTATTCGCTCTTTGTATATTAATATTTATGCGAAATGCACAGCTAAACAAGAATAAAACTAAATAACGTTAAACAAAACCGTGAAGTAACCTTTTTAACCGGTTATCGTCGTTTCTTCGCACAGACGCCCAAAATAGAATTGTAAGGCTTAATAAAAGTTGTTCCAGTAATATTAAACGTAAAAAGCGTAGTAAATGTCAGCTGAAGGCGTCAGCTTCGCCCTGTTTTGCCTGTTTCTTGACATTAAACAAACAGAGACTGGAAAACTGAAACAAAACCTACAACGAGATTAATGCAACATTAAAACGTGAAAACCTACAAATAACAAACAGCAACAACAATATTGCAAGCAACATTCACGTTCGCACACATGCACAAGCACACACACACACACATGCATAGAACACCATTTAGTAATCATGTTTGCCGCTGAAGACGTGCGTTTCGAAAACTGCAATAGCAACAACAACTGCACAAACAATAACAGCAACAACAACAACATTAGCAAGAGCCAGTGAAACAGCAAAAACCGCGCTGGCAACGTGAAAAACCAGAAAAAGAGGCACAGTTTTTTCTTTATTTTGTTTTTGTTTCGAAGCAGGAACGGCTCTGCATAGGTGCCCTCACTGAGCAGTGCGGCCCAAAAGGGGCGCATATAACGCTGAATTAATGGAACTAATAATCGTTACAGAAACAGCGTTTCATTCTCTGTCAATTGTTAAATTCTATTGCTGTAATACGACTAGTAGTAGCGTTGCAAAACTGCGCTTGCTGAGCAAGTTATTATTCATGCTCCGCTCCTGCAAAGGTACAAAAAAAATTGCTGAAGAATCTCTGTGTGAGTTACTATTATGCATGGCTATAGTGTGTGTGTGTGTGGGGCCTACATAGTTGTTGTTGTTGTTGTTTTCGCTATTTGCTAGTCGTTGCCTGAGCTTTGTGGAATGCGCGAATGTTTGCCAACATTAAGAGTCGTGATCTAATAAAAAGCTGAGACACCATCACCATACTGAGAATACCCACATTATTTAGAAGATATCGTTGGCACTGGCACTGGAACCCAGTTCCATACACTCCAACAATATTGAATAACTGACCGCAATATTATCTTTCAACATTTGCTGAAGAAAAGAAATCGTCTGCCAAAAGCGTACATATGCAAAAACCAATCGAAAGGGGAGAAGTGAAAGAAACAAAAACAAAACTCTACAACTTTTATAAGCCCTCGCAAAAAAGCAGCTTGTTTAAGACATTTCCGCATAATTCTGTTCGAGTTGTTGTTGTAGCTGTGGTTCAGTGTTTTGGAACAAGTTTTGGTGGTAGCAGCAACAACTAGTATAGTATGAATGTGCTAATCAAGTCACAGCAAGCCCCTTGACAAGCGTCTCTTGAGGTTCCGCTTTGTTGGACACCTTAAAACAAACAAAACGAAGTGTAACGCGAACTATAACAAGTTAAAAAGAAAATAATAAAAATGAAATAACAACAGTGCGGAATATCACAGCCAGTTAAGAGTGGCAATAAAGCGTCGATTTTCCGAGTTTAAGCCACATTAGCTGGGGAAAAGCGTGGCGATCGTAATGTGAAAATGAATTGCCGACAAACGCCAACGTCAAAGTCAAGTACGACCTTCTGTCCGCCTTAGCCCCTGGCCGCTTGTCAACCTCTACCCCAGTCCATTCACATTTTCCAGTTGGTTATGCCTAATGTGAAATTTATGTTTATGCGGCTCTTTCGGAGTAGAAAGTCCATTGGGCCAGACCAGAGCGAATTCAGCAGTTACTTGAAAAGAAAGCAACAATTGACAGGGCTGCCACACTGTTGCACTCTGTTAGAGTTGCCACTTCGCGGGTTAACTGTTCTTTTCTTCATGTCGCAATCACATTTAGTGCCACGTTTAAAGTGACCAAAAAGACCATTCGAATCATTACCCAACTGACCTTATTTTATGCCATATGCAATTCTCAGCAACAGTAAACACACAGATACACACACACACACGCGCGATTCGCATGCGTTTTTGTCGCCTTTCGAGCAGAAACGCTTCGAGTGCAGTTCCAAAACGGCATTGAAACTGTGAGGCCGCAACATGTTGTTGATGTTAACTTAACGCTGATTTTTCAGTCTGTCCCTCTGTCGGTGTGTCTGTCTGTCTGTCCGCAAGTGAAATTTTTTATCTCAAGCTGCCGTTGACCACCGGCCGAAAAGACATCAACAACGTTCACGACGGATGTAGATACAGCATCTCGCCATCTGTACATCTCTGCACCTCTTGATCTTGCCATCTCAAGCATGGAGTTTAATGCTGCGTCACAAGTACACCAATACCTACACCAATAGCAATACTTATGGTATTACCTGTAATATACAGACAGCAGTAACAGTACTCAGGCTCTTCGCCTCACCCGCTTGTGCCTGTATTGGTCACTTTCTTTTCTATCTTCCAGTGATCGATGTGAGTGTGAGGAATGCAGTAAAGTACAAAAAATAATAAGTAGTATACACATCAAAAAAAGCTGTAAAATTCCATTAGCTTATAAACAGTTAAATAAGCCACATAGTAGTATTGGATTCAGCTTTAGTTTGCCAAAAAGGCTTGGCCGATGTGTTTACTAATCAATATTAATTATTTTTTCTCTCTGTGTACCCCAGTCTGTCTAGTTGATTACAAATTGCAATCCGCAACAGAATGTATGGTACGATTCGATTTTCATTTTAAATTATACTCCGATCAGTCGCAGGAAATTATTATTTGTCTGCGGTTTGTCTCGACCATTGCCAGACTGGTCCACAGACACAGGCGGACGCGACCCGTTTTCCCAGGCTTTTCTGGCTCACTGGAAAACTGCAAACTGAAAGCTACAAACTGACTCAGACAGTTTGCTGCATTGTTATTATTATTTCTTTGGGTTTGGCTCACGCTTGACCAGATGCCTTTTGTTATTCACGTGCCTCAACTTTTAATAGTAGATTACTTTGGGTTCGTTCTTTGAGCTGATTCTTCTTGACTCTCTCTCTCTCTCCTCTCTGTGTGTGAAACAGTCTCTTTCTCTCTTGGCCATTCTCATTCATTAGCAATGTTGTGGTAATTGTTGGACTGGGGCGCGTTTTCTTTTAGCCTTAATTGAGTGTCATTTTCTTTTTCTTAAGCTTACTCTTGATTTGCTTTGATTTAGTTAAACTCATTATGAAAGAAAACGAAATCCCTAGCATTTGCTTAGACGGAAGCGAAGTAGTGGAAAATAAATGCAATCGAGAGGCAAAACAATGCAATGAAAATTCACATGAATTTCGAAAATTTTTATCCATCCAGCTGTTGGGCTTTGCCTCGTCTGGAGGCATCATCCACAATGAATTTTGTTGAATCGAAACGTAGCGCACTTAAAAAATGAAAAACATGTTTATTGATAGGTCTTTCCACCCAACTTGATCAGCCTCGAAGTTGTTCAGTTGGTTTGGCTTTTGCCATTCGGCAAGTTTTTGCCATGAATCACAGTTAAAATTAGACAGTCTCAAGATTTGTATGGTGTCTGTCTGCTGTCTTGTGAAATTTTTGTTTTGCATTTACTTTTGCATAACGTAGCAGTAGTTATTTCTCTTTCTTTTGACATACGATTTTTCTCTAGTCGCTCGTAAAGCACGTCCATGATAATCATTATTATTAGTAAGCTGAGCTCTGGGCATAGAATTAGTGGTGGAAATTGAGCAATAGCCGAAAAAAGCCATTAACAATTATCAGTCAGATTTACATAAGACCAAAAACTATACGAACTTTGGAAAATGTTTTTAATGGCGATAAAGTGAAGGGGAAACTCAGTTAATTTTCAGAAAGGAAAAGTAAATATGGTGAATATAGAAATTCTGATTATTACAGTGGAACTTCCTCTTGTACTATATTTGCCGATTTTCAAGCTCCAGTTTATTTTTTAAGAGCATGGCTAACATCTTTCGAGGTCAGCAAACTAAAATCTGTCGAAATTAATAAGCTTACGACTGTGCAGATTCATGACTGACGATAATGTGATACTATTATAGTTATTGTTGTTGTTATTGGTGTTTCTGTTACGTTTGAACATCATTATTAACTTTTTAGCTCGACTAAAGTGTGCTTAATGTTTTTTCTTTCAGTAAACAAACAAAAGGCCAACAGCAACTCCCACTCTGCACCGCTATACTCTTCAGCACAACTCGCACACAATGGGCACCAAAATAGAGTACGTCGATACGACTCATCTATACGCTTCCAAATATATACGGAACTCAAAGGCCATCGGCGTGCTGTGGGCGATCTTCACAATTTGCTACGCGATCATTGGAATCGTGTCATTTGTTACTCCGGGTAAGCACTGCGAAATATGTTAAGATGTGATGTGAAACTTATGGAATTCTCTACTTTCAGAATGGATTGGCGACCCGGATAGCGATAGTGCTGGACGCCTGGGCCTGTGGCAGCAATGTCAGCGGGATGAGATCTTTGACAATTGTCGTCGTCGCTGGGAGAATATTTTCGCGGTGCCCACATTTTCATTTCAGGTGAGGGAGTTCAATTCAAAAATGTATCTTTTTCTTATAATAATGATAATAATTTTGCTTTGTTTATATCTCTATAGCTGGCCACATTCTTCATGATTGGCGCTGTTGGACTGGCTTTGCTGACAATATTCTTTTTAATTTGCTTGCTGTTCATGAAGTCGACCCGGGTCTTTCATATCTGCGGTTGGATGCAGATTATTTCAGGTGAGTCCCCCAGATAGCTGACATTGGCGGAAGTGTATGTAATGGTATCGAAACTCAAGCAGTGGACTTTGAGCACGTTTCGACACTTGCAATCGTATTCATGCTCTGCATTCTGCATTCTTAAACGCTTCGATCAGCATTTCTCACGTATATATAATCTAATTTTTTGTTTCTTTGTCTCTCTGCTCAGCGCTCTGCATGGTGGTGGCCTGTGCCGCATTCCCATTTGGCTGGAATTCCGATGATTTTCGCAAGATTTGCGGCCCGGAAGCTAACCGATTTGAGCTGGGTCTCTGCGGCATACGCTGGGCCTATCCCTTGGCCATAATTGGTTGCATTGATGGCATTGTGCTGGCCACATTGGCGTTTATTTTGGCCACACGGCATGTACGCCTGCAGCCCGATCCCATCTACCAGAACTCGTTATACAAGGGTACGTCTCAGTAAATTATTACAATAATCAATACTAATGCAAGCTAATTTTCAGGGGAAATTAATAATGCGTATCTGACGGATGCCATCAGCTTGGCCGGTTCGCGCAAATCAAATCCACACATCACAGGCTTGAATCTGCAGCCCATTCTACTGGTGGCACCTCCCAATGAGGACAGCATTTCACAGTTTTCACGCTACCACTGAAAACAGTCGATTGTCAGTTTTCCTGCCTCTGATGTCTTTTCAAATATTAACGGAAGCTAGCAAAGACAAGAACCAATTGAAACTATTGGTTGCTGTGAGTGCTAAACTGCTAAGTTTTTGACGATAGCAAAGACACAAACCTCTGCTACTTTCGTTAAATTTGAAATTGTCTTGTGGCGCCAGCTAGCGACAATTTGTGAGAATCTCTGCGTGTGTATGTGTGTGAGTGTGCGTGTGTGTGTGCGTGCCTTCGTGAGTTATAAATAATAATATATTTAAAATACACAAAATAAAGTTAGATTAGCCTAGAGTAGTAAGTAATTTAAAATCATGTGTATAGCCTGTGCCGAAATTCGAATGTGTATAGCAACTAAGATCGCCGCCTGTAATATATGAGTGCCCGTTAAATATAATATCATGTACAAACAAAATATTGAACGTATAACGGTTATTTGAATTGAACCGCAGAACCTCAATTATGCCATCATCATTATGCCATAAACATTTAACAAGGTCAGCAACTTTCTGTGCTCACTTGGACAAACAAAAATCAAATTATGCTCCACTTATCCCCCCACTCCTGGCCACAGACGGCACAAACATAAAAACCAATAACGGGCAACTTAGCGCCCAATTTGTTTGTGTGAGACGTTGAGACGTTGGCCCAATAACCATTTGCCACATACTTTTCCAATAAAGTATTTACAGCAAACTTTTCCGCCTGCTGCCAATTGAAATATTCCGCGTAACAGATGAAATCAAATAGAAGAATCCTACATCTCTCTCTCGCCATGCCCTCTGGGACTATTTGTGATGTTTCAGTTCAGCCTGACTCTGGGCACGTTTTAATATTCTTGTATAATTCATAAGCAATTCCATCAATGCTTACAAATGCGGCCTAAGTGGCCAACAAGCTGACGCCAAGGCAGCCCAAGGCAGGGCAGAAACCACCCCCAGTCCCAGTCCCAGTCCCAGTCCCAGTCTTAGCTCCTGCTGCCATCGCGTACTGCCATTTTATTTACTTCAGCTATTTCTTTTGCCACTCCTCCCTCCCCTTGCCCGGCTGTGAGTGCAACACATGGCATTGGTTACGTGGCCAAGTCTCCACTCTCTCCACCCACGCAGCAATGAAGATCTCTCCTGCCGAAGCCCTGGCGCTGTGCTGACTCTTATATTTTGATGTGCCAATTGTTTTTATTCGATTTTATGGCGCAACATAAATGAATTTTTAACTTTTGATGTCCTTGAGGTTTACGCCAACTTTCTTTGCTCGTGGGCGTGGCAGTTACATTTGCAGTTACAGTTATCAGTTATGTTGGGCAACATGTGCCGCAAATTAGTTGTGTTCGCTTATTAGTTTATCACTTGGTCGTTTTATGCGTTTCCAAGTGTGCGTAGGCATGAGGTTGAGCAGTTAAAGTGACACACACACACACACACATGAGAAGTTGTGTGTGTGTGAATTTACGAAACACTGGACATTAGTTGACCTCTGCCCAGTTGGCTCGAGGGGCAGCTGCCACGCCCCGCTTTGCGGATTAGTTGTTACATTACAGCAAAGTCAAAGGGTCGTCGTTGGTGGGAGGAAGCGGAGGGCGGAGGGAGGAGAGTGGCGGGGAGGTGAGGTGGGAGAATGAATTGCGCCTTTAAGGTTTTCGTTTAAGTGAAATGTCAGTGGCAGAAATTGAATCGAAAATTGTAAAATTGGTTTTGTATAAACATTTTTGCCAAATGAAATGAAATGAAAATACTTTTGTTATGGAGCAGTCCCCCCCTCCTCCCACCCTGTCCCCCTTCTGCCAGTCCATAACTCGCCTGCCAAGTTCTTTTATGCCTTTTCTTGCTTTTCTTCTACTACTCTTGCACTCGGAAAACATCATATTTCTTGTGCCTGTTTTTTATTTCCTCTGCAAAACAATAGTATTGCAAACCCCTCCCCCTGCCCCTCCCTCCATACAATTTATTGCCCATACAAACTGTGAGTGTGTGTGTGTGTGTTTCAGTTGTTTGAAGAAAAACTCAGCGCAGTCTGCAGAATTGTGCAAACGTCAAAAGTGCGTCAATCAAAGCCACGTCAAGAATAAGTGTAACAGTCGGATGTGCTCGACAATTGGCCACTCCTCAAGTTAATTTGTCCACTATAAATAAAGCACATACTGACTAAATATGTATAAATATGATGAATTCAACGTAAATTCGTATACTTGTTATTTGTTTGATTGACTTCCACATGCCGTATATACCCGTTACACTCGGTTTGTGTCGGGTTGTCACAAGCGACTCTAAATTATGACCTTAGCTATTCAGTGAGATTTATCGCCTGTAAATGTTAAAGATATTTTCTGGTTTTCTTTTGGAATGCCAAAAATAATGTAAGATTTATTTCATATACAAAACACGAAAAGATCCGTTGCCTAAACACTTAAAACAATTCGATAGTTAATCGTTAATCGATAGTTAATTTAATTTACAGTCCTAACTAAGTAAATAACTAGAGGTACAACTAGAAACGAGCTCGCATTTTTATTCACATTGTAAGAATGACTAGTGAATTAACAATTACGAATATATACAAGTGTTTATCAGATAGAGATACATCTACGTCTAAAGAACTAGCAAACCCGATTTGGCTTTTGGTTGCAGAACATTAATTATGGAATCTCGATCAAGGTGAGAATGAGAGATAAGCTAAGACAAAACCCTGTAACATCACACATACGCAAACACACACAGACCCTCACTCATACACACACACAGTCTGTCTAGTGCTTAGTGCTATGCCTCCTGGCTGGGCAGCGCTGCGTCTGCATCGATGATCGGCTGAACGTCCTCACTGTCCCGCTCCCGCTCCAGATCGAGGCAGGCTGTCATGGCATGGGGCATACTGCGCAGCAGCGTGTAGCTGTCCCTGTGGTGCAGCAGCAGTAGCTTCTGTTGCTGGTGGATTAGGAAGCTGCTGCCCCGCCGCAACGAACGGCGTCCCATCTCGAGTATCTCCAGCGTTGGATCTCGGGCGAAGACAATGCTCTGGTAGGCACGCACAAAGCTGAAGATTATGGCCGAGGCGCCGCCCACGATCATCAGATAAGAGCCCAGTGGTGCCACCACCGGAGCGACAACTGTGGCCAGGTAGAGCCACCGCTTTATGACGGGCGTCAGTTCGGAAACGCCCTAGCAAACCAAATAAATAAAGTTGTTATCATTCAATCTGGGATTTAGTAATGTAGACCCACCTCTTCCAGCCACATGACCGGAAACACAAAGTCACGGAAGTCACGCACTGGATGCACGTCCTGGGCCTGAGTTACCTTCAAATTGAGCTGTATGCGCACCTTGCCCTCCAATGGTACTCCAAGTTTCTGCAGAGAGATCAGTGAAGTGAACATCGAGAGTATACCAATATAATATTCAAATCTTACCGGTTGTATTTTGAAGTAAGTTTCATGTTTGTCGGCCTCCGGTTTGAGGCCTTCTACAGCATCGAGCAGCTCGGGATCGGACTCGTAGAAGTGAGGATTGGATATGTAAACTGGTGCGTCATACTGACATGGGCTAATATTCTGCAGACCCCTGGCAGCATCATAGTCCGAGGCATCGAAGCACTTGTTCTCCGGATTGTTGGCCGAATCTCCGTAGGCATTGTTAGGCAGCTTGTAGAGATCTGCTGCCAGGCCATCCTTCTCCACACGCTGCTGATACTTGAGTGGTATAATACGGCACAGATCCTTGTCGTAGATGTGCACCATGTCGGACTTGGTGATGTCGCGCGGCGGAAAGAAAGAGCCCTCCGACCCTGCAATACTCGTGCAGGGTTTCTCGTCCCAATTTGGCAGATGATCCAAGCCATTGAGAGTGTCAATATATCCGAACGAGTCCATGCCCTGGTAGCCCGTCCTGATGCTGGACACCTCTGTGAGCGTGCCATTCCTGGCCAGCAGCAATCCCATTCTCTCCATGGGCCTCATATGCTGCGGATAGAATCTGTGGGCCAGACTAACCAAGGCATCGTCATAGCCAAACACCAACTGATCCGCCGTAACAGTAATAAACGGCTTAAACTTCGCTGCGGTCAGCACAAACGATATCGTTCGGGATAACAAATAGCCCAGTTTTGGGCTCAAGCTGGTGAGGGTCTTTGGTAAGAGAAGATATAGTTAGACGTTGAGCTTGAGGGATTCGCTCTGCTGTTAACTCACCAACATGGGTATATTGGGCGTGGTTATGGGCGTGTTCTTATCAATACTCAGTTCAGGAACAAATTGTAGTATTTTCTTATGCTGATATGACACCGTGTAGTTGTTCTCATAGAATTTCACATTCACCTTCTCCATGTCCTCCCTGAAAACATAAAGCCAAATTTAATTGAATGTAATGAGTTACAGATCTCTTTCCGATCCCCTCAGCACGTGCTCAAAGTCAGCCAAAGTCAGGGGCAGTATGCTGCTCGTAAAATACAAAAACGATCCCAAAACTTAAATGAAAAAAAAAAGAAAAAAAGCAGCCCAACCCAACTGAATGTCAAGTTCACTCAAGTCGCAGTCAGAGAAATGATGACAGCAACAATAACAACAACAGCAGCAACAGAAACAGAGATTAAATAATGACAAACGTTTGGAGGTTTTGTGGCGTTTTAGCGGTGTTTTCAACAGCAGCAGCTACCGTTCCATTTGCCTCTGTCATTCGATGTCAGCGCATTTTTAGACCCTGTACTGTACTTTTAAAATTACAAAAGGGTGTATCTCTTATCTTTGTATGAACAGTAAGTGAGCAGCATACATATTCAAATTTATTCGAAGCGCGCTAAACAGTCTGGAGCTTAAACAGTTACTTAGCAGTTCAATGTGCACTGCTTCATGTCATTATGAGAATAATAAGAGTGTGCATGCAAGACTTTTACCACACGCCATACAGTCCTCCCACTCATTTTGGCACGCACCATAGTGTCACCCCGTTCTACCGCACGCTTTGCCTACATTTCTATTCTTTTCTACTCATTCTCCTTTTATTTGTTAGTTCCTTTTCTGCAAATCGTTCGAGCGCTCGCAAATTTTTATTTCCTCGTGTTTTAATGTTATTTTGAACGTTTTAAAACGAAATTATAATTGTGAAAGTGTAATAAGATATTAAGGAATGATCTGCAACATATATTTCAGTTGTGCTTTATCGAATATCGTTGATTTAATAGTATTTCCAATTGTTACGGCCGCCGCGACGCGTCGCGACGGTGCTGTCAATGTGTTAGTGCATTCACGCGCCTCTTTCAGGCGAAATAAAATGCATAATAAAGAGCAAATAGTTAATATTATGTCGCTGTGTTTCAAAGTGTCTGCTCCACCATATTTAATTAATTATATAGTTATAATTAATTGGCAATTTGTGCGCGAAATAATGTTGTACATACATACATACTCAAAAGTGCAAGTGTTGTGTAAGTCGCTGTTTGTCGTGTAGAACAGTGTGTGTAAAATTGTATGTGTATATATGTACTATGTATAAATAAAGAGTTAAATAATCTAAATTCACTTGTTTTAGTGATTTTTTTTTATTTTTGTTTTAGTTTATAATATTTGTTGAGACTGCTAAGGCGGTTTCGGTTTCGGTTACGGTTATCGGTTATTGAATTCAATAAAAATTTACGCGAATTAAAGATTCGGCAACGCGAAACCATTTTTGTCTATAACGGTTTCCAAGTGTTAATGTTGCTGCGCGAGGACGAAGAGCAAGTTTTTCCAACGCATAGCTATGTAAGTACAGCATCTTCTACTGGGCTTTTTATACCATTTTTCCTATTGCCTGTTTTTGTTTGTCTCCAACAAATCCATCAAATCATTTTGTGATCTCTAAGCTGATACTCAACCATAAACTAAAATGAATCAAAATATATTGCAGCTGCCAAATAAAAGTAGCGTGCTTAAAATATTAAAAAATTTTGAATTAAGCAAGTATTTTACTGACTTTTTCTGGTAATGTAAAGTAAGATCGATATTGCATTGAAGCACGTTATCCTTCGGTCAAAGTGGTTTAATTTCTGGGCGGTCTGGCAGCTTGTCAAAGTGAACATATGAATGCACATGCACTCACGGCACTCATATTAATCATTCGCTCTCTGATACAGACGCAGTTTCGAGTGCATTTTTTTCTTTAGAGTGTGATTTAATGGCTCAATTAATGAACATGGCAACCACACCAACCATTATAACCGCACAGTGAGTCAAATTACGAATTGTGTACGTTTGATGTTTTTCATTTAAACTAATTACATTTGTTCTGTTTATTAGGTGTGAAAATGGGAAATTTTTCAAATTCTTATCATTTTTAAAACATTTATTAGAGGTAGTGCGGTTAATAAAAAGACATTTAGAGCTTTGATTCCAACAAATGTATAATTATAGAACATTAGCAATATGTTCTTTAATAAATATTCACTTATTCTACATTTGTCTGGCTTATCTCAGCTAATTGTTGGGCAAACTTCAGAAACGATTTCTATTAGTCGGCTGTTCTAGTACTCTCAACAAGAATGAAAACAAAAACACACAATTATCGTAATTGCACTCATTAAGTTTGATTTAAACACGTATTTCCTAACGAGCCATGACCACACAGAGCACTGAGCATTTAGTTAAGCTGCCGTGAAAAGACTTGTATATACTATGAGGATCGCAATATGCAAAGTTTTGTATAGAATCAAGCGGCGTGACCACTTTCACTACTGATCACTACAGGGCACTTAGGTAATAGTGATTAATTTAAAATAATAACAGAAATGAAGCCCACCTGTAGACGAATGGTCCCACCTCCTGCAGCTTGGGCTTCTCGCCGCTAAGGAACCCATCGGGATTTGTTACGTTATAGATGTAGACCTTGGTTAGGCGCACGACTCCCGGCCTCTGCCAATAGTGATAACTTAATGTATCATTCCACAGCCTTAAGTTCTGTTTTAAAGACACAGATATTAGCCAATTGATTTACATTCAATTGAATGCTTGTGTGTGCGACTTACCTTTAGTATAAAATAATCCAGCCAAGGTATGGAGGATAAAACTATGCCTAAGATTAATGTAACTATACCAATAATTATCACAGCTAATCTATCTGAAAGTAAACGAAAAGTGGTTCAAATATTTAACAAGATTAAAACAGTTTTATTAAGAGTAAACTTTAAATTGAAAGCAAATATTTTACTCGGTAAATGGATCTTATTAGCTCTGAGAATTAGCGCGAAATGACAAGGACAGACAGTTAGACACTGAGACGGGCGGTTGGAACAACTGTGACTGCTTAGTCACGCTTCCGTTGACAAGATCCCAACCCAGTTCCTGAAGTACTTAACACCTCGAGTTGTGAGTTACAAGTAACGAAAGAGTCAGAGTTAAATTTAAATCTCAGGCTGTAAAATCGTTGCTGAACTTTATTCAATTTCACGCTATTTCACGGCTGTCACTCGGAGATCTTGCTCTTGGCCGACTTATCAAAGCGGATTTTATATATTTTGAATGCATATATATTTTGAATTATATTTTAGTTTTTTATTTTGTTTTTCGCATTTTGACATGCGTTCAATTTACGATTCATGCATTCCGCTTATCAGTTAATTGAAACACGATTTCGTTTGCGATTTCGATGGCAAATGGTTATGTTTATGGGCCTGTGCACTTAGGGGGGCATCCACCATTACCTTGTGGGCATTTCGTTACAGTGGGCGTGGTCCACAGCAGCAGCAGCAGCATGATGTGGGGGGCGGGCGTGGGCGGTAATCACAGACAACACAGATAAGGCACAATGCCAACGGGTTTTCGCTTCTATTCGCTTCGATTCCCCCTAAATCAGCCAGCAAACTGATTGCATTTCTGATTGAAGCTCAAAAAGTCTGCCAAAAAGTGCAAGGCTTAGCACTAAAACATAAATTATACTTTAACATAAATATTATTTTGCAATTTTTCGGTTAAGTCAGCGTGTTTCTGGCACAAATACATAAGCGGAAAGATTTATTAAACTCATATTGAGCTATATACGCGATAATTGGAGAATCGGAGAATAATTTGCGACAAGAAAGCGACAGAGTTCAAGCAATCCATTGACCCTGAAAGCCAGTTGCCAGTTACCTCCGCTGCCAACTCCTGTCCCTCCAGCAATCGCTGCAGAGAAAGTTACGTAAAATGTCATAAAATCAAGCACAAAATGTTGACATTGTTGTTGTTGTTTTTGTTGTTGCTGTGCTATTGCTTTTTTGGGGCAGCTGTCAGTTTCAAGGTCAAGGGTTTCTTTCAACTGAAGCCCCCATCCGAGCTGGGACTATCTGATCACAAAAAGCCATACCATGCCATTCATTGCCGGTTTATACTCATTTTCGGCTTCATCTGGTTCAATGCGTTATTAGTTGAGATATCGATAATTATATACCTATATACACGCATATATATAGATACGTGTATGTATATGTATACACTCTTGCAGCAACAAACAACGCTTGCATGGAGGCCTACTGTAGGCTTTCCGAGGCTTACGGCTGGCGATATGGTCAATAAACATTTGGCACACAATTGATACGAGTGTGTCAGCGCCTCTTGACGCTGTTGACAATAATGTTGTCTTGTTATTGTTGTTAAGATGTTTGAGAGTGAACATTGCGTTTCACTCTGCTCATGGGGATCCCATTTAGAATGCGAGAGCGTGATTGTACTCCACCCTCGAGCATAAGCCAGGAGTTGCATGCAATTGATTCGATATACCTACAAAATCAAAAGGGTATTTAATATCCGACTTGCTCGAGCTTGAGTTTTCCTCTTGTAAATATTGGCAACGTTTTGAGTTACAACACAAGCAGCGGTGTTGTCGAAGGGGATAAGCCGACAAATTTAACGACTTTGAAAAGTATGAATCTTTGCTGTACAAAATCACTCACAATTTGGTTCACCCTACTTAATTCAGGCAGTAGGCTGCCCCCCTTGGGGAAGCCTCTGGTTGAAGCCACTCATGCTGGTGTCATATGTTCACTTTGTTGAAAATTACAGCTAAACATGCAATATTCTCGTCGCACAGTGTCTGGTTTCCATCCGTTTGCTGAACTGTCGAAAATTATGTACTGTACTGTACTGTACTGGACTTTGCAGCCATTTAGACGGAGCTTAAGGGCAATCACTTGCCAGTAAGTTCCCCTGACTCTAACGATAATACGCCTCGGCTCAGTCTCTCTAATTCCCATATTATCTTGCTGTGCTAGTATTTAAACTTTAATTTCACAAGTTGCTGTTAATATTAGCACTCGCCAGCAGTAATTAGAAGCAGTAATTTTTAACTGATACTACACTTGACTCATAATCCCATGGAAAGATACTTTTGTTTAGATTCTCTAGCGGACCCCAACAATAAGATCTGAGCAGAGCCTTACAATTAGGCTCGAGTTTCGTTTGTTTCTTTGCAGAACGTGCCTCCATGTGGCAGCTTTGTTCGCAATCTGTCGATCTGTGTGCCGCTACGTTCCATTGTGACTGCTGTTGCATTGTTTAACAACAATGTGAATACTTTTGTTTAAGCAAAGTGCAGCAATTCTTGTAGGAAATGCAAAACGCAATGGCACTGACAACGCACACTTCCTTGTGCCTTCTGGGCATCTACAATTGGATGTAGATTCGCGGTGATTTGCTGCCAATTAGGCAACTACACATGTTCCAACTGCCAAAAAGCAAAACCAGTTCTATCTCGCTGCTGCAGGCCTGCCTGGGCCTGCCTTCTTGGGTAATTTCGCTTTTAAGTTATCGCATATCGGCCCTTAATTAAAGCATTTACAATTGATACCGATGTAGGATAATAAAGACGTTGCCTGGAAAGTTTTTCTGCTCTTACGAGGGCAAGTTTTGCAAAGTGAAAGGTCAGCGCTTGAGAGTGGGAGAAACCCGTAAACGAATCGACAATGGCTATAATTCAGAACATGAATCAGGTCTCTGGCGACCTTACACAGACCATTTAGGATTTCCTTACAACAGTTGAAGAGAGAACAGTCACCAATTCAAAGAATGCTGCGAGTGGCCTAAATGCATGGAGTCAACTGAAAGCGAGTCTGAAAACTGCAAATTCTGTTATATAATCTTTGAACAGAGACTCGCTTAAGCACACACACAGTTCGAGACTTGTTATTGCTAAAGACTACACTCCAAGTCAGATCTCAGATTCAGGCGTCGAGCATCGAGCACTGAGCACTGAACTCTGAGCATTGGCCAGTGCATTCACGAGTTAAGCAGCTGAGACTTCTTCTTGCGAGATTTCTTGGCAGATTTATTTGGCTCAGTTTGCAGTAGCAGCAGCAGCAGTAGCAGCAGCAGCAGCAGCAGTAGCAGCAGTAGCATTCGACTACCGCGCCTATTTTTGTTTGTGCTGAGTACATGTATATACATGCTAACGGAACGGTAAATATCCCCGTGGCACCCCTCCAAAGAGACCCCTCTCCCAGTTGAGCTCAGAATTGGCCATTGGCAATTGGCAATTGGCAAGCAGCAGCAGCAGCAGCTGCGACTGCCTTGGCTAGCTAAATTGTGTTAATTTTTGCTCACTCTCTTAAACGGTGCTCACTAACATCGTGTCCAGTGTACGGAGTGCGCACAACATACAGTATTCAGTATCACAATATCATGGTATTCATATCCATGTCCAGAGCTGGCCAATCCACTCTCCTTAGTCTCCGCTCAAATTTCAGTTTTCTGGTATTTCACTTCTCAGCCTCACTTGCCGTCCGGCCTCTTGAGATCTCTTGTGGTGTATTGATTTGGCAACATTTTCATATTTGCTTTTGTGTGTTCGAGACTCGAGTGTGCTTGTATTTGTTAGTTGTAGTATTTGGCAGTTAATAGTTGCTGCTGCTGCTGTTGTTGTAGTCGACAACGTGGTGCACTGGCCAGTTAAAAGTACACCGCGTGGACTTTTCAATTACGTTTTTATCTTTTGACTCTACCTACGTTGCCTTTGCCTCACTTCTGCTTCAGTTATTCACATTTTCTGTCGGGCCAGCAGCTTGTTTAGCATTATATTAATCATTGCTTAAGCATTATAGTGCGAACTCAATCGAAAGTGAAACCAGGTATTAATGAAGGAGATTCTATGGAACTGGTTTAATAGAGATACTTATTTGTTATACTACTTGAACTACTCGTATATTTTACTAGTCAACTGTATCTAATGCGCAGTAATCAACTCAAGCTACTTGTAGTTCGCATCCGCAGCATCATAATTCATGCAAATGTTAACAAGTCCAAGTCTATGACTCCAGTTAACAGGCTGAAATATTTCTCTTTATCAGATTGCACGTAACAGAGAAGTATTTAAAGGCAAGTCAAGTCCAATCATAATTGGCCACATCTGGAGGCAACGAGATACTATGACAAGGCATGGCCAGTTGTCACATTGTTAACGCTGTCGACTAGTCAAAACGCTGTCAAGTGCAAAACGCTTGAACGATACTTCATTCTAGAGAACTTGCCCAAAATGAAGGCAATCAAAACGAAAACGAAAACGAAACCAAAACTGAAACTGAAATCGAAAAGCAAAGCAACAGCGATACTAGTGATACTGCTAAGCCAAGTTCAGACAGATTGATAGAGCGAGAGAGTTAGTTAGTTAGTGTTCTTGGCCATGGTTGTTGTTTGCACACTTGGCTGCTTCGACTTGACTCAGCTCAATTCGATGCAGGCTCATGCTTAGCATCAGCTCGACTCGACTCGGCTCGGCTCACTTGGCGTATACGCAATGTCGTCTGTGGCACAAGAGAACTGCGTCTAACTAGGCAAGTCGCGTGTGCGTGTGTGTGTGTCAGTGTCTGTGTCTGTTCGTCCGTTTCCTTGATTTCAATTTTTGCCAGTTGTTGTTCTTATTGTTTTTATCTGCGTGTTGTTGTAGCTACTATTCATTTTCATTATTTTTTTTTATTCGAGTCTGCATCAGTTGATTGCCTTAACGTTTGTAGTTGTATTTTTAGTCGCTGTCGCTTTTGCTGTTTCATTTGTCGTCATTTTATCTCTCAGCGATTTTTGGCCAAATACTCGTTTTGCATTGCATTTGCAGTTGCAATTCTTGGATGACCAGTTTTGTTTTAAACGAAAAAAAAGAAAAACATTTTGCGGTATTTACAGCATTTGCTAGTAACTTGTTGTTGTTGTATTTTCGATTTTAGATATATATTAAACGCTACCAAGCATTTCATGCACGTTTAAAGTGGCTCACCGCTTGTGTAGCTTTTGATTTTGGCCAGGTAAACAAACAAAACAGCAGCAACCACAGAAAACGTTACCAATTTGGTAGTTGATATTGACTTTTAGTTAGCTAATTGCGTTTATTACTGATAAAAAATGAAATAATTGTTTTTAATTTACTGTAAAAATACCCGCAATAAAGCAATTAAGATTAACCAAGAAATATTTCTAAAATACCTAAGATTCAGGATTGGATTTACAACTTGGCATTATTCTATTCCTATTAATAATATGCTTATGTCAGTTATATACTTACTATTGCTAATCTTAACCCCATTCGATATTAGCATAGACAGTGGCGTCCCTCTGTGTGTTACATGGGGGCGTGAGCGACGCCCAGTGGCAGTTGATGCATGTTGTTGGGGTTGCTGCTGTTGCTGTTGTTGCTGGTGTTGTTGTTGCTGGTGTTGTTGTTGTTGGCGTCGTTCACTACGCCCACAGCAGGCCCAGTCAAGCAGGTGATCTCTAGCCGTGCGTCCATATCTCAAATAATGTTTTTCTAAGCCCATAATTTAAGTCTGGCAAATAAAAATTATAGAAAAAGCAATAAACGTTAGAGTCTAGTGGATTAATTAAATGTAATGTGGCTAGCATCTAGCTTTATGAGCAGTCAACAACATGTTGATGTGATACAATTCAGATAGATTAAGTGAGAGTCTGGGGTTAATGTCTAATGTGTTTCACTGGATCCGATTCTAATAACAGCTAAGGGAATTTAGTTGTGAGCAAATGATGTACCATTTGATGATAAATTATCCCTTGAATAGTTATTGTTAATAATGCTATTAATCAGTATCAAAAACAGAAACCGCAACTACTAAAAGGCAAGTGCGGAATTACAAAAATTACTACTATTCGTGTCATAAATTAAGCAGACTATCGACGATAAATACTTTGATTAAAATAGCTAAGCCAACTTGATTAATACTAATTGAAAAAACTAGTAGATTCAAATAAAATGATTGTACTTGACTAGAGGATACCCATTAATCCAGAGCTATAACTAATCAATTGATCTTTTCCATATCTCTGATTATCATGCTAATACGGGGTATAATGTTCTATAGTATAAAATTTGTCAATCAATGTATACCCTAACACATCAATCGCTGTAATTGGCCAACTACATAGGGGCAACAATCTATGCAAATTACCTCAGATCAGGGTAGCCCACTGGCCGGCATATTTCTGGTTTTCCGTAATGCGGGGTTCAAATAGGAACCCCACTGTACCACTACACAGAGATTCCGCATCGGTTAAGACTACTAAATCCGTTTAAATGCACGATGCCATGACAAGCAGTTTTTCAGTGGATCGGAGCGAAGAGAAATAATAAAAAACGAAAGACTCAGGCAACAAACTCGCCGACTAAGCAGAAAACTCAGAGGAAAAAAAACACTTTCATAATTTATGTGGCATATGCAGCTGAGGCTGTTCAGTGTCATGTCTGAAGATCTTGAGTGCTCATCTCTAATAGACATATACGTACATGAATCATCTTTCGACTCGCTCTGATATAACATCGCATAACTAAATGAAAACTTCAGCTTTATTTTTAACAGCAGATCTGTTACAATTGAGCGATTTTTAAGTTATGAACAAAATGTTTTGCGTTGTGTAAAAAGTAAAAAACTTATTTGAAGACAATTAATGGCATTTAGTTTTTGCGGTCTCGGATTTTTGGGCTTTCAGTTTTAATTGCCGCCTGCAGACGAAAAATGAAAACGTTGTCAACTGTGCGGGGCCAAGTTCAAAAACGCGCTCTCTGTCTCCATCCTCTTGTAGCTTAATTTGCACTCTAGAAAAAAACAGAGCACTTGTTTAGTCTTCAGTCTTCAGTCTTGAGACTTCGCTTAATGAGCATAAAATAATTAAGGCCTTTTTAATTTGCCAACATTTGCGCAATGAGGAAACTCTGGGCCGTTTCCTCATGGGCAGTTCCCTAGATGGGCATAAAGGAAGAGGCACAGGAAGAGCAACGGCAATTGCAGGGCTGTCAGCATAATGAATCAGTTTGCGGTTAATTGTGCGATGACTCTGTAATACAAATTAATTAATGATTTATCGACAGGTTGTCCACATTTCTATAGACCGTAAATGACACCTTAAATTCTGGTTTGATCGACCGTCGATCATAATTGAATTGGACATTAAAATGATTTGTGTTTGGCTGCAGTTAATGTCAATCTTTGCACTTTTCATGCGCCCAATTATCGGCACATAAAAGCCAAAACACTTTCCCGCAATTCGCGGCTCATAAGCGCCGTTACAGCCAATCCATTAAGAAGTCCCCAAGACATTACAAACGCCCCAGCTCTAAAGCTAAACTCGAGAGAAAGAAACTGAAACTGAAACACGTTTTAACAATTTTCTGCTTATTTTCACACATTGACTCCGGCACTTTGGACGGCTTCGACTTGGTCCCGACTTCTTCTTGGCCCCGGCTCGTCAACATAAGTGTTCAGCTCAGTTCAGTTCAGTTTAGTTTAGTTCAGTTCAGTTCAGTTCAGTTTCATTTTCAGTATTCAGCTTCTTTGGCATAAGTATTATGTAATAAATGCAAGTGGCGCGCGCTTTGCCATTTTCCTCTCTTTTCATATTCATTTCATGAGGGGAGACACGCCAAAGTAATAATGAAAAACCAAATAAAATAACAGACAGTCCGAAGAAAAATACATTTAGAGCAGACCGAAAGGCAAGCTGGCTAGAAATCATTAAAAAATAGCACAAGCATTTGCGTAAATAAAGAAATTACAACAATAATAACAAGTGCAACCACAGCAATAACAGTGCAAGGAATATTGCAAAATTGCACAAATACAAAATCTATTGACCCAAATAAAACAGTGTTTTATAACCAGTCCAGCACATATGGCAATAGATCCATGTGGCATGTTGCAACTGACAAGTGCTACAGTTTCAGCTCCAGCTCCAGCTCCACCTGGAGCTCCAGCCCGATTCGGGCTTTCTAACATTGCCAACAGCTGATGACGATATCAAGTTGGGCTTTGGTCAGCTCCTCATTGGTAGCAGTAACACCAGCAGCAACACCAGCAGCAACAGGTACTAACCAATTCCAGGGAGAAGTGGTAAGTAGGTTGCTTGGCCAACAGGCCATTGAGCCACTAAACCACTGAGGCACAGACTGGTTGGCATTTGCCAAAAAAAAAATATGTTATCTTCTTGCCTGCTTGCACCTGTTGCATGTTGCATGGTGCTGTTGTAGTTATCGTTGTTATTGCTGCAGCTACTGTAATTGCATCGTGTGGATTTCCAAGCGTGAGTCAAACTGCACTTCACTTTACCACTTTCCGCAGGGCATAGAAGACTAGTCATACACCAGAGGCGTAAAGGAATACATTTTAATTTGTTGATTTTCTCAGTTCTTTAAACGAAAACAAAATAATCGTAAATAATATGTGATGTTAGAAAATTGTAAAAATTTCTAAAGAGAATGCCTAGTTCGTTGTCTGATTATAAATTGACGGCTTGAAGACCTCCTGCTTGGCATTTAGTGACGGCCCTTGTTGTTGTTGCTGTCTGTTTGTGCGAGAGTTGTTGTTGGTTGTTGGCAGACAGTGCACTGTTTGTTTTGGCTACTTGGAGTGTTGTTGCTGTTGCTTTTTTCTGGCATTAATAAATAAATTTCACACAGCATCCAAGACGAGAAGCTCTGGCAGCAGTGCGAAGGTCGCGAGCCATTTATCTTTCTCTTATGACAGCTGTTCCATATCCAGTTTTCTCGTTTCTTTAGCGCTGCTGCGGCTTAATGCATTTTTAATAAATTTTTACTTAATTTTGTTCGCTCAACTTATTATTTTATGTATATAAAATTTCAATTTTTTGCAACTGCATTTTGTGCTGATTATAGAGAGAGGAGCGACTGCATCGCCACTTGAATGGCTTCATAAGCCAATGCCAAGGAGGCTCCCTCAAAGGCTGAGGGAGGCGTGGCTGGCAGGCATTTCATAATAAGCATTGTTGGGACGCGTTGATTGGCAAATTGTATGCAATTATTGAAACTCCAGATGAAGCTCAAGTTACAGATGAAAGGGGAAGCGAGAAGAAGGGTTATAGGAAAAGTTTTCGGAAACATATGAAATGCACGAAATGACTGAAAAGTTCATTCATCTTTGGCTCTGTTGACATTGAGTCGTTCGAACGCGTTCCAATGTTGCGGAAGTTGTGGACAAATAGACAGACGGACAGACGGGTAGAGAGTCCAAAAGCCAGCATAAATGTATTGCCATAATTGCAGATTACACATCGCCCAGCCAGTCATTAAGGGCCTGCACCCCATATGCTGGCTATTTGCTTTGCCTCTGCCCAAAAAACACGCAAGCCCCAAAAACCTTCCCTCTCTTCATATTGGCTCTTTGCCTGGCAACAGTTACTCGTCACTCGGCAGTCGGCAGTCGGTACTCGTATGTTGTCAGCCGGCATCTGTGAGCCATGTAAATCGTTTCGCTGAGCTCAATTAACTTAAATTGGCAACACTTCGAGCGCATCAAATCATTCTAACAACAACAATGTTAAACATAATCTTTTAAATGCTATTGAGTAATTTCAAATTCAGCTAACTAAACCTTACGACTTATGCAATTCGCAGCAAGTGCAAAAATGTAGCGAAAGACTTAGGCAACGAACTCGACATGCAGCAGCGGGAGGAAGTAAAGTGAAAAGGTTATTTTGATGTATCAGAAAGTTAATAAGCGCGAATTGAAGACGCTGTTATGGCTACCATATCGCTGTAATTAAGTAAACTATTTGCAAAGTTATTTAAATTTATTTATATTTCAAATAGTTATTCTACTTGTTAAGTGGTCTCAACACCCTCGTATTAAAAGTCAACTAGCCGCCGGTTTAATCGCTATGGTTCAATTTCCATTTTAGTTAAGCCGGACGGACGGACGCTTGGCAATTCTTGTGAAGCTCGATAAATTTGCCACGAGCTGCTCTTCAGTCTCTCGTTGCTTGGCTTAGCCGTGGCAAATCGTTGAAGCGTGTCTGCCTTAGCGCACTATTGGCTAACTATTTTCAATAGCTAAAGCAGCAACAGCAACAAGGCAAGTAACTGCTGCTGGATTTTGCGTTTTTTGAGCTGTGCGTCTAGTTAGTCGAGTGTTGTAATTTATACGTTTATTAACTATTTCCCTCTCCGAGTATATCTCTGTTTGTGGTTTGGTCTCGCGTACCATTTTCAGTTTAAAGTTTGTAACACATTTTGCTAAATGCTCTGATTACGCTGCAGAATGTCTTTGAGTCTTTCATTCGCTTTGTTTTAGCATAGCTAAAATCCTTTTAGTTTGGACGCTGTTAATTGATATCTAGGCACAGTTTCCATGTCTTGCTCCCCCGACAGGCTGACAGACGGTACACTTGAAGGCCGCCAACGGAGCGTGTCGACAATAACAACTACAGCAACAGCAACAACAACTTGTTGGCAATCCTGACCTAAGACACAACGTTTTTGATTGCCGTTGTTTGCCTGTCCAGCTGAGGCTTGGACACGGGCTCTGTGTCTGGGGATTGATGGGTTTCTGGCACATTAGAGCGAACCCCCGAGTAAAGATATTGTTTTTTGCGCTTATCAATAGGCAAATCAATTTGCTATTAAAAAGCATGTGCCGCATGTTATATAAGCTTGTCTCATATGTTCGCTTTATTAGCAAATCTGCCGCAGGCAACAGCAACAACAGCGTCAAGCGTGTGGCAACATTAGACACTGAAAAAAAACAGCGCCGTGAATCACATGCTTATGTCAATATTTTAATTTAACAGCTAAGAAACATATGCTGCATAACGAAATGGCAAAATTCCCAAAGTGAAAAAACAACAACAAAGTAAGCACTTTGTCATGTCTTTGGCTTTTATTTTTGCTTCTTTTGTGACGTCTGCACTTAGGCGTTTTGCAGTTTGCGGTTAATTGAGACGACTTCTGTGGCGAGGCATGGCCAATTGCGGATTAGATATGGTCGATAAGTGGGTGTGTGGCCAAATGGATGGATTGATTAGAGGCTAAACAGATTTGCAGTCAAGTACGTGTAATGAAAGTGAAACTCTTCCTGGTAACTATACATAATTACGAAGATATCAGAGTTTAGTCTATGCTTCACACGTGTCTATTGAAATAGATGCCAAGAACTATTTGATCTTCATTTTAATCACCTGTTGATTTGGCACTCAATGTCAATGTCAGTTCGTGCATTGAACTGCAAACAGTACAAAAACATATTCACATATATAGGTATAGCTATTTGGGGCCCAGCCTTCGGCAGTTCAATTTCAGCACTTTCGACACACCCCGCAGCTGTAACTAGCTAAATAGCATTTCTTTGCGATGTTTGCACGAAATTTCACACTTTTTTATTTCAGTTTTCATTTGGTAAACGCCAACACAGAAAACTATTATTTTATAGTCAACTTGACATTGACTTATATATCTGTTGCAGCAGCAGTTTCTAGCTTGTTGTTGTTGGCTAAGACCTCCATTGTTGACTTAAGTAAAGGCTATAAAGAACGTCTTAGAGTGTGTGCGTTTAATTGGGGTCTGAAATAAACAATTTGGTGGAAGACCCCATTTCTAGGAATAAGGTGATAGACAGAACTCAACTCCATTAAAAGCAGCCACACACATCCATCGCATAATGAATTGCCCATTTCACCTTCGCATCAACTCGACCTTTCAGAGAACCTAAACACTTTCCAGCGTCTAGGTCAAATGGGAGAACTATGTACGTACATAAATCATAAGCCATATAACGCTACGTGACGCCGAAATATTTACTTATTATACATATATAAATCACATAACATTTTGCAACATTTTCAAAATTTAATTGTTTGGTAAATAAAAAAGCAATAAAAATTATGTAACTGTAGCTCTAATAAAAGGTTCTCTACGACCTACACAAGTTATTTAATATTTCCTATTTACCTAACTTATTCGAATTCAATTTTGTTTGAAAAGGGCTCGATCGTTGTGGATGTTTACCCACCTACTTATAGCTTATTACAGAGTTTCTTTTCATGCACATTCTATCTGTTAGTAAACAATTACAGCCTTGATATTTTTCGCAATAATATTGTAGGCTTAAATGGATAAACTGACACAAATTAATCAAACTGTCTGGAGGCACAGTTCTTGGTTTTGGTTAATATTTTACTCGTGAGTACACTGAAATTGTTTTATTAACACACATTTATCATACGGCCTGTTATATGATTTTGGTTTTAACTTACTTTTAGTTGCAACACCTGTGCTAGGCGGCTAATCCAATGAAAATTTTGCAATTTGGCTTGGAGATATATTTAGGGATGAGGACAGGTGTTTTACTGCGACGATATTGTTAACAAATTATCCGCATGTTATAGGGTTTTATTTGTATTTTCAACGTTTATCCTTAAAAGCTTTTGGTGCACATACGAGGCCACATTTTTTGCAACAATATTCCCTTTGTGACCATTCGATTCAATGCAAATTGCACACATACACACACACAAGAAAACTGCAACTGAATCGAAATTGAACAGAAATTGAAACTGAAACGCGATCGCACACTTAGCTGCCGAGCATAGTATGTGTCGTGTGCCGTTTGGTTTTTTTCTTCTTAAGTTGAAGTTGAAGTTGACGCGTCGAAATGAAAAGCTCGCATGAATGGACGAACGACGTCGCAAGACGTTTTTGTTCAAAACGCACGACTTAAGTCGCTGTCGCCGCTCGGCAGCAGCAGCAGCAGCATTGGCAGCGGCCGCAGCAGAGACGCCGACTAAGTATTGAGCCGAATAGCAGCCGCCTCGGCAGCTCAACTACCGCTGTATGCATGTGCAAGTGCCTGTGTGTGTATGTGTGTGTGTATTTGCAAATCAAAGCTTGAGTCGGCCAGCTGTTATTACATGCATAGGTATAGGTATGCATGTATGTGTTCGCTAGCACTTGGCGCAATCCTCGCTGCTGTGCGCTGCGCTGCCGCTGCGCAGTCGCAGTGAACACAAAAAATTGGTAATCGACTTGGGGATCAACTCGGCTTGGGGAGCTGGCGCCGGCTGAGGTACGAGCACGTTCTCGCGTGGTGTTGGGTTACGATTACAGCATGCTGAGGTGAGTTTTCCTTTTGTTGAGTACAGAATTCTGTTGGGCAGGGGACTTTTTGATATTTATTGTAGTTGTAGTTTTAATTTAATTCGTAAGTTGGCGAGTTTTGCTGAGTCACTTGTTGTTTATCGCTTTTCGCCATGTCCGCTTTGTGGTCTGTGTTCTTGTTTAGTGGCCGTAAACAGATCTTCAGTTGAGTGCTTACAATTGCTTCCTACATTGTTTTCGTTTTCACTTTTATCTATATCACTGTCGTAAAGGGTTTTTCTGAAGGATATTCAAAGCGACAGTGGCAGATAACGCATGAGCAGACTCATTTCCTTTTACTTTGATCTCTTGGTGCATTCAATTTACCGCAAGGCTTTAACTGACCTCCTCAAAAAAAAAGACCAAAAAAAAAACCCCAGCTAAACATCTTGCAACCGTTTTTGAGAGCATGAAGGGCGAGCGTTGCGAAAATTCTACACTCTGAATAATTAACAGAAACAAACTGGCAATTAAAATGTGGAAAATTTTCAAGCTCATTCAGAGCGCAATTGTATATTTTTATTGGGCTAATAACTCGAAGTGGAACTGGAACTAAACCTTAAACCCCAACTGGAACTGAAGCATAATTTAGCTAACGATCAGACGCTTCGTCATACACAGTTAGATCTTGAAATATGCATGTGTATTCACTTATTTATTTAATTTTTTAATGTCACGTGGTGGACAGAAGCAATTTCGAGTAGGTAACAATAAAATTTAAATTTCCTAATGCAAGCTAATTTAGTTGTAGTAGAAGCAAGTACTGCTTTACTTAGTAAACAAATTAAGTTTGTTTGTAAACAATAACTAAAGTATACCAACTCTTGACGTCATTTAGAACGATTAGTATAAGTTGAACTGGCCAACAAGCTCTACATATTCAGTACCACCTATAGAGACCTGATCAATGAACAATATGAATGTTTTAATTTATTTATAGCTGTTAGAACCGCTTGTTCAGTCGGCAAACTCATTGGTTCTGAGGTGTAGAACAAAAATTATTCCATTGACGGCCAATTAAATTCTGTATGCAATGTCTAATTGAGATCTAATGATCTATTGACTCATTTGCATGTTGTTTATGATATATCCACAGTCGTAAATAGAGTCTCTGCTTGGACAAGCTCTTAACGGTGTAATTAGCATGACCAAAGAAAATAGCAATAAATCGGAAATCGCGGAAAAGCAAAAGGAACCAAGCACTTGAGACATCGTAAGTAATCAAAATGTGAGCTGATAGATAAACTAAATTTTAGAAACAATCAAAAGAATGAAGTCAAGCGTTAAAGAGAATGCACGAGTATGTTTGTATATTTCCCATATTTGTGTTAAGAGTTCAGTAGAGTCAAGCTCAAGTGTTTCGGAACTAGCTACACTCCGTTATAGCAGCATATTGCACAAGTGTGTGTGTGTAAGACTGTGTGCCTGTGTGTGTATACGGCACAAGGATGTTGCTGCACTTATGAGAAAGACCTTAATCTAATAAGCCAGCGTCAACGACGAAGGTTTTGCTTTTGTTTTAGTTTCTGTTTCAGTTTGACAAGAACGACATAATTGCAGTCGTGAAACGAATTTACATATTCGTTGGACATGTTGTGCACAACGCTAAATGGGTATAGTTTATAATTATAATTACCACCGTTTGTTTTTTCTTTTTTGTATTTTGTGTGCTGGAAAGGCCACAGTGCACATTAAAAAATGTCACTGCAAACAACAAACAAAAATATATATATAAATATGTATACTCAGCTCAGCTGTCCAGCAATTGTCAGTGTGTTGCTCGAGTTCGGGTAGAGGCAGAGTGGAGCTAGGGATGGGCGGCATTTTAATCACTCAACGATTGCAGATGCCCAACTTCATAACCCAGGCAAGTTCAAGTTTGTGACTTAAAAGACTCGACATAAAAAAACAAAATACCTAAATAGTTATTAATTAACGGCATTCATACTTAAAACTCCATTCAGAAGCCCAATAAAATTTTGAAGACACTAATTAAATTATTATTAAATGGCAATACTTTTTCAACCGATGTAATTCTTATTTCAATCAGCATTACATAAAATACTACGACGGTCTTAAGTCCTAGCTCCAAGATTTCTATTTGATATCTTTTATGTAATTAGTAATTTTCCCATTTTCTTAATATTTAACTGTTCAAAGTTCCTCGCCTAAGCAGCGACAGTCTTACGATAGACAGATAGTATTAGTATCAGGGTGTGACCAGAATGTCAAACAGCCATACCCATCCTTCACATTCAAAGTTGAATCACCTATACACAGGTCTCGGCTGGGGTTCGTAGCCTACTAAAGATCTGGAGATCAAATGGCATCTCATTGCCAGCTGAAATCGGAAATCAGACAACGTAACATATGAAACGACACATGAGATATGACCTAGCAAACATGATATATGTATATTTAATACTGTATAAAAATCATAAAAATGAAAACAATAAAATTATTGCCAAAAATATGGCATGAAGTGCAATAATTTTTACATGTATTTCAATTACCCCAAAACGTAAATGGGCTCATAAACGAGTTTTACAGACAGACAGACAGGCAGACAACAAAAACAGCAACAATAATTCAAACAACAACAACGGACTAGTCTTATTGGGCCATAATTCACAGACGGCTAACTTAGAAGCCAGCCCGCAGTTGGAGGAATTTTACGCAGATTTCTTAACTTTTTTGTTTTGTTTTGAATTACTTTACGAAGGACAGCATTTTAATGTCGCTTTTGTATTATTGTTTCTTGCCTCACGACAGAGGCAGAGCTGCCACTGCAGCTCTTAGCGGCGTTGTGTGCTTTCAGCCTGTACAAAATATTTAAATGAGTTTGAAGCGTTGATATGGAAATAATTACCAGCAGACTTTTACGATGTATGAACTTAGCTCCGCACTTTCGATTAGTCCCACAGTCTAAAATTATGTCAATATACATTGATTAGACCCAGCTGAGAAACTGGAAAACTATTACGCGAAATAATTATATATAATCTTAAATTACGTCTATTTAGTACGTACATGCATTGATTAGACCCTACTGAGAAACTGGACAACTGTTACGTGATTCTATTCGAAGAGTCGCACTATAGTACACTACAGGTCGAAAGTTGTATCTCCTACTTGTAGATATTGAAATTAACTATAGCATTCACTATTTTCAGCTTTTTGCTATGTCTTAACAATTTGTTCGAATAAGGGCATTTGTACCCCAAAAGTATGCAACACTTTGACAACTTTATCATTTTTCTGGGCTTCTTTGCCCAACAAAAAATTGTAGCATACTTTTCAGTGTGTATGTAAAATGCTTATCTTCTTTAACAAGCTGAGGGAAAAGCAAAGTACCTTCATTCCTGCTGTCGGCAGTGCCCGACTGTAGCTGATTGTTGTAATTCTCATCATTTAATAATAGATATAGAGGTAAATATAGATCAATATTAATACCAGTGTTATGCAATTGCAAATATTAAATATTATAATTGATTATTTCATTGCTCAATAATAACAAATGGTGCACATGTTAAGGAAACAGGTAACGAATTTATGTTAATCGGGGGGCATTCAAAGCAAAATTCTGCCACCACACTGGTAAAATACATGAAAATTCTTAAGAAATATATCAAAAACTATATCATAGAGTTGAACCTTAGGCAATGACCCTTAGGACCATTGATGTAGGTCGTTCATTACTGATTAATTATAATAATTCACATTTGATTGCCACGCACAATTACACTTGCGCACACAGAGATAAAAATTTACAACAGTTAGTGGCACTCACCCATCTCCTATATGTAATTTATATACTTGATATAATATTATAAGTCATTCTCTCAGCGTCCGTCTTTTAATCAGCCCTTGACTCTTGCTTAGTTTTTGTTTGAGTTAATAATTTAATATTAGGGAATCCAAATAATACAAATGCTGTAGCGCTTTTCCCATAAAATATTATTGTCATAACAAATGCTATTGTTAGTATAGTTTTTCTTATTTTTGATATGCCACGATGTCTCGAATGTCAATGCACGACTTCTCGTTTTCAACTGTGGCTTCAGCTCAAAAATTGAGATTTCTTTTCAGCAAGAATTTCTGTTTAAGTGGTTTACCCAGGAGCGGACTATAGTTTGAAGTACGAATTGCTTAATTATATAAGGTCTTCTGATACTAAATTATGGCGCATAGGCCCGCACAGCGCTCCTGAACTTTATTCTGTTTAATATGCTTTAATTGAACTATGCGAGTGACCTGCGGATGCTCGCACATGTATGGACATATATGTGACTTATGGGAGGGACTGTGCTCTTATCATGCCCCACATAGTTGAGAGAGTAGTTATTTAACTAGAGTCGGGTAATCCTATGTAAATATTAGTCAGATGACAGTCAACTCGTTTTATTATTAATTATGTAAATGCAACCCTTTGAATGACGGTTTCCTCCCTCTGATTATGGAAATGTCAATCAAATGAAAACAAATACACGCAATTATATAGATGTGTAATAGACACGATTTACATCTATGCAAACAGCAAAAAACATGAATTCAATTTAAATTGTGCAATCAAATATTATGTTGTGATGAATGCAAAAACCAAAATCAGAAATGCCAAATGAGAGTTTTGAATGCTGAAGCCTGACAGGCACAGAATGCAGCAGTAGCAGCAGCTTCGACGTGGCTTCATTCAGAAACAGACGCTGAATGTTCGTCAGCAATGCAGCCAATGGACATCAGGTGGAAAATGGAAAATGGGCGCGAGCTTCAACTACGGATTAATTAAAAATGCTACGCCTCGAGCCATCGGGCTTTCACTCAAAACTCTGGCAGTCCAGTTAATTGAAAATTTGCAATTGTGAGAGTACTATATTTTTTGTTTATTGTTTTTTTTTAAGTTGAGCAGCAGCACTGCCATTATTTTCAAATTCGTTATGCCTTTTTGTAAGCCAATATTCGTTTTCATACTATAAATATTCGTATACGTATTCATATTTTCTGCCTTGTCTTTTATAAGTCTATTCAACATGTGACCAGAACGAATTTTCATTTCATTAATCGCATTTGCAGGCCCAACTATTGCTTTATATAAGCATCTAATGAGATTGGCCACATATGACAGTACGTCTAAGCCACCCTTTGGCTTATTCTAAGGCGCATCCAAATAAAAGGCATCCCCTATAACAGTTTGTGGCGAGTGCTCTATATAAAATGATATAACGGTATATATCAGCGCAATCTGCTACCTAACTAACCGTGACATTGTTGCTACTTTGGGGTGGTGCGGGTGCGTTATGTGGTGACTGTCTCTCATTAGATTATTCTCCAAATTATGATGTATATTATTGTCTGCAATACTTCTGAATGTCTTTGTTTCCTTGGCCATGACTATCTACTCCTAAATGGAGAGAGTTTCACTTCTTTTCTGACATACATACCATTAATTTTTGACTAATTACTCCTGACACTACATGGACTGAATTCAACAGTTATTCTCATGTATCTGCAACACACAATAAATCGGTACATAAATTCACGAGTTACTTACGCTTGGGCAACTAGAATTGAGATTTCCACTTCACAATGCCCGGCAATGCCCACAGCGAGTCACATAACTCAGGCGTCTACAAAGGGGCAACAAACAGCAAACGACAAATATAAAAATTAATTAAAGTCTCGCCTCAATGTGTCTTTACCCCCGACCTACTGCTGCTGCCACATCTACTACAGCTTCGAGTCAAGTAGAGGCAATGTCTTTTTCTATTCGAAATTGTTCACACGTTGCAACATCTTGTGGCAAGACAGACGACGCCTCAAAGGCTGCAACAACAATTCTTGCCTCGCTCTATATCTGTATCTCGTTCTGCCTAAGCTGCCGCGGCGTCAAGTGATGCGCCTTTTTATTTAACGCCCAAAGATTGCGGGGCATGCGAAAGGTAGCAGCAACAACCCTCGTCTGCTGTTCTTGCTATTGTATCGAGCTGTCAAACATTGTTGTGTGTTGCTGCTGTTGCTGCTGTGATTTCGTGTAATTTTATTAATCACAACAACACATTCGTTTGCCTTAACCCTTAGCCTCGTTCTTGCCTCTGCCGTCCCTGCGCATCCCTTTTCCATTTAGCATTTCCGCCGTGTTCCCCTTGTCATTTAGTTTTTTGACTAATTATGCAATTTGTATGCAATAAAAATATTAATTGCCAACAAGTTTTTGGCCCAAACAGTTTAGTTATTATTATTTTTATTAATTATTCAACTTTGCTTTTCTTCTCGTGTCTCTGTTTTCATTAAAGCCACTGCTACTGTTTATTTATTTGCTGCTGCTGCTGCTGTTGTTGTTGTTTTTGGTCAGGGGTGCAAAAAAATTTCAATGGCCAGATGCAAATTTTCCACTTGGTTTATTCTGCTCCTTCATGCGAACATCGATGCAAAATCTGCGTTGGTGAAAAGTGCCCAAAAAATAAAATACACGTTGGGGAAAAAGCTTTCCATTTTTATAATATTTTCATAGCAATACATAAAATTTAATACGTACATAATTAATAAGATTCTTAATGTTGTCGTTGTGCACTCATATGTATTAACTAACTATCGTCGGTCTACTCAATCGACCACATCGGTTAACCGCAAGACTGTAACCACACAGACCACACCATTCGCACACACACAATAAATAATCATGTATGCATTATGTGTAATAACATTCATAAAATAAATAATTAAGGGCTCGCAATTATTTCAATACCCATTCAAGAGCCTGTTTATTGTCCACTCTTGATGAAATTTTACACGCGTAAAAAGTATGTAATAAAATGAAATTAAATTTCATGAAGTGAACTCGTGAACTTTTTTCAGTTTTGTATAAAACTTTTCAGTCAGAAAGTAGAATGCAAATAACAATAATAAAAATGGAAATAAAAATGTATGCAAAAGCGAAACTTGCAGAACTTTTCTGATGATGGCAACTAAAAATCGCTTCATTCTAATTACTTCCTCTTGGGAAGGGAGACGAGAGCTGAGAGCTGAGAGCAGAGAGCGTGAATCGCGAGCCGCAGAAGGACATCCTGGAGACCAACGTGCTGCTGAACACATCTAGTTTAAGTAGCAGCGAGACTGAGCCCGGCCGTGAACGGGCCGGGGCACATAAAACAATCGTTTCGTAATAAAGATGAAAATTTTATTAAAAGATGTCGGAAACAGATGTCGCCGCCAAGCGAATAACCCCACCTCCACTACAGTCCAGCTGCCAGGCAGCCCTCTAGCTCTGCAGCTCTGCAGCCCGGCAAAGCCAAAAGTCAGAGCCAGAGCCAGAGTAGGATGGAAATGGAAATGGGAATGGGAGTGGGAGTGGGAAGCAGCCAGCCAACCAACCAACACACACTTTATAATCTTTTATCGCATTTTTTCTACTTGGTTGACACAAAGAGCGTATTTATGCGACTGTTAACGTTATGAAAAGCCCATAATTTGCCATCCACCCCCCTTTCCTTGAACCCAGTTGCCATATAGTACTCGTACAATAAAAATAATAAACGTTCTGCTGAAAATCGATAGCAAACAGAATTCGCATCTCATTGATGGCAAGGGGCGTGTGGGGGTGCAAGTGGCGGTGGAAGGAGTTGGCTGGCCGTATTATCGGGTAGCAGCTGATATCGACAGTTGACTTGGCGGCGGTTGTCGTGGCTCATGAACTGGCTCCTGCTCTGGGTTATAAGTACTATATGCTACGCTCCCATCGAGTGCCGTGTATAAATGTTTGCGCTTTATTATATTGCCCATCCACGCCCACAACCATACATATGCCCCTCATCCGGGTAGCATGCAGCATCTTGTGACATTTTACCTTATTTTTTATGTATGTGACTCTGCGTGCAATCGACGTCCATTGTCACAGCACTGCGATGTCGATACAGATACAGATACAGCTACAGATACAGCCACAGCTACAGCTACAGACTACAGATACTCGTCTGAGTACACGATAATGATATCCATATAATGATGCGACTGTCAAATCCATTCCATTGGCATTTTCACTACGCCATCAACTTGTAAGAGTCTCATTCAGTCTGCCGCTGGAGTGCCAGCTGCTGCCGAGTCGAGTTCTGTGTTGACAGAGTCCCCAGTTCAAGTAGCAGGAATGATGGCTGTACTGATATAAATATTTTGATAGAATTATTAAAATATCTTTGTTTGCACATTTGTATCTAATTATTCGAGCTGTACATATTCAAATGCCATACAATGCATCTCAAAAATAGCAACAAGGACAATACAGACAAACAGATAATAACTGCCAAGAGCGGAAAGCTCAACCTACAATTAGGATTACGAGCAATATTTAAATAGAGCACAAAACTCGAAATCATTTACATATTTTCGATTCAGCACACACTTTGCCACAGCACAAGGAACTCAGCTGGCAGTCTGCGCCGAAAAAACAATTAAAACTTTGCCTTTAACACTTTGCTGTCTCTTGCGAAATACTCCCGCTCAGTGATAATCCCCTCCCCGTCCCTACTCTTGAACCGTGACCTCTTTTGATTTGTCAAGAACCGCGACAGCAGCAGTATTATCCTGGCTGTACACACATTCCATCCACTTATCAAATAATTGTCCTCATATTATGGCAGCTACAAAGCAGACACACACGCAGACCTACATGCACACACCCATACATACACAAACATATACACTGTTCAGCTTGACAACTGGCAAAGTACCAGAATTGTTGGAAAATTGAAATAATCTCAGCCAGATTCGAGCCAAAAATCCTAGCCGGGGCAGAAGCCGTCGCTTGGCTTTCGTGCCAAATAAAAATGTAAGGACACACAAATACACACACACACGCACACACACACTGATACACAAACAGAGACATGCTGAAATCCTTTGCATAAATGATGATGGCCCTGGCATGATGAGAAGAACTTTTAATCATTATTATCACATATTTATACGCTTATATGAGCATGTTTTATGTACTAGCTGGCAGCAGCAGCAGCAGCAGGAGTAGAAGCAGAAGGAAGCGCAGGATATGGAGTAATCCTTTTGAAAGCAAAAACCCACAAATGGCAGCGCAAAAAGGCAAGGCGAAACAAAGCTGGGATAACACACACACACACACATACACTCAGACACATATATGTATGAGTCAGTGTTTTGTTGTCCTTATTCTTATTGTTGCTGTTAAGAGTGCTCCTGATGACTTTCCAATTCGAGTGAGGCCACGCCCCCAGAGCACAGTGGGACGGGCTCGAGGATGCGTCGGGAACACCACTTGCACTTTTCGTTTTCGTTTGCTGAGCTCAGAAAGCCACAAAACAAGGGTTGCTTCTACTCCATGTCTCTCAGCCAGTGTGTGTGTGTGTGAGTGTGTTCTCAATTCTTATGTATGCGAATTATATGCTACAATAGAGTGTAGCGCATGCATAGAGTCTAAGCTTACATAGACTCCGCGAGGGTCTCCTGGCACTTGGCAAACTCGCTCTATGTACTTGTCGTTGTTGTTGTTGTTGTTGTTGCTGTCTGGCTAGTAAATAAGTCATCATTGTCGATTGTCGTCATCAACGCGCCGAGGACAACTAATTTGCGGTCATAATAAAAGTTAATCTACTGACTCCTGGCGCCTTTCTTCCAGTCGTAAACGCTGTCACTGCTGCAACAAATTGCGTGGCCAGAATATGGACAACTGAACCTGAGGGAGTAAATCTTTCCACAAATAGTATTAAATATTTCAACTGCAGACTACAAATTACACACAACTTAAATATTAAAATACCATTAAATACCATTACAATAATTATTTAGAATTATTGAATTAAATTTCATATATTTAACGAATAACGGAATAAGAATAAACAGATTGAAACGGAACCTTGTGCTGAAGACATAACAATGGATATATATTTATAATTATATTTAATAATTAATATAGATTTTATTCCAATCTGCATAATGATGGCTATTTTCGCTCAGTGCATACTTGGCTGACCAAATAAAAAAAGGATGAATACATTTACTTAAAACTCCTACTTAACCCACTGTGCGCACACTGTGAGCTCAGGTTTCCGCCGCATAACAAAGCATCTAATAAGAGAGCGCCACGACAATAACAACAACAGTAAGAGCAGCAGCAGCAGCAGCAGCAGCAGTAGCAGCACAGTAGCAACAACAAAACAAGAATATTAAATTTTTATTGTTTTCACACAAATAAAATCAAATAAAAAGCGTACAACAATTACAGAGGACTAAAACACACACAAAAGAGTCAAGATATATGTATAGCCATGCATCCATACATCTGTACATAAGGAGGCCGTCACGTGCCACATGAACAAGTACGACTGGGCAGGAGAAAAGGACCAACCACCGTAGAGCAACCCCTAAAACTGTTGGCGCTGCTGCTGCTGTGACAGGATGTCGGCAGGAGTTGAGCTCAGGCAGGCAGAATGGCTGTGAGCTCTTGTTCAGTACGAATCGAGCACTCGACGCGTACGCGGCGCGCACAGGCTATATACAGGCACAGCAGCGGCCACACGAATAGAGACACTTGGTTGGTACTATCAGTGTAGCAGTGTATGATTTTTACGTGATGTCTACGGCCTTCCTTGTGGACAGTCTATTGCATGCACAACGCGCACAGGGTTTCAGTGAAAGCCAGTTGAAGTCGAGCTTGAGTGAAATGCTCCTCAGCAGCCGTGGCCAGGCCGAGCAGTCGCCGGAGCAGTTGCAGGAGCCATTGTGCAGTTGTGGCAAGCGTGGTTATAAATGTGATAAGTGCCGTAATAATCGTGCAGAAAGTGTCGATAGCGTTGAAGAGATGGAGATGGAGATGGAAGACGATGACGATGATGAGGAAGAAGATGAAATTATAGCCGATATTGACGGTGTTGAGATAACGCCACACATCCACGAGGACGATCTCGAGGATGAGCTGGATATGGAGCCGCCGCGAGAGCCAATTAAATTGCCCAAAATGGAGCCCAAAGAGACCAGCAACACCGCCATCAGCATCAGCAACGGCAGCAGCAACACCACCACCATTCTCAAGGATAACAACAGCAAGCCCATACTCAAGTTCAGCGTATCTGCCATACTCGGAGATACCCGTGAAGGAGTTCGCGTGAGGAATGGTAAGGGTGCAGAGGGGGAAACGCAATAAACGCGACTTGGCAATTAATTTGCCGTGGCTAATGCCAAACGAAAACAATAAAGTCCAAAGAGAATACCAAATACAAAATCAAAATACAATTGCAATATGAAAATCCAAAAGAATAACAATTTCACGAATGTATAAAGTATTCTGCACAAAGAGGGTCGATCGACTCTGCTCTAAACTGAATTAGAATGAGCTGAACTCAATTTCGTTGTGCCACGGGGATCAGGCTGATTCTGTTGTTTTTTATTGTGCTCCCTAAGCCCTTGAGGCACGCCACAGCAGGCTGTAAAAACACAGACCACACCTAATCATGTTTAAATTATTGTATCTGAGCCTCGACAAATCCGCCGCTAGCTGCCGACCAAGCCAAATGCGCATAAACCAGTTCTCAGTTCCGAGTTCCGTAATAGTATCTCTGCGGCTGCGCGTGCTGCTTACTAGACGCACACACACACACACGCACATACTAGAACGAGGGTTCATTGAGGGATTTGCACCCAAAAGTAGGCGTGTCTAATTGTCCATCAGTCAATGATAACTGCAGCGCATTTTGTGTACTGTTTTAGCATCTGAATGGAGTTTAGTTTTTTGCTAGAGGTTTTCCGATTTGGATTGTGGGATTTTATGTGTCTTCTATTATTAATGAGTGGGCTGCATTTTTTATTGCATTTAATGGTGTTTTTTATGGGATTAATGTGCCAATTTTTTGGGAAAAAACATGACTGCTTTAATTTTATTACAGAATCGTGGCACGATATGATTGATATTGCCATGGAACACTGCGTTAATGTTTGTACTTCTATAGAGTCTTTGTCTTGTCATTGCTCTCACATTAATCGGTAGTAATTTTGAACCCGACGATCGATGAGGAACATTTTCAAGATGTGCAGTATATAGAAGTTAGGAATTATACATTTCAAATAATTTAAGATCTTACAAAAGTTCCATAGTTCCAACCAAACTCAATGCCAAAGATTGCCATGTAACCGTTTTGAAATATAAGAATTGAGAATTAATTTAAATAATTAAACACTGTACAAAAGTTCCATAGTTTCAACAGAACTCAAACCTATAACTGTTTAGAACTTCTTATGGCCACAATCCGCGTATAAATTAACTTTTTGCCGAAAATAGAGCCAGAGCCGCAAACGAAACAATGAGAACAATTATAACTTAATTTGTGCGCTCATTAGGCACACATGTGTTTGGGGCGAATACACACACACACTCACACTCACACACTAAAAAGTTTGGCTACAAGATTTCCATCATCAAATAAAACGCACATAGTACAGACAAAGCCAAGAGGGAGAACTGAAGAGGCGTTAATATGTTAATTGTTTCAGTTCAGCTCTAATCGAATTAAAATCATATCCTGCAGCGTCAGTGTGTGTATTGTGTGTGTGTGCGTGTGTGCGTGTGTGCGTGCTTGTGTGTAAATGGCGTCTGCTGTTTTTGGGTGTTTAATTAGAAATTGAAATGCAGTCACAAAAGCGCCAAAATCTCTCCGCAGGCAGGGAAGGCACAAAACTTTTGTTTGCGTTTCCACATGAAATGAAATCACAAAATGGAGCCAAGGTGTGCATGAGAAAGAAGTGGAGAGAGCGAGAATGCGAGAGGGTGATAGAGACAGCGACTGCGGCAGGTTTGAATGTGTTGCCACACACTTGAAGGGAAGTTAGCAGATTGGGGCTGCGAGCTGTTTAATTATGCCAGTTTGACACTTCAAAGCAGCATCTGCTGGGGCATCTCTGCCAAGGCGTTTCACACATGTGCGTGTGTAAAGGGTTGCTTTCTTTGATATGGGGCTGCTTGCTTCTGGAAATTCTGTGGCTTAAGTAAAGGCAGTGCAGACTACCTCTAAGATATAATCTGTTCAAGTTTTAAAGGAAAAAGTTTGCAGAAACACATTAAAAGAGATTTTATTATTGGTTGATTAGAATGTATTAGATAAGAATATCGTAGTCAGATTATTAGAGCTCCGTCTCAGTTTTCTATATGAAATAGCTATCAAAGGCGTATGATTTCGCAGCAGATGCATCATTAGCTACTCAAGTAATTTAGCTTAATTTTTCGTCTGAATATCTCAGGTAATTGATGTTTTTTTTTTATTCACAGAGTTTATGCAACCACAGCATATATGGCCTTATCTACAGCAGAACTTTATGCAACATCACACACATCAATATCACCAGCATCAGCACCAGCACCAGCACCAGCACCTTCAGCATCACACACAGCAGCAGCAACAGCCGTCGCCACATCCGCATCAGCAACACCATCAGCATCAAGGCTTGGCACTGCCACTGCCACACCCACTGCATCATCACGCCCATGCACATGCACACTTTCCACATCCCGCATTTCTAACGCATCAGCAGCAACAGCAGCATCAGCAGCATCACGGCAATAGTTGTCAACCGCAAACCACAGCAACGACGGCCGCATCCTCGTCGTCACCTGGTAGCACAATTAGTGATAGCGACAACAATCACAACAGCAACAGCACCAGCAATAGCAACAACAACAACAGCAGCAGCAACAGTATTCAGGATGGTCGACCACATGAAATTGGCACTTGTAACGACTCCAACTCCCACGAGGAAAACAACAATCGAAGATTAACGCAAGACAAGCTGCAGCAACAGCAACAACAGCAGCAACAATTGCTGAGTGGACAACAAGCAACAGGAGGGCCAGCAACAGCAGCGCATCCGACACCACCACCGCCACCACCAATACATCCGGTCATTGCCAAACCAATGCCCAGCCGCCCCACACCGTTTCTGCCCCACACACTCAATCATCCGCATTTGCATTCTCTGCTGGCGCACTGCCGCAATCCCTACATGAGTGGTAAGTCCCACCTTCCCCTCCCCGTGCACGATCCTAATCCTGTTGCAATTGCAATTACTGCCTAACAATTTGGCACCCCATTGCGCTCATTAACAAGTGTTTACTGACCAATCCCAGCCCCAGTTTACCCCAAACTGACTCAAACTGTCTGATGCAATTTATTTCATTATCCCCCCTCCCTTCTCTTCTCATCCGTGTTGCAGTTGGTGCCCAAGTGTTTCCCTTGCCCCCAGGACAGGGCTTCCCCTGGGCGCATTCCACACGTGGTAAGCCGCGAAGGGGCATGATGCGGCGTGCCGTCTTCTCAGGTTCGTATTCCTCCTAAAACCATAAATTTAATTATTAATTTTTGAATATATTTATTCTTTTTTATTTTAAAATGTTTGTAATGCAGACTCGCAGCGCAAAGGTTTGGAAAAGCGATTCCAACAGCAGAAATACATCAGCAAACCGGATCGCAAAAAGTTGGCAGAGAGATTAGGTCTCAAAGACTCTCAGGTAAGTCGAAAACTTGGAATATTTAACGACTGCTCGTCAACCGACTGACTCACACGTAACGTTCTTATTGTGTAAATCCCTTTACTTCGAACTATTGGCCATATGTTAGGTAAATTGATGTATTACCAAGCCAGAAGTAGATCGAATAAGCGAGCTTACATTGAATTAGCAATTGAGCTTATCAAAATGAGTTGTAAGCGTGCATAATGAGAAATTGTTTAAAACTTTTCGAATCAGCTTTAATAAGCGACAGCGACAGCAAACGCATATAAAGCAATTATAATAATAACAAGTAATAAGAAGAACAAAAGCCATGGAATATACTTCAGGGAAAATAAAACTCCGCCCTTTGTAAACGGAAAGCTCTCAGAGCAATGGCTGCGCACAGCAAAATGGAAGCTTAACGAGTCATGGCATTGGGGGAGGGGGCGAAGGGGGCTGGGCGTGCAGCCTTTAAATGCGCAGTCGCTTGTCTTGGCAGAGCGCGTATGTATATAAAGGTCGCTTCGAAATACATATAATGAAATTATAACGAGCTATAAGAAATTCATTTCTGCTCGTAGGATAAGGCAGACCAAGAGGGCAATGTATAGCCAGTATTGATTGTGTGGAGACGGCATAATTAAGCTGATAAAGAGAGCAGCTGATAAAGCGAGGAGTCGTTTATGCAATTCATTAAAATATATTTTAAAATTTTGCACATCTTCAGTATTGTCGAACAGTTTTCACATGGCTGCAGCAATGTGGCATGACCAATTTGGGCTTGTCAAAATGTAATCGATCACAACTCAATCACAGAGCCTCAACTGGAAATGTTCAGCATCCGGTAAAAACAAAAAATGACTGAGCAAGGGAGGGAATAGTCACAGCCGTCGGCAACTGCTGACAATTTTATGCCAAATTAGTGCAGCTCTTTTTTGAGTATTTGCTGTATCTGCTGTGTATCTGCATTTGCTTTTGTTGCTCTGTGTCAAACTGCACATAATTCATAAAAATTTCATAATTACGCAATAAGCGTGTCCGCTTGTAGACTGGGACATGAATTCATCAACATCATCAACGCAACGCAATTAGTCGCGCCCCTTTTACAGGCGAATGCCTGCCGATTGATCATATTCACCTTAATGATCTTATAATATGACCTCAACAGCAGCTAAAAGTTCAACGTGCGAATTGCATTCATCTTGCAAGAGCTATTCAGATATATATACAAATAAATATTACAATTTATTTCAATCGAAATTATGTTTATTATAGCGACAACTTATAAAGTTTAGTTAAAGTTACTCTTTTTGTTTTTTGGATTTTTCTAAAAGTTTTGCCTCAAGTCAATTGAGTGAATTTCCACTTTAACAGCTTACAATTATTTTATGACTATTGCACCAGTTCTCAGCCATTAATCTCACGAGGAGCACAGCATTCATCAATGGCACTTTGTCAAATGGAAAACGGAAAATGGAAGAATGAAAACCTTCACGGGACAGCGTCAAAAACAAAGCCAAAAATAAAATGAAATCATAAAAAGAGAGCCTTTAAAAAAATGTGCAAAAATGTCAGAAAAACTCGCAGTCAAATCGCAGCAGTTGGTCCTGGTCTGCTGTCCAGTGTCCACTGTCCACTGTCCACTGTCCACTGTCCGAGCCTTTTGCTCGCTTGGCTACAAAGGACAAAGTGTTGTGTCCTGCCGCCGGCGATGGCGACACCGGCTCCATTAACAGCCAAGCGGGTGGCTTGGGGCAGTTTGTGGTTGGGCCTTGAGTGTGTGGGTGATGAACGAGTGTGGATATTCACACTCATGTGACATACACACACACACACACACATACTGACCGTTAGTGTGGGTGCTTCGATTGCATTTCAGCGCGTGGCCTGGTATGCAACATGATTTAAGGACTTGCCATGCCACACACTTATTGTGCTGCTGCACTTTTTGTTTCGCGTGTTGTTCATTCTGCTGCACGCTGCCTTTTATTACACTCACCGCCATAAATATTCGCCCCGAGTGCAATGCCGCTGCACGATATTGCGTGCCTTTGCGGTTGACAAACGTTGCATTGATGGCGAACCGCGATGGCTCAGGTGATTCATCATTTCGAGTGTTGACTGTTCATTGAGTGCTCGTGTTCATTGCAACTTTTATTGCGTTTTCAACAAACGCACTTGAAAACGCTCCCCAACCACAATGCTCCCTCTTACGATTTATGCGAATTTGTCAATTGTTTTTCTCTTTGTTAAATTATTAAAATCATATTTTAGAGCTAGATTTGCGTTCTGCTGAGGCTGGTTCAAGTCACGCCCCAACTGCAGTCCTGCAAGTGACAGTTAGCAGCCTCATAATCCGGCGGCGATAAATTTAATTGCCATTAATGACACTTCAAACGCCAAGCCAACGGGAATAATAATAATACACGCCGCCTGCCAAGTGCAGAAGAGCGGAAATGAAAACATCTTGAGGGCGAATTCTATAAATCTGATTTGCATTTTTAAATCAATGCACAAAGCAAAAGTTCTGCGAATCGCGACTCTGGCATCAATCGCTTAAACGAGTTGGCAACCCCGCAGGCATCGCTCACACACACACACACACGTGCCAGGGCTGGCAGCAACTTTTTAAGTGTCATGTCCAAAACAAATTCGTCTGTTTTTGATTTGCCCGAAAAATGGGGGAAGCGCACAGTAAATGAAAAACAGAAAAATGTATTTGCACATGTGAGTGTGAGTGTGACTGGGAGTGTGTGTGTGTGTGTGTGTGTGTGGAGAAATGCTTGTGGAAAGTCGGTTTTCGTTTTAGTATTTTTTCGGGTACTTTTGGAATTTTCACGTTATAAATATTTTTATCTTTATTTCAATTGTCTGCCATGCATTGTAGTGAGTGTGAGAAAGTGCCACTGGAGCAGGGGAGGGGTGGACACAGCCAAGGGGTGGATTACAGCAGACATTTGCGGCATATATTTTTTATTTCTGTTTGCCGCTGTGTTTTTTTTATTGACTCAACAACAACAGGAGCATAGGCTTTAAAGTACATTGATAAGTAGACTAAGAATATAGCGATGCATATTGTATTATCGTAGAGGAAGATCGGTAAAAGCGTTGCTGAATTAAGTTGTATTCTGTAACAATTTGGCTTAAACTCCTCACACATTTAAGGGCTATCAAAGTGCAGTTAAACAACAAGAGAAGAGGGAGCATATAACTCGAATTTCATTTGATGGCTGGCAAAAACGATTGAGATACATTAGAAACCATCATTTACAGCTTTGGTTACAAAATAAATTCATGACAAATTGCTAAATAAATGGCACAAGAACTCTAAAACAATAACCGCAGTGGTCACTTGAGTAACAAATTGTTAGTTGGTAACCCAAAACGCAGAGACAACTGCCTAGAACGACTTGAAATGACTTTGGCAAATAGTAGCAGACTATTTAATACGCTATTACGCAGAGTATCGAATAACCTAATGGGGGAAACCGCACACAAATGGGTTGGCAGTGCCACCCCTTAGTGAGCCACTGCCTCATTAGTTAACATATGTTGCCACACTCACCCAGACTCAGACGCAGCATCCGCTTCCCTTTCTCTGACTCCAACAACAGCTTGTGCTCATTGCCAAAGTCAATTTTCGGCAAAAGGCAGCCCAAAGGCAGAGCAATTTATAGCGCAAACTGACTCAAGCAAACCAATTCCCACACCCACTTTAGCCAACTACAGTTCCTCCCCTCTGGAACTCTACTCTGGTTTATAAAAACTTCAAACAAATGCCTTTGCCGTTGTGCAGGCGGAGTGTCAGAAAAATATGTTACTTAGTTTGCCAATAGGGCTGATTCAGAATCATAGTATGTATCTGAACCTGGTTTAGCACAATGCGAAAATGAGAAGATTATTTAAATGCTCAAACTGATGGCAAATGTGAATAGTTTGGAGTATACTATATAGAATAACCTTCAATTATTATTATAAATATTTTCCTAATGGATTAACTATGTTTTTTTATTGGGCAAAATGCATTTAAGATTATAGAGAGGGCAGATCCCAATGAAAGCTATCAAGCAGCCGAAAGCAAACATCATAATTTCAAGCTCATTAAACTTGGAAGCAAAGAACTGGGGAGGAAAACTAGAGGTCCATTTTCCAGCCGACTTTTTGCACGCTGTACTGCTTCCCCAGACGCATACTAAATTGCACGCTTTATAATTAATTTCCATCAAAAACAGACGACGAAAAAGGACGATAGACGAAGGAGGATAGAGGACAGAGGACGGGGAACGGGGAACTGAGAACGGACGAACATTGAATGAGGAACGAAGGCTGCTCGCCATTCGGGTTGGGCCATAATCATTAATCTTATCGCCGCCTGAGCTTATTATTTCAATTGCTGCTAGAGCAGAACAAGGGATGGGGTAAACTGCTTGGGTGGGTGCGATGCTGACGCTGGAAAATTCAATGACCGGAAGTAAGTAAAACAGCAAACTTCCACACCATCCACCCATCCACTGGTCCCTGGCGAAATAAAAATACTTGGCACGTGGCAGAGGCCAAGGAGGTGGTCCAGGCGACGTTTTAGCTCAACTCAAATCTCTGCGGTTAATCGCTTGTTTAACATGTCAGCACTTTTCTTGTTGTTGTTGTTGTTGTTGTAGCTGTTGTTTATTTATTTATATGTCTGCAGATTATATGAAAAGCTGTGATAAGGATGGGGTGGGTGCTGAGATTTGCTGAGCGAGAGTCAATTTTCTGTAAAATTTTCAACTAATCCCACAGTATGGAATATTTAAACTACAAAATATTATTATTATTATTATTATTGCTATTATTTGTCGACATTTAGATATAAGTTCATATGTAAAACACTCGTGAGCTTCCAATTAACGCGTAAAGCTATAGGCAGGCGTATAAATTTGTTGCAATCTTGTGGAAACAAAGTAGACAACAATAAAGCAACACAACAACAACGGGCACAGCGGAGGTAAACACCCATTGAATAATAACTCAAAAACAGTTGCAAAGTCATGGTCAGGGCTGGGCCACCCAGCTGCAATTTGCTCTTAAGTGTTTGCGTCCTACTCGTGTCTCTTATTGTCCCTGTCAAATGCAGCAGACACACATAAACTTACACGCACGCACACACGCACACTCGCACACAAGGCAGAGCTAACAGCACTTTTGCTGGACCAACTTTTAAGCTGCATAGTGTGATGGGAGCGCAGCACTGTCACTCACTGGAAAAGCTGTCATTTAAGGGCATTTTCCATAGACTTCGTTCCACTGTGCGGCCTCTAATCAATTTGTTGCCATTTAGCAAATGTCTCCTCATTTGCATTTATTATGGATTTGCCAGCGTCTGTTGTTGGCATTGCAGTTCAAACTTTTGCCGGAACCACGCCCACACACACAGGCTCACAGGCGCACACTCCCCCTTTCCACACACACATACACACAATGGGAAACTTTTCAGTTTTGCCCGAAAAGTTCGTTTGACCAGGGAAGCATGGAAGGGCTGACAGTGGCCCATGAATTAATGTGGGCCCTGTGGCCATGGAACAGTTTTTGACTGCGCCGGACAGGCGGACATACGAAAAATTAGACAGGCATCCATCCCGTAGTTGGACGTATTCAATTTACCCATCTCATTGCACACTATCACATTCTATATGCTCCCAGGTAAAAATTTGGTTTCAAAATCGACGCATGAAGTGGAGGAACTCGAAGGAGCGCGAGCTACTGGCCAATGGCGGCTCACGCGACCAGACGCTGCCAAACAAGAATAATCCCAATCCGGACTTGTCCGATGCCAAATGCGATCGTCCCTTGACGCCGCTCTCCCCCTCGCTGCTGTCGCCCAATGGCAGTGCCACGCCGCCAACACCAGCAGCAGCTGTTGCCAAGGATGAACCGGCAACAGGCACAGCAACACCAACAGCAGCTGTCACACCCAAATCACCGCTGTCTGGCAGCAGCAGTTCGCCTCTTGAGGGTGGTGCTACAACACCAACAGCAACATTCGCCGGTATGGGAAATCACAATCAAGGGACAACAGCAACAACACCTACTGGATACGGCATGCAAATCAGTTCGCCGCCTCCTCTGTTGACCAGCATCAAGTTGAGCGATCAATCAGCCACCCCCACGCCCACCACAACGGTGTCTTCAGCGGCGTCATCACCACCAGGTATTGCCGCCGCTGCCGAATTCCAGGCGAAGATCAGTGCTGAAATGCAGAAGCAACTGGTGGCTGCGGATCTTAAGTTTAAGCTAGAGAGTAGTATTCAAGAGGCCAAGCAACGACGCTTTGAACAGCTCCAGCAGCATCTTCATCATTCGCCACACTTCTCAGCCATGCGGGAGGTGGAGTTGGCGGCAGCGGCGGCAGCAGCGCAACTACATCATCACCACCAACAGCAGCAGCAGCAGCAGCAGCAACAACAACAGCAACCTGGAGGAACACCAACAGGTCAATCTCATTTTCAAACCTCGGAGTTCATGAAGCTATACTACGATGAGTACGACGACTCCAATTCGGACAGCGATGAGGAGATAAGCGTTACGTGATTTCCAGGACACACAGAGAGACGGACAGACAGACAGACTGTAAATATATATGTTTAGCACATTGAACTGTACATTTTGCGTAATTACCAGTACTCTTAAATTATGAACTTATAAACCTAATTAATTAAACAATTCATTAATTAAATTATTGGTCTTAATGTGTGCATATTTTTCGAATTTAAATTCAAACAAAGAATAAAGCTCTTAAAACAATTTGCAGTAATTGTGTCTCCTCTCTAATGTTATCAGATATGTTTTAACATTTTGAAAATGTAATAATATAATTAAACCATAATACATTTTTAGTTACTCTAGTCACATTTAAAAGATGTTTAAGCAGCAAACCACTTCCCATCTATAGCGGAGACTCCAACACAGGTTTGTGTCTTTGCTTTATAGGTGATCCCAAAATCATTAAGCAAACAATACCACTTGAGACAAAGCTATTATTATTAACACAAAAAGTGCGTTATATATTAGGCTTAAATCTAAGATATGTAAATAATAATAATCGTATTGTGTGTCGTATATTAGACTTAAATCTATGTAAATAATAGTATTCGCATTTATTAAGGCAAAGCATAATACAAATAATATTCGTAGTTCGTAATGTTAATAGAATACTGAACTCAGCTGCTAGCGAATCTTTTGATAAAGCTTATAAATTAAAAATCACTCTTTCGACTAAACGGGCGTCTTGCATACACCACAAACTAGGAAATCTTTGTACATGGAGGTGTCATCTACACCAGGAATAAATTCGATAATGATGTGGACACATCTATGCCGATTCATCATCTATACGGATGGCGAGATTTATGTGTCCCTCGGCACTTGTTGCCTCTACCGGCTTCACGGTGTTAAATATAACAGGAGTCTCACACTGAAATATTTCCTCGGATATGGCAGGATTGTCAATACCCTTCCCAGTGATCTTCTGCACACTGCGCCGCTGCGCAGTGTCAATGATCAATGATATAAGCCAGCCCAGAAACATAGTCAGCAGGCAACCGATCATGCTAAACCACATGTAGCTAATACGGAAGATGGGCCAGGAACTGCGGGTGGAAGACTTGTGTAAATCAGACTGGATCAGCAAAACACGTAGAGCCAGTACTTACGTAAAGCCACCTTCAACTGGTGACACTAAACTTTCACTGAGTAAGTCATCTATGATTCCAGTGACATTCACATGACAGTTGCAGCTCTCTACGGATGTCGGCAGTGCTGTAGTCTCGACGTTGCCGATTTGGGCCACCACACCCACAAAAATGACCAGAGCTAGAGAGAGGAGTCCACCATAGAAGGCACCCTTGCAATTTGCCTGCTTGCAGACAATGCCCAACAAGAAGAGACCCAGTGTTACACCACCAATGAGTCCATTTAAGGTGAGGGTAGCCTGAAGAACTCCGCCCAGATGTTCCACTATGAAGACCAAGCCAAAGGAGACCACACCGAAGCCCAACGACATCCACTTGGCATAGGTAGCGCCCTTCTCAGGCGATATCTTAATGTTCATTCCATTGATCAGTAAATCCTCACAAGTAACAGCCGACAAAGAATTTAAGGCAGAGGCCACTGTCCTATAGTCAAGGTTAGAAAGGAATAGATCAGTTCGCATATAATATATCAAACTATTTTTATCCTACCCCAGACTAGCCGCAAAGATGCCAGCTACGAAGATGCCAGCGGTGGTATAGACGTTCTCGTAAGTGTTGATCACATAATAAGGCAGCAGCTGATCCGAAGCAGAAATACGGTCCACGGTCAAGGGATCACAGTCCGCATAGTGGGTGAAGACCATCAGGCCAGTGTAGAAGTTAAGTAGGAATACGACAACCAAACCAATTATGGCAAATCCTAGAGCGATCTTGGCCAGTCTCAAGGACTTGAGGGACATACATTTTTGGACTGATGCCTGATTAGTACAGAAGAGCGATGTCCAGTAGAAGAACCCACCAATGACTACAGACCACACAGTGTGCCGTGTGGTTAAAGCCGGATCAAAGCTGGTTTAAAAAAAGCGTTAAAACCATATGGGTCATTTGGGATTAAAGTCATAGACTCACTTAAAGAATTCCAATCGATCACGTTCAGCGGCGGTCTGGAATATTTCGATTGGACTACCACTGTAGAAGGAGCCGATGCCAATAATAAAGACTAGGGAGATGGCCAGGACAGCAGCCTGTAGTAAAGTTAAAGGTAAATATTAAATATATCACAGTGTAAGCAGCTTTAGGAGCATACCTGGAATGAATCCGCGATGACACAAGCCTTTATTCCACCCATAGAAGAGTAAAACACACACACAACGTAAATCAAAACCACAGCGATTTTTGTATCCAATCCCGTGGCCTTAGACAGGGCGATGGCGGGGGCCAGAACAGCCACAGCAGTGTAGAAACACATCTGAAATATGATATAAACAGAAACAGGTTGAGGTGGAATTCTAGGTGCTCCTTTAGTTAACTGTTTACCTGTATAACATAGAGGACTGCGCCAAGGATGCGAATCTCCTTACCAAAACGGATGCCCAGGTACTCGTAGCAACTGGTTAGCTCCATTTTAAAATAAATGGGATAGAAGACCTTGACTGCGACTGGAATGACCAGGACCATGGGTATCACAATTAACACGAACTGTGTGCCCTGAAAGTACATCTCAGCAGGATTTCCCAGCAGCTCAATGGCCGTAATGAAACTCGTTGTCAGGCTGAGGGTAACCGGAAGGATGTTCATTTCGGAGCCGAGCAGAAACTCATCGGAAGAAGTACCGCCGGTTTGGAAGAACCCATAGAAGATGCCAATGCCTAAGGAGACGACCAACATTGACAGTAGTATAAAGTAATCTATACCCGAGAAGGTCGCCTTGTGACTTGGCTCACTACACTCCTCCAGACCTTGTGTGGGAGCAATCCTTTGAGCCTTGAACGACGACAACAGCAAAGTGGCAGCATCATTGAACTCTACATACTCCTGGGATGCAGCAGAAGAGCCAGCAGGCACTTCCCCACGAACAATCAGATACTTTTGTTCCGTCGTGATGGGTTCAGTCTTCAACGTGTGCGCCTCTATAGAATGTGCCAATGCACACAAGGTCAGCAATTTCAGTATGGTAGCAAACATGTCGACAAAATCCGTTAACAGTTACGATAGATTGGGAATAAGTATGGAGCAATCAGATCTTCCCCAGGTAGTTGTTAAGATAAGCTTTCAATAATTCCGTTTCATCTACATGTCACAACGATCTGCAATGGGAAGCGGAGAAAATATTTGATAGCATAGACTAAGGCCAAGTTCAGGGTTTTTATTGGAGAAATTGCGCCGAGGCGGCAATTACAAAGCCCCAATAGTTGTGGGTGTCAGGTCGTTAATTAATTAAGATCTGCAACAGTGTCTGTAGCTGCAGCTGAATTACAAATATGAATTATTGGCTTACATAAGCCATTTAATCATATTGACTTTTAATTCTTTATTTGGTTTAGTAATACGTTAAGAATTCGTTTATTTTTAACTATTTGTATTCGTTGGTCTTACACTACAATTTGCCCTGAGTAAACGCAATTAAATGAGGCATAAAAGAAATCAAGTATTAAGAGTCATCGATTCAATTCAAACCCAAACCCAACGCGAATCGATAAAATGCTCGCGTGTAAGTTGCAAAACTATGAAACTTTTGAAACAAGAGCAGCAGTTCCTGCCGTATGGGCATCCAATTAATAAATGTTAGATTTAAGCGAATTTATCTGGTTTTTATTGAACACAACTGAAGTGCGCCGGATTGCGCCAGTTTGGCTGGAAATTCCCTTACCCCCTGACTGGAAAGCCTCAAGGAAGAAGCGGCTCAAAGGGTCGTATTCTCTTTCTTGGTGGCAAAAAAAAAGAAATATTCACCTATCTCCCGCAGCCCCCGTGGCATCATCGAGTCTTTTTACTGCAATATCTTTATTATCGCCAGCGTCTTCAGTCTTGTTGAGTTAATTGATACGCGCGTTTGTATAGCTTGTTATTGTTATCGTCGACCCATTAATATTAATAAGAGCAATAATAATATTAATAATCAAAATATGTACGCAATTCCGTTGGACATTTTGACAGTGTGTGCACAACTTTATTATAATTTATGACAAAAAAAAAACAGAAGATAGCGTAAAGTCATATGAGTTTATTGTAGTAATGTAAAATAAATAAATACAGCATTCATACTACTCAAAATACACGAACTAAATAAACCTGTTTTACAAACTTAAAACCCAGCTGACATTTCTATAATAATATTACTGTTATACACCCAATCCGTATAATAATATGGTGGAAATGTTTTATATGTGCTAGTATGTAACAGCAGGTTGAAATTATATTCTGTAAAACAGAAATATTTATTACCAAAGCCAGACCTAAGTAGAGGGTGTCTGGTCAGCTGTCACTTGTGTTTGTTTGCTAACTTATTATTTGGTTGAGCTATGTCATTACGTACTTACGCAAATCTAGCTAATAATTAAGGAATATCTCACTAAAAGGGATTTATTTATCGTTGCTTTTCTTTATTTGTAGTATTTGATCGAGTTAGATTGGATATACTAGAGCATGCAAGTAAATAAATTTGTTCAGTGGTTTTGTGTGTATTATTATTATTATTTATAAATTCGTGTATTATCAAAAATTATAACAATGGCTTTATTCACATCAAATCTCACCTCTAAATATTATGATTATTAATCTGTGTTCGATTATTCCTTTTCTTCCACAACGAATGACTTTTTCGAGAAAGAAAGGTAGAAATGTTCTAAACTGTATTTGTAATATTGTTCCGCGATTATTTTTATATCTCATTAACTTTATTTTAAAAAATTCGCACAGAAACTTTTAAACCACAACAAAATTTGTATATTTGGTTGAAAATTTGCCACTTTTATCCAATTGAAGTGAAGTGCACTTTTCTTTATTTCCTCGAAGTTCGAACTTATTCACAATTTTCAAACGAATGAATGTGTCCAGATGCCGTTAGGCGTTTATATATGGCTGCTAGTGCCCTATTCCAATTGCCAGAGCCACAGCGCTCGGTTTCTTATACTCTGAAAGAGCGTAAAGCAATCGCAGTAAAGAGCGAGAGTATGACTAACAAATTAAGACATTTTATACTGAGTTGTGATCTTATGATGGAAGAGAGACACTAGAGTGAGACTGATAGTGGGTAAGATAAAGATGGAGGAAAGTGAGGTATTTGAGAACCAGACCTGGGAAAGCAATCAAGTGACATCTTTGGCAAATTATTGAATCGCAATTCTTAAGTCCTCCAAAGTTATAATTTTGATTTAATAGCATATTAAAATTTAGGTGCTTATCTAGAATATTTTATCACCATTTCTTGGTTGGTCATTAATTGGCGTAGTGGAAATTTGTAGACGAAAGGGATTTGCGGAAAATACCGGAGACAACTTCCTCAAGGCGGTTACACGAAGTAGAATGGACACATCGTTAATTGAACACGCACCCAAAGGCTAATCGGAGATGTCTTTCTAAGATACTTAAACGATTCAGTCAATATTTATTTATTTATTTATTCATAAACAGAAAAAACAGCACAGCTTAAACAATGTAACATAGCACAATTACTGAGCAATAAATATGAGGGCTTCAAATGGTAAATATTTTTTGGAGCGGTGATTAATTATTTTGAGTCTACATTTAGAAATACTCGTACTTAAATAACCTGAGAAAGTATTGTCTCATTTGATAGCTGTATATCTTTACGATTTGATCTGTCAGATTCAATTGGCATGGCAGGGGATGTGGTGGCAGGGACGATGGCTCGGATGTCTGGTTATGCATATCTACAATCCCATCCCCCATACGTTCTTTGATAACATGATGACTGGTTTGATCTGGAACCGATTTCGCTCAACGGGTTTGCGTTCCTGTTAATAGAAAATTATTTGTTTACAATTATTGTTATAGTGTTTGCTATTTTTTTAAAATGCTGCATGTGGTTAATTTTAATTGAAATGTGTAAGAAATTCGAATTGAAACGTTCTCTGGGCCCCCTTCACTCAATTAAAAAACAGCATTGAATTAATAAATTTATATAAACGAATATAACATAAAAATCGTCAGAAAAGTTTAAAATGTGCACCCATTTCAGACGCTTGATAACTATTATTTAGTTAATATAAGAATATTCAAGAAAGTTTTTAAAGCTATAAGTACCTGACCATAAATAAACACAAGCCTTACAAATGTCATTAAATGTCTAATGTCGGAATATTGCACAAAGAAAGCTTAAAGTCAATTTTTAATTGTTTCTGCTAATGAGAGTGGGCGTTGGAAATTACTATACGTTTTGCGGAACCTAACTCAATTAGATTAAATTTTGTATCTTTTATTGGGCTGCAATTCGAATATTCGAAGTCTTTCAAAGAATAAATAGCGCCAACAATCTATAGATCTGTTACATTTCAAAGTTGAAAATTACCTGAAATTACACAATTGCATCAAAACTCAATGGCGTTTTTGGCAAAAATTTGCGCTTTTATGAGTTAGCGCAATGACACTCTTTTTATTTGTTAAACTGGCTCGTTACTTATATATATATATAATATAATTGAACACATTATATTTTGTTGGGCCTCACACACATACAACTTCATATTTGCATCATTAGTTAACTAATTAGTTATGTGGCAACATTGTCTGTGAGTGAACTAGTTCTGTCCATGGCTCAATTGAACGAACAAAAAACTTTGTGGCATCACCTTGCTAAAAGGTAAATATTGAACGAAATATTTTGCTTAGCATTTCGAAAAATATTAAGAAACACGGTAGTAAACAGGAATTTAGTATACTCCACATAATATGAGTGTCCCAGCAGCCCCATCGGGCATTCAATGCACCGCAGGGGCGGTGCCTGTCCGAAATGAAAAGGGTAAGAAAATATAAAGTGCTGTTTCAGCCATGTTTTAAGAATTTCGCTTGCTCCAGGTGAAATATCTATGCAAAAGGTTAAAGTGCAGCGATATATATCCGGAAAGCGACCCGACTATGCACGTGCCGATTCCAGTTCGGATGAAAGTGATGACGATGATTTTGTGGATAATAGAAAGCGGTTGGAACGCCACAAGGCAGAGCGCCACAAAGTTGAGCTAACGCGACGCGGCAGTGGTGATGAAAAGGATGCTGCTGAGCCAGAAGATGATGCAGAAATAGATGATCCTCGTTTACGACGGTTGCGCGCACGTCCAGTAGACATGGAAGATTTAGAGCGTGAGCGTCGTGAGCGGCACAGGCATATTCACGAACCCGAAATGGTGGAAAGCGCTAGTGAGGATGAGGAGCCATTCCTGGACAGCATGGAACAACAACAAAGTCTTGAACGGTCAACAAATAAAATTACCCTAGCTTCCGAATCCGATACGGACTCTGAACTAAGCGAGACAGAATTGGAGAAACGACGTGCAAAATTGCGATCACGTATGTTGCAGCAGCAACGTGAGGAAGAGGTGTTGCAGAAGGAAGACGAAAAGCAGTCTGAATCATCAGAATCTGAGAGCTCTGAGTACGAAGAGGAAACCGAGAGCGAAGAAGAGAACGAGCCACGTCTAAAACCTTTATTTGTGCGAAAACGCGACCGTGCAACCATACAAGAAAAGGAAAGAGAAGCGCAAAAACAAAAGCAATTGGAAGCTGAAGCCAAACGAGCGGCGAAAGAGCGTAGGCGTGCTACTCTGCGTCTCGTAGAGGAGAGCGTCAAGAAAGATTTAGAGAAGATCAAACCAGAAACAAACGAAGCGTCAATAGATGACGTGAATACAGCCGATGAAAACGATGAGGTTGAGTATGAGGCTTGGAAATTGAGAGAGCTAAAGCGGATGAAGCGAGATCGAGAGGAGCGCGATAAGTAAGTTGTCTAAATCAAATAAATGATACATACTATTTACAATATTTTCCACTTGCAGTTCTGAACGTGAAAAATTAGATCTCGAACGCATGCGAAATCTTACAGAAGAGGAAAGACGCCAAGACTTACGAGCGAATCCCAAGCACGTTACCAACAAGGCCACCAAAGGAAAATATAAATTTCTACAGAAATATTATCATCGTGGTGCCTTCTACTTAGATGAGGAGAACGATGTGTTAAAACGAGACTTTGCTCAGGCGACGCTCGAGGATCACTTTGACAAAACAATTCTGCCCAAAGTAATGCAGGTGAAGAACTTCGGACGCTGCGGGCGCACTAAATATACGCATTTAGTTGACCAAGATACCACCAAATTCGATTCGCCCTGGTATGCTGAGACTTCTAACAATATGAAGTTTCATAATGAACGTGCAGGTGGCATGAGGCAGCAATTCGACAAGCCAACAGCATCGAAACGGAAAAAATTAGAATAGTACAAAGGAAAGAAATTTAACGAAAAATAAACTCTTATATATTATCCAAATATGTGAGAATTAAAAGTTGATATTGAACTTCACAGTTTAAACTAATCTATATATAACATTGTGATTAGAATTTGAGAGTGTGCTTATCCAGTAGATCCAGTCTATGACGTAACACGGATTGCATAATGGCATCAGTTTTAATGAATTTTGGGTTGGAACTGTGGGTTCTTAATTTTTCACAAATCTTTTCATCCATTTGGCAAGAAACCACATAAAACTGTTCTTTGTTATTAACTGGAGGAGCTCTGTTGAGCACTTTTCCGCCAGCACATTGAATAATGGCTAAGGATAGAAAAAATAGGTTAAAAACAATCTAGAATTTAATATTTTCGTATATTTCAATAATTACCTTTCATCTCTTTGATATTAGGTTGAATGTTGGTAGTTAGCATAAAATTAAGCTCATTTAGTAGCCTAGGCTTCTCAAATACTGATAGAGGGTTAAACATAAAGTCCTTCTCAAATTTGTCGTCGTTGAAAATATGTTCTGATTTGACGACAATCGATTGCGTTTTCTGGATAGAGTGCAACCAGCAAGACGAAAGTATAGGCTTATTAGATGCTACTGCAGCTAATAATTTATAGGTTCGTTCACCCCTATCCATGATGAGTACATCGCAATTTAGGGGATTTTCCGTCAGTGCCACGAAACCTTTAAGAATATTTGAAAATAGTTGTATATTTAAATACAAACAATTTTAAATAGCTACCTTTAAGAGTTTTCAATATAACACTGAGTTCAGCGTGATTCACCAATGAACAAGCAATCTGGATTTTTTTACCCGAAGCTTTAATATTATTTACATAATTATTAATATCTGAAAACAAATAGTCTGAAGATAAGTCAAATTGACATTTAATAATAATTTGGGCAATTACCGCGTAAAGGATCCGGTTTATTCCCAGCAATTTCTTGATTTCGAGACCCATTTTGATTCAGTCTTTTTGAATTCCTGAGGCTTCGTATAGAAGTAGTTGGTTCATTTTCTTTTTGAATTTGAATATCATAGGCATCGACATTTTTGAAGGCTTTCAACCTTGTCTTAAATTCGCGAACCTTCACATCAGTTTCTTTATTTCCATTTGCAGATTTTAAGTCTTCTTTTATATCTTTTTTATTACGAATATCAAATTCTCCAACATTTTTAAAGGGTTTAACCATTATCTTAAAATCTTTGACCTTCTGTATAGACGATCCTTCTTCGTGTCCCGCTTTAATATTGGATTTATCTATCAACGATTTGTACTTATTACATTTGTAAAACTTTAAAGTAATATTTTGAACTTACATATGGAACAATCGACGTCTGGCTCCAGTAATTTCTTTTGTTGCCGTGTTCTGGGGGTAATTAAAATTGGAGGAGGATCTAAAGTTTCTCCAAAGCGTTTTTTCTTTATGACTATGATATCTTCATCATGTTTACGTTTCGGAACGGTATTCTTCTTGACGATTTCTTCTTTGTGGGATGTATTTGAAAGTTCCTTCATTATTGGCACTGTTGGTATAATAGCATTTTCTCCTTCATGCTTAGTTGCAATAAGTGTTTCTAATTGATCAAAATCTTCGTTATCAGAAGAAAGATATTGCATTTGCTTGAGCTCCTCATCTAGTTCATCACCAATACTAATGCTATCTGTTATATTTAGACGATCACTTTCATAGTCACCTAGAATAAAGTAAACAGTTAAGCAATTCATAAGCATACTTCGAATATATATTACCGTTATTTTCAATAGCTCTATGTGGATCGTCAAACAGCTGAGTTTCTAATATATCTTCATTATTACTATGAATTTGAGCCGTGACATTTATTGTAGTGCTGCATTTTCCGTTCATATCCTGCGTGTTTTTGGGTTGAGACGAAGCCACAAATAATGTTCTGCATTCCGCCTGCGTTATTATGTCGTCCCCTTTATTGCCAGCTCTTAAAGGCTGTGTTATTTCCTTATCAAATAAGAAATCTGGGGTAGAAGGTATGTCATCATTAGGACTCTGGTCAAATGAGTCCGGTGTTAACTGTCTACGAATTGGGGCAGTACACTTTGATTTGGAGAGCGACAAATTGAAGGCATTCAAGTCCATATCAATGCCAAGGTTTCCTACAAATTAATACATGGTCAAATTTATGGGTACCAACTTTATATTATCAGTTTTATTACTATCATCATGCTTTGCAGCTTCCGGTGAAAGTGAAGTGTCGAAATCATCGATAGCATCATCGTTGAATTCCTGAGTAGATATACGTATTTGAGAACCCAATTCCGAGGAATCATCACCAACTGCTATACCACTTTGATCAGTCAACACCGCGTTATTCTCATCCGTGAGAACACATTGAGTTTCGGGTATGCTCAAGTGATCGTTCAAGGAAGTATTCATGCTGCTTTTTTCATTTACATCCTGCACATTTTTGGGTTGAGTTGAAGGCATTAATAATGGTCTGCGTTCCGCCTCCGGTGTTCTGTCGATCCCTTTATTACTATCAGAATTTAAATAATTTAATGGCTTGGGCAAATCAGAATCTTGCGTGGCAATTAAATCCTGTGTGTTGCCACGGGTTTCGATCAATCGCATTGAAAACGGCTGAGTTTTAATAAAATCGTCCCACTTATCACCCAGCTCCGCAGGAGTGTTTTCTGGAGTATCAATGTTGCTAATAACAGGCTCTTTTGCAGCGTATAGCACGTCAGCATTTTGATCAAATAAATCTGGAGTACTGGTTCTCAAATGCTGTTTTATTTTCTTTTCAAATAAGAAGTCTGGGGTAGAGGGTACGTTATCATCAAGACTCTGGCCAAATGAATTCGGGGTTAGCTGTCCACGATTTAGGACAGTACACTTTGATTTGGAGTGCGACGAATTAAATGCATTCAAGTCCATATCAATGCCAAGGTTTCCTACAATTTAATAAATGGTTAAATTTATAGATACCAACTTTATATTATAAGTGTTATTACTATCTTCATGCTTTGGAGCTGCCGGTGAAAGTGAATTGTCGAAATCATCAATAGCATCATCGTTGAATTCCTGAGTAGATATACGTATTTGAGATCCCAACTCCGAGGAATCATCACCAAAGGCTATACCACCTTGCTCAATTAACACCGCGTTATTCTCATCCGTGAGAGCACATTGAGTTTCGGGTATGCTAAAGTCATTGTTCAAAGAAGTATTCGACTTCTCGAGAGTTGACTGAGGTGACTGTAAAGTAATGGGAACTGCTTGGGTTTCAGGTATGTTAAGGCTTGCCTCATCCCATGTGGTGTTTGCAGATGAATCACTTGTTTCAGGAATAACACTGCAATCATTCTTACTGTCAGTCGCATTTTTGATCCACTCCTCGTAACCACTACTATCATGAGCCTGTAATTATTATTAATAATAAAATAACTGGCAGTTAAATGCTAAATGCTAAATATCTTACTGCTTCGTTCTGGAGACGTTTGCCCACCGAAAAACGTAACTTCGCCTTCACATTGCCGAAACGCAGATTAACAATGCCGTTCAGAGCATCCGATTTATTTATGCTGACGAAATCTATGTCCTGGCCGTTCATCCAAATTTTTCCATCTACAGCTGATAAACGTACAACACCGTTTTTTACGATCCCAATCCACGCGTGAACTTGCTCAATAGACTTTAACGAGACTCTTAGAATGGTTTATGGCAGAGAATGAAGTTTTCTTACCTCTTCATTGATATAAAATTCCACTCCCAATCTGCGTCCGATACGATACACAACATATGGCTCCAGCTCAAAGTCTTGGCTGCTGCCATCTATACTCAAAGTTACACATGACATGATGCGAGTTCAAACTCGCGCGATTTAAGAAAACAACAAATATGCGAATCATAAAATACGCAAGCTGTGCGTGGTTCTTTTAAACAGACCGAGTGGTGATTTCGATATTCCTAATATCAATGTATCGCACTTTTGTATACAAAAAATATCGATATTATTAGTGTTAATCCATTTTTTTAATTTCTATAAAAAAAATTAATGAAACTAAAGTAAAGTTTACTTACATATAATAACCTTAATTTATTATGAACCACTTAAAATGTGATATAGTTTATAAGCTCCAACAAACACCACCAAGTTATAAAAATAATTTATTTACAGTATTTTAGAATATAAAAATTTACCGTTGGCAATTCGAGCACCTTTTCAGTCAAAATATTACACAAATGTTCCTAAAAACAGTCAAGCATCTAAGAGAAATATCGATATTGCCTCAAATTTTCAAACATCGATAACATCGATATTGACACCGATGTTTTTCCAAAATTACGCTAGAAGTAGGACGGCATTTGTTTGTAATTTTCTTGTGACAAATTGTTCACATATGTAAATTTGCCTAGTAAAAAGTAAGAAAATATGTCCGCACGAATGTTAAAGAAGCTGCAAGGCGGCGCTGATAGGCTACCACCCCCGCCCGACGATGAATTGGACAATGACCACTTGACAGACAATGATGAAATAGACGCTCTTAGAGCAAATTCGCATTTAAATCCGTTTGATTTGGTAAGTAAAAAGATCTAGACACGTATCAATTTATTCCTCATAATTTAATATGGCCTGTCCAGCTAAACCAGCAAAGTCTTTCCGAGAGTGAATTTAAGGAGGATGATAACGAGACGGAGCATCAATCAGCTGCCATGCAGGCGAATTCTGCTGCCAAAAAGAAGAAGAAGAAACGTAAGAAGAAGACTAAGTCGCATGGCAGTCACATTAGTAGCGAGGATAATGACCGTCAGGACAAATATTTTGAGAAGATTGACCCTTTGTTGGGCAAGGTCTATGATGCGGTACCCAAACAGTTGGATAAGAGCACCGCAGGGGCAGCTAGGTCATGTGGCTTACTGGCAAAGAAGAAATTGTTAGCCGTAGAAGTAAAACACCTGAATCAACAAAACGAAATGCGACGGACCTTTGGCAAGCGCGTTGTTAAGATTGAGTAGGTTTACAGATTTAAAGTGTATTTATGATTCCACTAACTCGACATTTTTCAATTAGAAACAAGCGCGGCCGTCAGAAACCCACTCTAAAGGCTAATTACATGGCAATTGCGAAGGATTCATGGCCTCCATTGACGAAAAACATTATCACAATGAAACTATTGCCTACACCCGAGTCGCCAGGAACTTCCACTAATCGAGTAACCGACGAAGATGATGTGCAGTGGTTCACTTTCCAGCACAGTCAGTACTACCAGAGTGTACAGCATATGTTTCTATCAGCCCTAGAACGTATCGACTCTGAGTTTTTGATTACCTTAATCAAGCGCTGCCCATATCACGTGGATTCCTTGGTTCAGCTTAGTGAGGTATGCAAGATGACAGAAGATTTTGCGCTAGCATCTGAGCTTATTGAGAGAGCTTTGCTAATATTGGAGTCATCGCTGCACATAAACTTTAGCCTAACATCGGGTAATTCCCGACTGGACTATAGGCGACAAGAAAATCGCGCATTTTTCATTGTGCTCTTTAAACATGCCCAGTACTTGGAGGAACGCGCTTGTTGCCGTACGGCATTTGAGATCTCTAAGCTGGTTTTAAGTCTACAACCTGATCTCGATCCAGTGGGTATGATTTTGGTGATCGATTATTATGCTCTGCGCAGCAAGCAATATAACTGGTTAGTGGAATTCTTTGATTATTACAATGCGTCACGAAACCTGGCCCAGTTGCCAAATATGGCTTATTCCTATGCTCTGGCTCTGTATTCACTCCACGGCAACTGTGAGCGGGCCAATGATGCTCTTCAATATGCACTGATGATGTTTCCGGGAGTTCTACGCCCGCTTCTCGATGAGATGTCTGTGCAAACAGATAAACGTGTGCTAGCGTCATCGTATTTTTTTACTGATGTGTCTGGGAAGTGAGTCATTCTATTTGTAAAAATGCTCAATACTTACAATTAATCGTATCTAATCTCTAATTTAGCCAATCACCTGCTCTTCATCAACTTGTGTGCTTGTATGTGTGCCGTGCCAAAATTGTATGGCGTCAGAACGATGTGCTTACCTGGCTGGAGACTAATGTAAATAATGTGCTGGATCGCATTGACAACAAGGATTCTATGATTAACGAGTTCAAAGAAAAACGTTCTTTGCGCTATGGCGGTATTCCACCGCGTCCCATATTGCGCCATGTCATACTGTCAGACTTCAAGGAAAAAGTACCCCTGGCTGTCTTTGTTTCCAAGGAAAAGCAGGCTATTATGACCTATGATCCGTTGCCGCCGTTCGACAGTGTCAATTGTTATCAACGGTAAGTTAAAAGTGAAATTTTCAATACTATTCAAGTCGCTAGAACTAAATTCATTCTTATCCGGCAGCAATTCATCATCGAGCAGTAGTCCTACTACAAATACTAACAATTCTGTGTCCTGGTTTTTTCAATCGCTATTGCCATCGTTTAATTTGAACAATATTGCTGGTGGCCAACAACTGCCCGATCCCGTTCCCGAAGCTGGCGCAGCTGCTGCTCTAGAAGTTGTACGCCATCAACAGCAAGCTTATGATCCGCTCGGCGAAGCTGAAGGTTAAATTTTCAATCAATTTATATTAACTTTTCCATCTTAAATTGTCTTTTGCTGCTCAATTGTTTACTTATTGTTTTACTTAATGATTATTGTAGAACCTCGTGTACAATCGTTTACGCTAATGATGGATGCCATGCGAGACTTTCTGCAAAACTTTCGTATTGCCGAGCATTTGAGGTCTCCGGAAACAGCAGCCGCCCAGTCTGCCAGCAGCAGTAACAATGACGAGGAGGAAGGATCCAGCGACTACGCCGATTAAAACAATGGTAATGTCAATTAATCTATATATATTATATATACCCCACACAGCCACTTAGCGATCGTTACCTTGCACATAATCTTTAAACATAAACAAATAAACGTACTACATGCATCGCATTGTATGTGGCTTCGCCAAGGAGTACTCCGTTGGTTCACCTAAATCTAACTTTTAGTTAATGAATTATAAATATAAAAGCATTAATAAAAATTTATTGTGAAAGCTTTGAAAGAAACAAACGTTTTCATGACTTGAAAATTGGTAGGAAAACGTTTCGAAATTTCACCTTGAGCTTAGAATGTTTTATTAATTTAATAATGAATGCCTTTTTCAGATACGCTTATCGTATATAACAAACAGATATCTCACCAATATTACTTTTATGATTTCTTCCTCTTTTACATATAAATCTTTTTCTGTTATTGCAATATATATAAAATATTACTATGACAAGATCAATTCTCATATTCCGGATGCAGAGCAGGATTCGATGCAACGCCTCTGGGTGTGAGTTAATTTATAAAGAAGTAATGGGAAGATTTAACTGGCAAACATCGACGCTTAGCTTAAATTAGAATCATGCAAGAAATTAACATTTGGCCAATCGTAACTGCTGACATATTATTGAACATTTTTAGAAACAAACTTTGAAGCTTAACACTTACAAGATCAATCCTAGCGGCTAAGCAATACTTTTTATAGCATGGAATATTGAAAACAAAAATTAAATTAATAAAATATGCGTGGCTGTGTTGATAATTGTTAACTGGTAGCCACGTTAGTTAAATGATTATTTATGTTCATGATTATGTCATGGTACCAAAGACTGGATTGTGACGGCAAATGCTTGGTCCATACTCTTCGTACGCAGCCTTTGTGTGACACACCTGATAGAACTCGGGCTAAAAATAATTTATTTATTTACTTAATTTGTTTTATATATAATCTAATGATTTACTCACCGTTGAACCCAGCATACTACCTCCAAACCAAACGGCATAACGCTGCATATGGTGCGTAATCACCTGCACATCAATAGGCTTCGGCTAAAACAACATAGAATCAGTACAATTAGAACAAAATAATTATGTACAATTTAGCAGTCAAACCTTGATCCGCCCCTCAGATAAATTTTCGCTAATACGCAAGCGGGTGTCTACGGATCTTTTGATGTCACGTTGTAGACGTCTGCCGAAGTCCTTAAACATTGTCGAACCACCGCTGAGGACAATATTATTATAGAGGGGACGTCGCACATCAATCGGGCAGTTCTGGATAACATTGTCAACAATCTCCGAAAGTGGTATGGTGAAGTCCGGATTCGAAAACTCAGGATGGAAAAATATCTCCGGTCCAAGGAAACGCTCATAGCCCACATCCACACCGAATGGTTGCTTTGTGACGGCATTCATACCAGTAAAATTGCGAATCCATTTGTTTGGTTCCGAATCATACTTGGCAAACTCTTTGGCAATGTCTGGGCATATGTAGCAATGTTTTTCTTTTATTGCTTTGGCAGTCTCGAGGCTCTGTTCTGGCGGAATGCCTACTTCTCTCTCACGCAGCAAACTCTGAATAAATGATGTTATATTGCGTCCAGCTATTGGTATATGCTTGATACACGATCCAATCACATAGCCCTCCGCCTATGGAGCAATATTTAGTAAAAGAGGATGGTAACAGGTTTCATAAATGCAGAAACCAAACGTTTGAATACATACCACTGGTATAACGTGCGTGACTCCATCGCCACTATCCACGACAATGCCCGTTAACGTGCGCTCCTCTGCAGATCTTGATGCCCAACTAGCGGCCAGTGCCAAAACCGCCTGTACCGCAATATAGAGACCAGGAACATTAAATGTCTCAAACATTATCTCAGCAGTGTATTCTCGATTTTCCGGTGTATTTAATGGAGGCTCAGTCAACAAAAAGTAGTGATCTTCGGGCTCAGCACGCAAATACTTAAAAACACATTGTTCGAGAAACCGTTCCATAAGATCCCAGTCTTCCACCAGACCATGACGTACTGGATACTATAAAGCGAGAGGATAACAATTTTATAATCAAATTATTGTCTGATAAGCATGGCTAGTGGTATAACATTTGATACTGACTTTGATAGAATAACCCGTAGCATCGAATGCTTCGTCCCCAATAAAAAAATCTAAATCCTCAATGCCCTTTGTGATACGTCGCGTGTTGTTGTCACCTACGCGAGCCGACTCCTTGATGGCTATGGCCGAGGGGATTATAAATTGAGGTTCCTTGTTTCCAGCAAAGCCCAGTTTAGAGTAGCTGATTAAATAAACATACGATGAGTAAGGCACGCGACCTTCTTTAAATGCACACAGCCAATTGGCCTCCTCTGCACGACTACAACTGTGTACACTCACGAAATTGAGAAACTTACCCGGTACCCACATCGATTACGCACGCCGGTAGTCTGCCTGTCATGTTGCCAATGAATTTTGCTAATGTTGGTATTGAACGGTTAAATTGCGATTTAAATTTGAATTTCACAGCACTTTCAATTAAATAGGCTGACTGATAAACAGCAAAACTATAATTTTTCAACCACACCTCTTCCAGCAACGATGTGTCATTTAGAAAACTTTGCTCTCTGTCACTCCTCACACACAGACACCTACACAGAGTTGCACTCGCGGTTAGCGTACTTGGCGTTTTTGCGCCAAAATTGGCGCTTTTTTATGTGTTGGCACTTTGTTTTGCCTTCAACTGGAATTATTTGGTTTGACTTCTTTTTAATTCATTTTTAGCGCATTTTTTAATTATCTAGGTATATATATGCACCTCACACACATATCCATTCACCACACCATTTACATTGATATTTTGCAACACTCAAGACAGCAAATATCGATATAGTCACTGACCGCCATTTACATCGATATCCACAAAATTCCATCGATTCTAAAGACAAATCGGAATCGCAAATTTCGGCGGTGTTGTGTGGAGCCTTCTTCCACGTTTTTACTATTAGCGCATATTTTCACAATTGCCCTTGTCCGTGTAGCAGTTGTGCAGATAGTTTAGTTAAACTCATTGCGGGTGCTTAGTGAGAGTTTCTGTGTTTGTGCATCAACAACCATAACTAATCGACAACTTGGTTAATCCAGATTTCCAAGAAAATGGAGGCACAAAAATTGACGGAACTGTTGCGCGCAACCATTGATCCAAATGCAGACCAAAGGAAGGCAGCTGAGGATCAATTAGCACAAGTAAGTCCTCGTATCACAATTGTAACACAACATTTGCTCCTTCTCTAGTTCCTTTCAATGAATCTCCCCATTTTGGTGGCGCGATTGCCAAGACAAGAGGAAAACCATGTGCTTTTTTTAATTGTTCGCTTTTAACCTCCCTCCCTGCTTATTTACGCTCTGAGAGTATAAGTATATGTGGTAGTATATGATTGTGTGTTGTGCGGGTGTGCTAGTGTAAATAGTAAACTGATATTGGCCAGAAATTACAGATGCCAACTTATCAATATTGGATGAATAAACCCAATATGTTTCAGTGGCTATGGGGCAACAAATATATGTATTAATGGGAGGGAACTGAAAGTGAATCTACATGGGATTAACCAGGTGTGTGTGCTAAACTGTGCGTTGGAATTCATTTAATGGCTTGCAACAGTACATAGTATTAAATTATTTCAAAGGTATATTGTCCAACACAAATATCTGTGCTCTTTTAGTGCTAGTTTAAATGATAAAACACTTTTCTAGACACTTAGTACATTTGCTTTCTTCTAATTAGCACACGCTTTTAAACCACTGTTCAAGAGTCTCTCGTTTTGTGGCTGAGTCAGCTTCTAACAATTTTCATGTCTCTCCTTATTCAATCGGTTAATTAACTTTATCAGCATATACGTACATATATTGCAAATTGCCACGATTGAGCTCGCCATTCGGTGCTTCTTTAAGGGCGAAACGCATGTCAATTAAATATGCTTTGTACACATACATATATCAAACCTAGAAAATCGAATGCTGTTAGAATTTTAATATTATCAATAGCTGTAGCAAGGGCTCATATTCCGTATTCTGTGGTTTTATAAATAGTATTTTTACAAGATCTTGAACCACATAGCAGGGAGTCGCATTACTCAAATGCCAGAATCTGCTACAGCTGTGTAAACAATTTGTTAAGTAAAATAATTATCAATACTCTCAATGTTTGTAGATACACAAAATTATTGGGTTTGTGCCTACCATACTACAAATTGTGATGCAAACGACACTGGAGCAACCGGTACGGCAAGCGGCTGCTGTCTATCTGAAAAATTTAATAAACAACAGCTGGTCGGATCATGAAGCTAAGCCAGGGGAACCTATACCATTTTCCATTCATGAACAAGATCGAGCCATGATACGAAGCGCCATTGTGGATGCTATTGTCCATGCCCCAGAATTAATCAGGTGGGTACTTTCATTTTCAATCATTATTCTCTTTGAAATATAATCAATTTGTATTTTGCAGGGTTCAGTTGTCTGTATCTGTTAATCATATCATCAAGAATGATTTTCCTGGTCGTTGGCCTCAGGTTGTAGACAGTGTCAGCATCTACTTGCAAAATCCGGACGTGAACGGCTGGAGTGGAGCTCTGACTACCATGTATCAGTTGGTTAAAACATACGAATATAAGCGCTTGGAAGATCGCACGCCGCTTAACGAAGCTATGAATTTGCTATTGCCAATGATTTACCAGCTGATGATGACTCTGCTCAATGATCAGTCTGAGCAATCAGTTCTGTTGCAAAAACAAATACTCAAGATTTACTATGCACTGACTCAGTTCAGTTTACCATTAGATCTGATCACTAAGGAAATTTTCTCACAATGGATGGAAATCTGCCGACAGATAGCAGATCGTACTGTGCCGGATTGTTCACATTTGGATGATGACGAACGCACAGAATTCCCCTATTGGAAGACAAAGAAGTGGGCCTTGCATATTATGGTGCGAATGTTTGAGCGGTAAGTTAATGGTTTATTAATAATAAATCTCTATCACAATATACATTCATACCTTACAGTTACGGTAGTCCGAGCAGCGTGGTCAGCGATAAGTATCTGAAATTTGCAGAATGGTATATGCCCACATTTAGTGCAGGTGTCTTGGAAGTCCTACTGAAAATTCTGGATCAATATCGGAATCGGGTCTATGTGTCGCCACGTGTTCTCACGCATGTGCTTAACTATATGAAAAATGCGTAAGTTTGGATTTGACCTTAGTATGAACCACTTATATTTATGAAAAATGCAATTTTTTCCAAATTAGCGTGAGTCACGCTTACACCTGGAAACTAATCAAGCCACATATGGTCGCTGTAATTCAGGATATCATATTTCCCATCATGTCATTTACGGAAGCGGATCAGGAGTTATGGGAGAGTGATCCTTATGAGTTCATTCGTCTTAAGTTTGGTAAATTGTTTTGGATACCCTTCCAGATGATTTATTTAACATAACTTAATTATAGATATTTTTGAGGATTACTCTACACCAGTCCCAGCGGCTCAATCGCTGCTACACTCAGTCTGTAAGAAACGTAAAGGGATTTTGCCCAAGGCAATGAGCACTATCATGCAAATAATTACCTCGCCAAATGCTGACAACATGCAAAAGGATGGTGCATTACATATGATTGGCACATTGGCTGATGTTCTGCTGAAAAAAGAACTTTACCGTGATCAAGTTGAATCCATGCTGACTACATATGTCTTTCCGGAATTCCAAAATCCGGCTGGGCATATGCGGGCGCGAGCTTGTTGGGTTTTACACTACTTCTGCGATGTTCAAATCAAGAATCCTCAGGTATTGGCTGAAATAATGCGCTTAACCACGAATGCCTTGCTGACGGATAAAGAGCTCCCAGTTAAAGTGGAAGCAGCAATTGGGCTTCAAATGTTCCTTTCATCGCAAGATGAGGCGCCTCAATATGTAGAGTCTCAGATCAAAGAGATTACCAAGGAGCTATTGACCATTATTCGCGAAACAGAAAACGAAGATTTAACCAATGTCATGCAGAAGATTGTGTGCACATTCACGGAGCAATTGCTCCCAGTTGCCACAGAAATTTGTCAGCATTTAGCAACGACATTCAGTCAGCTACTTGAATCAGAGGAATGTTCTGATGAGAAGGCTATCACTGCAATGAGTTTGTTAAATACAATTGAAACGTTACTTAGCGTTATGGAGGAACATCCTGACGTACTGATTAACTTGCATCCGATTGTTATTAACGTAGTAGGACACATATTCCAGCACAACATTACCGGTAACATGCAAATCAGTTATCAAGTAATCATTTACTTTAATTAAAGTTTAACTTTCATTTTTATGATAGATTTTTATGAGGAAACTTTCGCTTTGGTTTATGATTTAACGTCAAAGTCAATTTCTGCTGAAATGTGGCAAATGCTTGAGCTGATCTATCAGGTCTTTAAGAAAGACGGCGTCGACTATTTTATTGATATTATGCCTGCCCTGCATAACTATGTGACGATCGATACACAGGCCTTTCTTTCCAATCCAAATCGACTACTGGCAATACTGGACATGTGCAAAACTGTAAATTGGAGCAAAACTTTTATTTAGCTTATAAATAATTTTTTTTCATTCTTAAGATGCTGACTGGCAGTCCTGGTGAGGATCCTGAATGTCATGCTGCCAAACTCATGGAGGTTATTATACTGCAGTGCAAGGGACAAATTGATTCGGTGATCCATATGTTTGTGGAGCTAGCCTTGTCTCGCTTAACGCGCGAGGTTCAATCATCTGAGCTACGCACCATGTGCCTACAGGTGGTAATTGCTGCATTATATTATAATCCACAACTGCTGTTAACCATTTTGGACAAAATGTCCCAACCCAACAACGAACCAATCAGCTCACATTTTATAAAACAATGGCTGCACGATACAGACTGTTTCCTTGGGTACGACAATTGATTTTTAATAATTCACTGTTAGCTTACCTATTCATTAATTATCCTAAAGAATTCATGACCGGAAGTTATGCGTGTTGGGCCTTTGTACACTAATATCCATGGGAGATGCGAAGCCACAGGTGTTAAGTGAAGTATCTGCTAAGATTGTGCCATCGTTAATATTGTTATTTGATGGTCTTAAACGCGCCTATGAATCACGAGCACAGGAGGAGGAGGAAGAAGAAGAAGAGGAAGATGGAGATGATTGTGAAGGTAAGTAAGCTCCAACCTGTAAATGTTTTGTGACATGCGACATTCAACAACATTTTACTGATTAAATGAAATTTCATTTGTAGAGGCGCTCTCAAGTGATGAGGATGAGATGGATGAAATGGCACCCAACTATTTAGACAAATTGGCAGATTTTGCTAAAACCAAGGGCTCAGCTGCCGGCTTTGAAGTAAAAGCTGAACTAAAGGACGACGATGAAGATTCTGATGACGGCGCAGAAGAGTCGATAGGCGACCTTAATGAAACTGGACTCGAAACATTCACTACGCCTATTGATGACGAAGAAAACGATAGTGCTATCGACGAGTATTGGACGTTTAAGGAAGTTATTACTGGTAAAAATACTTTAATTTAATGAAGTGTATTTTATATAATCCACAATTCATAATTTCAGCAATTTCTGCACAAGATCAAGCGTGGTATTCCCTGTTGACCTCAAACCTTACACCTGAACAGGCCAAAGCACTACAGGAAGTGGTTGTGATTGCTGAACAGCGGAAAGCAGCCAAAGAGTCGAAATTGATTGAGAAACAAGGTGGATTCGCTTTCCCGCAGATAACTGTGCCCACATCCTTTAAGTTTGGGTCTTAATTATTTGCCAATGTGGCTTAGTACGATTTTTTTGATTTCAATGCTTCTCATGCTCTTTCCATTAAAAAATTTAGCTGGCACTTTTTATGACTATAAGGCAGATTCACTAGATTCTCGAACACAACATTTTTGTGGACACACTATTTACATATATTGCATGCATCGGCTTAGCGATCAATGGGGTGGGATGATCGCTTTATATATTTATTGTATATTTAATTTTTTCAATTCTGGCAATGTCCATGCCAACTAAATTATGATAACTTAAGTGGAAATCTATTATATATCATGATATGTAACTAACTACTTTAAAGACGCCCATGAAACGAGAAAGCGCTCAGCTATGTAAAGATCAGGCTAAGCAGCAAAATGGTCAGAAATTGATAATTACACAGAGCATTTCATAAAACTGTCTTTTTACAACAACAAACATATACACTATAACGTACTGGATGGAATAATATTTTTGAATAATAAAATCTTTTAAAACGTTGGAAATAGACCTGGACCTTCATATTTAATATAACTGCCCAATCTAAAAATTCAAAATTTAGCGCATTCCTGAATAGTGTTGAACAATACCTTTACAACCCCATTAACGGTTTTCTTTTGTACTGGTAGTTATGCATCCCTGCTCTAGATAATAACAATAAATTTCAATTTTTGCAATAATTCTCAACTGGTTCTGGCGTCTAGGTAATGGAGTGCCTCGAGTTTTCTGGTTGTAGTTATCGCTTCTCGGCCTTATGGCTAAGATCAAAGTGTAGTATCTGTTCTTATCAGCTTAACATCTGATAGTTTCTCCATTGGAGAACAACAAATGTTAAACTGATTTTTGGAAATAGACGGAGTGCTAGGAGCTTGCTCCACCTCTGTCGCGGGTTGGCCCGGTATTGCAGTACCGCCGGGATTCGGCCCAATAAGCTAATCAATTTACTAATATTAAAAAAACTCGGGAAGCTACAGTCGGATGCAACCGACGGTAGGAGACCCTGTAATTTCCTTTGCAGCAGCTAATGCTAACAATGCACACAGACACATCGCAAGGTCAGACGCAACCACGCATACACTTTTATGTAAATGCATTATGCGCATGCTCGCTGCTTTCCCCCTTGCCACTAGTACGGAAACTTGAATCTCGAATATCTCCGGTGTTTATTATCCGATTGGGCCACAATTTACAGCACTGATGAAGGTTATCATAAAATTATTGTATTGCAAAGCACAAGCTTGTATCTTTATAATTGTGGTGGTTTTTTGCGGTTTTTTGGGGAAGGGGGGCAGGTATCAAAAATCTAACACAAACTTGATCTGCTTGCACTATAGGGCCATCTAACTGCCAAATATGATGTCTCTAGCTCTTACAGTTTACGAGATCTAGGTGTTCATACCGACGGACAGGCAGACGTGACTAGATCGACTCAGCTCGTCGTCCTGATCAAGAATATATATACTTTGTGGGGTCTGCCACGCCTCCTTCTTCTGCCTGTTACATATTTCGGGCTTGCACAATCTTAATAGACCCTTTTGTACTTTTTTAAAGTACAGGGTCTAATGAGAAGTTCTCTTGTGGATTATTTCTGCTTTAGCACTGAGTAGTTTTGTTGCATAAAAAGCTGGCCAAATTTAAAAGGCGTTTGTGTCCGGTACAGTCAGATAAGAGGCGACGTCACTGTTCCCTGCCATTACACGGCTATGATGCCATTCTACTCTGTATCTGTGTTCCCTTTGTTATGGAAAAGCATATCAGCAACTGGAGGCCGATAACTCTCTCCACAATTATAAAGATACAAGCTTGTGCTTTGCAATACAATAATCTTATGATTAACCTTCATCAGTGCTGTAAATTGTGGCCCAATCGGACAATAAACACCGGAGATATTCGAGATTCAAGTTTCCGTACTAGTGGCAAGGGGGAAAGCAGCGAGCATGCGCATAATGCATTTACATAAAAGTGTATGCGTGGTTGCGTCTGACCTTGCGATGTGTCTGTGTGCATTGTTAGCATTAGCTGCTGCAAAGGAAATTACAGGGTCTCCTACCGTCGGTTGCATCCGACTGTAGCTTCCCGAGTTTTATTAATATTAGTAAATTGATTAGCTTATTGGGCCGAATCCCGGCGGTACTGCAATACCGGGCCAACCCGCGACAGAGGTGGAGCAAGCTCCTAGCACTCCGTCTATTTCCAAAAATCAGTTTAACATTTGTTGTTCTCCAATGGAGAAACTATCAGATGTTAAGCTGATAAGAACAGATACTACACTTTGATCTTAGCCATAAGGCCGAGAAGCGATAACTACAACCAGAAAACTCGAGGCACTCCATTACCTAGACGCCAGAACCAGTTGAGAATTATTGCAGCAAGCACCCCGAAGTAACAAGTGCTGTGAAACACGCCTTTGTTCTACAGTGCTGTCAAATGCCACTTAATAGAGCGTTTGGCGGTCAAATTCAATAACAAAACTAATAATGCAAAATCTTTAGTTGACATACTTAATATTGTAGCAAATTAACATTCATGTTCTTCTTATTATTTTTAAACGTTGAAAAGAGACCTGGACCTTCATAATTTATCTAAGGGCCCAATCTAAGAAATTCAAAATTTAGCGCATTCCTGCACAGTGTTGAACAGTACCTTTTCACATTTTATGCTGTCAGACGCTATTAATTTTAACTGTCACATTGTTTTACGTTTTTCATTCACAGACTACGTTGACATTGTACATGGTGTCATTGCTGATTATTGTTTATTTACATTTTTTGTCCAAAAGTAATCATAAAAAGACGCGGTTATGAAAATCGCCATTGAAGGCTGCGCTCATGGAGAGCTCGAACGAATTTATGAAACTATAGGAGCTATTGAGAAGGATCGTAATATTAAAATTGATCTTTTGGTCTGCTGCGGCGATTTTCAATCGACGCGCAATGTCGCGGATCTCCAAACAATGGCCGTGCCACGAAAGTATATGGACATATGCACCTTTTACAAGTAATTATCACAGCATGAACCAAAAGCCGCCTTGGGTTAAGTCACAACTTTTGCAGATATTACAGTGGAGAGCGTGTTGCTCCCATTCTTACCATTTTTATTGGTGGAAATCACGAAGCATCAAACTATTTGCAGGAGCTGCCCTACGGTGGATGGGTAGCGCCAAACATATACTATCTGGGCTATGCAGGCGTTGTTAATGTAAATGGTATCCGTATAGCGGGTATCAGTGGCATTTATAAGGGTCACGACTTTCTGCGAGGTCACCATGAGTTCCCGCCATATTCGGACAAAACATGTCGCAGCGTGTATCATGTGCGTCAGCTGGAAGTGTTTCGTTTGAAACAACTTACCGGCAAAGTGGACATTTTCTTGTCACACGACTGGCCAAGAGGAATTCAGGAATATGGTAACAAAGAACAATTGCTACGCTTTAAGCCACATTTTAGTGCTGACATTGAAAGCGGTCAATTGGGCAGCCGTCCATTGGAGGAGCTCTTGAGATCCTTGCAGCCCAGTTATTGGTTTGCAGCGCATTTACATTGTAAGTTTGCAGCGTTAGTGCCGCACAATAGAAGTTCTACGATTTCGTCGGATATAGACAGCAGCAGTAGCGAGAGCGAATCTGATGAAAGTAACGCTCAGTCGCACCCAAAACCATTGGCACCAGTGTCTGTTACCAAGTTTCTGGCATTAGACAAATGTTTACCAAAGCGACGCTTCCTCCAAATACTAGACTTACCCAGCGAGGAAGGTAAATTAACGCTTGAATATGACGTGGAATGGCTTTCGATATTGCTTACAACGAATCATTTGACTTCGATCAAAGAAAGTAACTACTATTTACCTGGCAAGAAAGCAGGTAGTAGTGAAGAACGCTGTGATTTTAGACCCACCTCGGAGGAGTTGGAACACATTCGCAACAAATTTAAAGACCTTAAGGTACCAAATAACTTCTCACGCACTGTACCTGTCTTTCAGGCCGAAAAAGATCATGATTACAAAGAAATGAATACAGAGCAGCCAAAACCACAATTGAATCCACAGTCCAATGAGTTCTGTACTATCTTAGGTATTGACGACCCACTTTGTTTAGCAATGCTGGCCAATGGCAAGGAACTACCTGAAGTCGGAACAGATGTTAATCCTTCGCTTAGTATTATAGATGAAATTCCGATATCTGAATTTCCGACATCTGAATTTCCGGCAACGCCGTCCAAAAGAAAATTGAATCTTTCCCTGCCAGCTCCGACTGTAATTGGTGCTTCAAATTTGGATCAGAATGTCGTCGAGATTCCTGCCGAAGTAAACCCAGATGTAGACGAAAAAGTACTCCCACTCAATGTTTCAGAAGAGGTGATGCCCCCAGAAGAGACTTCTATATGCTCTAATTCCAGTCTCAAAAAGTTGAAGAGAAGAAATCAAAGCATATATCAAAACGATGATTAATATATTATTTGTTCTCCAATATTATTGAAAGTTCTATGATAATTAAAATATAGATACTTGCCATGTCTTGACAATCTGATGATACTCATTTGTATTTCTACTAAAAATAAAGAGGCAATTTTATTTAAATAACACAGAAAATGCTTGACAATGCTGCCGTTTTCGACAGCCTGTGATGTTGAGTGGTATAAATGAGGGTTACACTCGTAATACAAATTAAAGCAAACATATAAGAAGATAAGTATTTGAATTACTCTACGTTGTTAACGTTGGCGCCGTATGTTTCACTGGCGCAAAGAAATCCGCACTGAAGCACAGTCTCAGGAGTATCGACCAAATCACAGTAATAGGTTGGTGGCGAAGGGATGCACTGCAGATGTAGCTCCTCACCATCGGCTTTAGGACGATAGAAGCGGCAACGGCGTGGACCGTATATTGGCATGTTGGCATCGTAAGGTGGACTGAGTATATCAAAGAAAGCCGCGATGCCGTTCCCGGCCTGGGATATTTGATGATAATTACGTTTTTGTGGTGTGAGCAATGCACTTGATGTTTCGGTTGTTACTAAGCATGGCTCCTCGGCAGTGACTTTGACCAGTGTGGGATTTTCTTCGTATGAGAGCGGTTCACTTGCAGCCAATTGCTGGGAATAACTCTGGATATGCAATTGTCCCCAAACGCATCGCAGAAGACCGTACATCATGGGATGATCGTGGAGGGGAATCGAATTGCCATTTCGTACAATGAACAAACTCATAGAGAAACGTTCATCCTCAAATATATGCATATAAGTACAGGGCGCTTGAGGGACACGGCCAACGTCATTGCGAAATAAGTCCTCCTCGATGTGTAGATCCCGGTATGTTAATTGATCTGTTAGTTGCCTAAGTTGATGTAGATTTGAATTAAAGCTGGCAAGATTGGCTCTGTCGAATGTCTTAAAGGCCTGGCGGAGCACACTCATAAAGTGGGAAGTCATTGCCAACAAATTGAGCCCTATCAATGATGTACTTCCACCAACCTCAGCCACAAAATATTCACTTGTGTGTGACGTAACTTGTTTATTTAATTCCCAATAAAACAGGAAGCCTAGATAATAATTGACTGCACGACAAATGCAGCCAGACAAATTGTAGATAAACAAAAATCGAAACAGCTGTGACAAGTGTTGGAAAGCGCCAAAACTGCACATTCACATGTTTTCATTTAGAAGAACGATAAGTTATTTTATTTGCAGACAAATGCATTTGGATCTATAACACATTTCTACAATTAGTATTCCCTCTCTTTGGATTGTGTAGCGTGGGTCAATATCCAAGACTTGTAGTCGCGTTTCTTCATGGCCATTTGTTTGTGGCGTGGATGAGTGGGGCAAATGACATAACTGCGCTCCTGTCGCTTCACAAAGTAGCAATCCTTGCAACGGCGTTTGAGGCGTCCTTTCACTTTAAAACCTGCCACTGGTTGCACTAGCAAAGAGAATACGTTGCCCAGTATGGTGCTTGGCGCAAATTGTTGACTGATTATGCTGTGTATACCCGGCGTGCATTGTGTTCCTACTGCCGTGGGACGTATTAGCGCACAAAAATTTCGTGTGGAGTTTACGGCATTCCACAGACGTGTGCTGCTTAGTAATAGTTTACTAGTAAAAGACATCTATAAAGAATGATTTAATTTATATTTTCCATATGTAGATTAAACACAAACTCATACCGTCAAGAATGATTTAATTTATGTTAAGTGTTACAAAGCAACTAAATTACTTGGTTTTTAGTGTTGGAAAACGTTATAGAAATTGATTATCAGGGCTGGACTCTGACTCAATGAGTTTGGGCTCCGAATCTTCATCAGAACAGGACGCTACCTCAAAGAGTTTGGGTGTTGAATCGTCATCATAGCTGGACTCTTTGAGGTTCGAATCCTCATCCGAAGAGTCAAGTATTTCAGTAATATCTTCCTCGATTTCGCTGGATTTGCGTTTTGCTACAGTTTTCGGATCAGGACAGGACTCTGGCTCAAAGAGTTTGGCACGTTTGCATTTAGTGGGTTCCCAATCTTCATCCGAAGAGTCAAGTATTTCCGTAATATCTTCCTCGATTTCGCTGGATTTGCGTTTTGGGGCGTTATCGACAGGAAGTTTATTTGTTGCTGCACTGACTTCCTCTTCGACATTGTCATTATCTTCCTCAACTACGAGACAATCATCGTCGTCTTCGTCGTCCTCGACTTCAGCAGGTCGACTGCGTTTTGATGTAGAGGGGCCATCATCAGCAACGGCATCACTACCATTTGCCGTGCGCTTGCGGGAAGTTGGCTCTGTGTTGCCTTCATCTTTATCCTCTCGTTTTGGCTCTAGTTGACTTTTGTCAGCAATCACCTCAAAAAGAGCATCTTCCCGGTCAGCATCAAAATGTGCTACAATAATGTTTAACTCGTAGCTCTGGAAAAAGTCGTCGCACTTGAGTATAACACCGTCTATAATGTTCATATCGCTTAGTAGCTTCTGCTCGTTGCATTCGGTTTCACCCTCCTCGGATGAAATTACAATGGATCCGGTGGCTTCTACTGTGACGTCTGGATTAATCATGTTCAGAGCTTTGATGAGGACCTCATCGCGGAAAACTTTCACTTGGACGCGCTTTGTGTCAATGCGCAGTGTTATGGCTGGATCACTGGCGCATACGTAACAATTTGGATTAGGAGATGGGAAAAATGCATCTGGTACCAGAAATTGATTGCGACCATTAAGACGTAGACGGGCATAGACAGCCTTGCACTGCTCCCACTTTCCTTGTAGTACGCTGAAAGCACGCATTACAGAAATCCCCGCCGTGATGGCATTAGTAGTAGCAATGGCTGGTATTATATTTCCAGCCATAGATTTTATCTCAAACCGAGACTTCTGTTCAATATCGAAAATGTGTGAGCGCACATTAGCACATGCTGCCACAAAATCCATTGCTGGTTGATCATCTTTATCCCAAACCAAAGTGTCGTTTTCAAGCTTCACAAATGCTGCGCTGAGATTTTTAAGTGCATGGGCAAAGACCTGGGCGCATTCTTGTACTGTCCAAATCTTATGATGCTGACGTGCTAACTCAGTCACTTCGGTCTTTTCACCTTCAGGTAATAGCGTATTCCACTGTACAGGCACTGGTGCCTTGCGGGATTTCCACAGATTCGACATTCGTAGCAAATAATTAATATCCTCACTAAAAAACTTGTCGAATAATTTTTCTGGGTCATAACTGCAGTCCTTGGCCCATTGACGTGTATTGATGCGCACCACATTGCCATTAGATGATTCTGGTTCTTTCTCGTTAACAGCTTTATTTTTGTCAGGGGATTCGGCATCTTGTGCTTCTGGATCAGCGGCATCAGGGGAAATGTCCTCATCGTCGACAGATTCGCCAAACAGTTGACTATACATAATAAACAATAATACTTTCTAGATATCTAATAATTCATATGGGACTTACTTGAATAGATGCTTGGCCCAAACGATGCAGTGAATGGGCTCAGAGGGGGTGTTGCGAATGGTACAGCCCGGAAAGCTACGTTGCTTTTCTTTTGGTGTGCACTCGTAGCACTGGGTCAACCCACGCTTGATCAACTCAACTTGCCCATTGTAGCCAGAAGTTCCGCTTTCAATTAGAGGTACATCTGCGTTCAGGCACATGCGGTTAACATGGTTGCGAGCTGCTCGATTATCTAAGGCGCTGAGCACCACATTGAACTTCTTGAAGAAACTCACTCCGTAATCCGTGCTGTAAATACAGTATACAAATAAAATATAGGGGATTTTTATAACACTATAGTTTTAGTTACTTACGTTGTAACACTGTCATGATATGCCGTTATATTTGCATCAGGATTAAAGCTGAGTGCACTTTCACGAGCCACACGCGCTTTAGACTTGCCCACATGCTCACGATGGAACAGAAACTGGCGATTGAGATTGCTCAAATCAATTGTATCCAGATCGATCTGCATATATAAATGGTATGGTATTTAGTATTTAAATTTTACATAAAACTTTTAATTTTAGCTTACAATTTCAATATTCGTAAAGCCGCTAAGCACCAAATTTTTTAGAACTTCGCAGCCTATACCGCCAGCGCCAACAACCAAGACTTTTGATGTCTTAACCAATTCCTGCAACGTTGCGGGAAGTACGCCATCAATTCCTGCAGCCATAGTAAATCTTTTATGAGACTTTTTTTTTAGCAATAATATGCAAAAGAACAAATTTGCGAACGACGCCGCCACCAAACACACACTTAATATACTTGATGAAAACACGGTTGCCACACTTGGCGTTTTTGAGCCAAAATTTGCGCTTTTTTATGTGTAATCGAAATGACACTGTTTTGGTATTATCTTGAGCTAATATCGAATTTCGGAAATCCTTAATAACTGCGTTATTTGAAGGAGGATTTACATGTGCTTGGGAGATTTAAAAGTGCTCAACAAGGCGCGTTGTTGTTGATGTTGTTATAGCAGTTGTAGTTATTGCTGTTGTTGTAGCCCTAAATTTGTTGCCACTCGAAACCACTTTATTTATGCAGCAACCACCTAAAGTAATAGGCGAGCAGCAATAAGTACCAAAAGTATGCTTCGATTTTTTAAATTTTGCGCGGTTCAATTTAAATTGAAGTCGTTAACCGTTTATTTTTAAATATTATTTGTGGATTTTCAGCCACTGTGAGAGTTGTTGTGTTGTAGTGGTAGTTGTTCTTGTTGTAGTTATTGCTGTTGCTGTTGTAGGTTTTAATTTGCGGAATTGTAGATGGTGTTATAGTAGTTGTTGTAGTTCTTGTAGTTCTAAATTTGTATCCATTTGAACCCGCTTTATACCCTGTTTACCAAATGTTCTCAGTTTGGTCTGAATTTGGGAATGGTCGTGAGAGTTACAACAAAAAAAGCCATAGTGTTGCAAAACGAATTTCACCCATAATTATCGAAATGCGACGTTGTTCAAACTTACCGCCACAAGATACAGAAATGTTTGGGACTGTTTGAGACTGTTTGTTAAGTGTGAACACCTAAAAGGTCGTAACTCTAAAAAAGTTGTAAAACCTGAGTGTTAATTCGGTAAAAGCGCGCTGAAAAGCTAAATTATTCGTTTTTACAAATCTGGCTTTTTGTTTACAAGTGCTCGATTCAATAACGCGCTAGTTTTATTTCAAAAATATCGATAAGTCAACTCTGTTCCTCGCCATCCCTCAAATTTAGGTATCAAAAATAAAAAATTTGCTGTTCATTGTAGTTGTAGCGCGTGTGTGTTTTGTGTGGAAGCCTAAAACGGACGTTCTATATTCTAGGCGCTTGTTTGAGCTGCACCACTACTGCGCGTCAGCTGAAGCTCGAAAAACACATAATATTCAAATCAATCGCGGAACTTGAGGATACACAAACATGGCCGAAGTTCGTCGTAGAAAGGCTGAAGAGGCTGAGGAGGCTGCTGCTGCAACCGCGAACTCTGCAGCTGATTCTTCAGATCATGTAAGTTCTCTTCCGTGGTTAGACTTGTGGTCCGTTGCTAATAACTTAAACTATATGGCTGCATTCTTTTGAGCTGTCTTAATTTTTTTTTGCATCAATTATTGAAGCGCAAATTGAGCCAACATTTATGTATACCCATACAGCTAGGTACTACATACAAGCAGACATACGTGTATGTTTTCTGTGTGCAGTGTTTTTGTTATTCTCTGACGCACAAGCAGGTGGTAAAAGAGCGCTATCCAGAGAGACAGCAGAGAGAGTGAGAGATATGTATAGAGAAAGGGGCGCTAACGCAGAAAAACCAATAACAAATATATAACACATACACGAACACAAGTAAAACACATAAACATACATACATGTATACTTCTTTACCTCAAGAATACAAGGGAGGTAGTAAATCCAATTAAGAAACTATTACGGAAGCGCATAAACAAAAACTACCCAACCACCCACAGCTACCAATATCTACCAGAATGCGCTATCAATTTGTCCCTTGGATTACTGATTGTCCAGCTATGTCTTTTTGACAATGATAAGACCGAATTGCCATTGCGGTTTATGCCCCTTTCACTTTGTTCTTATCAATCCAAACATAATACCACGCCACCCAAGAAACCAACCAGAGTCAGCTTGGATAAAGAAGTCTATTTTATCATATCTTACTGATTGTACTGATTTGGACTTTGATTTCTAATAATGTAACCTATTTTGCAGGTCGATTCCGAGGAGGAGAAAATTCCAGAGGAGAAATTTGTTGAGGAACTCGCTAAGAATTTACCCCAGGGCACAGACAAAACTCCTGAAATATTGGACTCTGCTCTTAAGGATTTACCAGATAGGTAAGTGAAAATAATCGTTTCATTATCTATTTAAATTGCCATATGTGTGTATATAAATATGTATGTATGTGTGCTTAGAAATTGGAACACTACTAAAACATATATACATATATATGTAGCTATGCAATGTGCTTGTACACAATATGAAATTCCAAAAATGTTTCGGAACAGCTGTATGCAGATTTGTTAAACGCATTGAAATTGAAGCACTATGTAAATATAGCTTTAATTTGCAAAGTACTTGTACAGCATAAAGCGGAATTCCAAAAATGTTACGGCACAATTGAATTCAGAGGCCGGATAATTCTATATTTTTATAGCAAAAAAGCAAAGAAAATTGTTATTGTTGTGAACATTTGGTTTTTCAGAGAGTTGTAATTGAATTTGTTTTGTTTAGTTTTAAAAGTATTCCCAATATATCTAATTTGTCATTTTAGATGGAAGAACTGGGTGATACGCGGCATTTTCACATGGATAATGATTTGTGGATTTGCTTTGATTATCTACGGCGGCCCGTTGGCCTTGATGATTACGGTGAGCTACATTCATTCAGCCACTATTAACTGCTTATTAACGTTCATTTCTTTCTCTTACCCATTGTAGACACTGCTGGTGCAGGTAAAATGTTTTCAGGAGATTATCTCGATTGGATATCAAGTGTATCGCATACACGGTTTACCCTGGTTTCGCAGTCTCTCCTGGTACTTCTTGTTGACCTCCAACTATTTCTTTTATGGGGAAAATTTAGTTGACTACTTTGGCGTAGTTATTAATCGGGTGGTAAGTAAATGTATTAATTAAAATTGATTTGAGTGTAATGTGAATGTTTCTCTCTAGGAATACCTTAAGTTCTTGGTTACTTATCATCGGTTTCTATCCTTTGCGCTGTATATCGTGGGTTTTGTTTGGTTTGTACTCTCGCTGGTTAAGAAGTATTATATCAAACAGTTTAGTCTATTCGCTTGGACTCACGTCTCTCTGCTGATTGTCGTCACACAAAGCTATCTAATTATTCAGAATATATTCGAAGGCCTAATTTGGTTTATAGTACCCGTTTCAATGATTGTGTGCAATGATGTCATGGCGTATGTGTTTGGATTCTTCTTTGGACGAACACCCCTCATCAAACTGAGCCCCAAAAAGACTTGGGAGGGCTTTGTTGGTGGTGGGTTCGCCACGGTTCTGTTTGGAATACTATTCTCATATGTTTTATGCAACTACCAATATTTTATCTGCCCCATACAATACTCGGAGGAACTAGGTCGCATGACAATGTCCTGTGTGCCTAGTTATCTGTTTACACCACAGGAATATAGCCTGAAATTGGTAAGTTCTTTTTGACTGCCCAGTGCACTTATATATCTTATAATTACATTTTATTTATAGTTTGGCATTGGCAAAACGCTTACCGTTTATCCATTCATATGGCATTCGATTTCATTGAGCTTGTTCAGTTCAATTATTGGACCTTTTGGTGGCTTTTTTGCATCCGGCTTCAAGCGTGCTTTTAAAATTAAGGTAAGTTTTTCTGCTTTTATCCTTTAGCAGATGACTTATTGTTTGCTTTATTTAGGACTTTGGAGATATGATCCCAGGTCATGGAGGTATTATGGATCGTTTCGATTGTCAGTTCCTGATGGCCACCTTTGTAAACGTATACATTTCGAGTTTTATTAGAACTCCCTCGCCTGCCAAACTCTTGACCCAGGTATGACGCACTTAACGTTAATTATTGCCAATTTTTAATCATTTTGAATTTGTAGATTTATAATCTGAAACCGGATCAACAATTTCAAATCTATCAGTCGTTAAAGGACTCACTAGCTGATATGCTAAACTAAACAATGTTATCTTGGACAACAACAAGTGTTTGCTGTCATACATTTATATATGAACCTATACATATATACATTATAAAGAGAAATTTCTGTATACCTTTATCGGCATCTGTATATGAATAGCATGCAGAAAGCCCTATTCAGGTGTTGTTAAAATAATGATTCAGAATTGGAATCAAAAATAGTGAGTGACTAGTTTTATTTTCAGCATAATTTTTGTTATGTTTTAGTCTTAGTTTAGACCTTTTGTTGTTATTAATATTTTAAGTTACTTCAGTTATCATTATGACTATAATTATGGCATTTTATAGTGCAATTGCAATCCGCGATTCCATTAATTTAATTTTAATAATATACGATTGCATTACGAGATCGACTTTACCAAATCGAATTCAAACAAACTGAAAAATAGATGTTTAAAGAAGAAAGCATATTAAAAGTTTCTAAGTCAAACAATGATCCTATATGAATTTAATATTTGTCTCGTCTCGTCTCTGCGTGTGAATATCTAATATATATAAAAATCAATATGTAAAATATGTATGTGAATGTACTTTATACTTGAAGATAATATGTATGCTAACCAATTGAATTCCACTAGCATAATTGGAATAGAATAATTGGAAAAAACCATAACTTTGAGCCAAGTTTAGTAAGCAAAAGAGGCGCGACTAGTTTAGTTGGTAATAATTAGCCTTCAGCAAATGAAATTTTCTTTCAATTTGCGCATTTTAGTTATTATCTTTATCCAATCCAAATGAAGTATCTAATTACATTCAAATTTAATTTATGGTTTTTATTTCTATACATTAAAGCTAAGTACAAAAATAGTTTTTCAAATATTCATATTCATGTTTGTAAGTTGAAAAATAAAAATTAATTTTTTATTTAGGCACTTCATAAGGCAGTTGTTTTACTGTTAATATTAAATTAAGTCTTGTACTTATTTGGAAATTATCTATTTTGGCTTTACTAGCATTTTGGAAAGGAGAGATCGGTTCAAATCACTTACATCGCTGCGTTTCAGATCGAAGTAAATCTTGCGTTCACGTGCATTTTCGAGCAAGTGACGCCACATGTCTGCACCCTGTGGAGAAACGAGAATTTTAGTTTTAGTATTACCAGTAAATTCAACTGCAAAATATTCATACTTGTAGGTCTTCGAAATTGCCGCAGATGATTAGACAACGTTGGGCTCTGGTGAGAGCGACAATCAACCTCTGATAATTTTTGAGAAACCCAATACCGCGTGTACGTGCATTCGATAGAATAATCACATCTCGTTCATGTCCCTGATGAGCATCAATTGTATTGGCCAAAACCTTTAATTCTTTGGGCACGGCCTCGCTAAGTGCGATGCAGTGACTGCTATAAGGCGTCATCAAGCTGTATTTAAAATGTTTGGTGGGCATATGTTTGTTGAGCCCCATTACCAATTTGGCCACAAAGTGTGCTTCCTCTTTGTTGCAAATGCTGCGGTTACTGGCATTGATGGTGTCGGAAGTGTAGCTTAGATTTATTACACAATATGGTATAATTGGGCAGGTGAAGCGGTTTGTCACATCGGCATTTACCGTCTGATCTTCATAGAAGTAACTGTTGGGCCACTTGCAGATCTCCGGATGCATCCGATACTGTGTGCTTAATTTAAATTCTTTGGTGTGCACAAAGTATTTACCTTTTGGCTTGTCGAGTTGCTGTCTCAGATTACGCTGGATGCGATCAAACATGGATTTTCCCAGACCAAGATCAAGCGCTTTATTAGATAAAACGGTTGCAGGCAGCTGCTGTGTGTCACCCACTAGGACGAGATCACGTACGCCACAAAGTAATGGTAACAGGGTCCATGGCTCGATGCATTGTGTTGCTTCGTCAATGATACATATATCAAAGTAATCTACTAGTGATGCCAGCTTGATGCAATTAGATAATGTAGTGCACACTATGTTGGCGCGCTCTAAGAAATCCCTGGACATTTCATGCTCTTCTTGTGGGGTAAACGTTGGACAACGTTGAACATCTTTGATGTGGCGCAACTGGCGCTCTTTCTCTATCAACTGTTGCTCCACATTATTTGCCTGTCCAATACACAATACCAGGCGGAATATTTCGTTCCTAACATCTTCTTCTTGTTTCTTCAATGTTTCAATGTGGTCAGGTGTTAAACTAGCACGTTTGGCGAGTCTTTTGTTGCGCAGATAATGATCCAGCGATAATTCTCGCACACCCATGTGCATTTTCTCCACAAATCCCAATCGCACCAGCCTAAACTGATCATGGTTCATGCGATCTCGTGCACTTTTTAGACATAGTGCAATATTATCAACTGCTCCATTGCTATGGGCGCAAATAAGAATCTTGCGATCCAAGGTATGGTTACAATTGCCGTACATGCATTGCAAGGCAAGATTCGATATGATGGTGGACTTTCCAGTTCCTGGTGGCCCCTGTATCAGTGTTATGCTCGGCTCTGCATCGTCAATTAAGCGTACCCAGGTGCTCATACATATATCCAGCTGGTGGTCGTCGAGTTTCTTGTAGCCCTTGTATTTTTTGTTCGTTAATGCTTTCGGATCGAATGCTATTACGTTTCTACTTGGCTGGAGAATTCGCTGAAAGAGCGGCGAACGGCTTAGCTGATGCACAGCATTAAAAACACCTAGTTGCACACGAATACTATCAATGACGGGACGAACGGTGAATGTTTTTACTTTAGACAGTATTTCTGGGCTAACATTCTTTTCAAGTATTTCAAAGATAAGTTTATAGGTATTGCCTCCTGAAAGTATGTATATTTTAATCAAAATATTATGGTTTATCTAGATATTTGTAACGACTCTCACCTGCTGTGCGCTGGATTTGTAGCAAGGATGCAAATACCTCCTTAAATATATCTCCACTACATAGGGTATACAGATCAAATTTTTTATCAGGCGTATTGTTACCTAAAATTAATGAATAGAAACTAGGTAAAAGTGCAATTATAGTGTAAAAATTGTCTTACATTTTGTCGATAGCACGTATCGGGGTCTATTTCTAGTGCTTTCATGGAGAACCTTTTCTAAATCAACTGCAAATGAGCCTTTGGAAATGTTATATTCATGTTTTAGTGTCGTGACGAGTTCATGCTTCATTAGTGGTATAAAGATTCTAAAAGAAAAACAATAAAATAAATCAGACTATAGTATTTGCAATTATTAAAATACTTCACTTACTCCTTGTACTGTTTGAAGCTGCGAAATTCTGTTGGAATGTGAGTTAAAGTATCTGATTCAGTAACTTCTTTAGCGCTACGCAACGCCAGCCATTCATTGCCCCAGTTTAAAATATCACCCCTAATTATATCTTCAAAATTCTTCAATTGTCCAAGCGCCTTTGCCCATTCGCGACGCTCTGCATAGGTGCTGAGAGCAAATTTTGTAGAGTCCTTTAAATTCACGGGTTTTTTAATGGTACCTTCAACCCTTTCGATTATTCTGATTTGCGGAGAGTCATTGAATCGAACGCGTCGATTCTTTTTCGCCCGTTTTTCAAGTTCCTGTCTTCGTTCGAAATCCCGCTTCATATCAGCAAAGGTAACACGATTACAAGTGCGCTGATTCCGTGCCCTCTCTGCGTCCTTTCGCTCTGGCTGACGATTATAGTTAAAAGGCGGAGCAACGATTGCATTAGGTTTCTGCGAGAAGCATTCAATTGTGGCACGACGTTGGGGAATTGGTCGGGTTTTGTCTAGTTTGGGCATTTTTGTTAATGGTGGCTCTGCGTTCTTGGTAGGATTGCTTGGTGTAGATACAATCGTTTGTTTACGCTTGCGCTCAGTGGCACAATCGGTGGTGGGTTTTGATTTTGACTGTATATTCTTGCGGTTTTCTTTGATCTCGCTTTCGATTTTTTTGTTCTTGGGCTTTTGACAGCATTTTACTTTCATTTGTGCATTATATTCCGTACGTTCATCTATTTCTTTATTACGATCCAACTTTTCGTTCACAGAAACTTCATTCAATTTACCTCGACGTTTTGGCATGTGATGCGGAGGAATAATAGGAGGTCCAATTGACTTTGACCTATTTAATAGGCGAGAGCTCCGAGCTACAAAAAATACATTTCAGTATAAAAAATATATTTGAGTATACATGATTACAATTACCTGGAATATTATCTTCGCATTGACTATTGTTGATGGGCATCATTCTTGTGTCGCGATTCGTTGAAATGCATGAAGTCTTGTCCGTATTATTCTCTTCATAGCGGGTAGTGGAATTTTAGTATAAAAAATATATTTGAGTATACATGATTACAATTACCTGGAATATTATCTTCGCATTGACTATTGTTGATGGGCATCATTCTTGGGTCGCGATTCATTGAAATGGGTGAAGTCTTGTCCGGACTATTCTCTTCAGAGCGGGTAGTGGGATCATTAAACAATTGCAGAGCCTGGACATCTCCCTCATCATCTGTGCGCATCCCGAGAGCATTCTTTTCGCTGAGCAGTTTGGATGACCAGTCCGCAACTTGACTGATTAGGTCATTATCGCTATCATCATCGTCAATAATAATAATTTCATCTTCGTTGAATTTTGTCGCTATTTCAGATTTCACATGAATTGTGCCCATAAACTGTTCTGTTTCTGTGTCACATTCGCTGGGTGAACTATCAGCCATTTCTTCTTTAATTTCGCGAAGAACAGCTTGCGAAAGAGCAAAGTTTTCATCGTAGTCATCAACATCATCATTCAAAATAATCTCATCTACATTTGGCGCATTAGATGTTGGTTGGTTTTGTTTTTCTAACAGCTCAATGACATCGCCGTCAAACATTTGTGCGACGGATATGGAAATATTATCATTATTAAGCTGCTTGCACAGGTGAGGGTTAAGGCCATGTGTCATTTCCAGGATCTCCTTATCGGGATCCCCGAATATTTCTGTGATATCCCTGATAGTATTCGAAATTATCTCCTGTTTAACCTCAGGCAGCTTTGGCAAATGGATAAACCGTGCTGGAGGGTCATTATCAGTATTTTCATTAACTGCAGAGTCTTCCTGCAGCGCTGGAGGGTCATTATCAGTAACTTCGTTTTCAACTGCAGAGTCTTCCTGCAGCGATGGAGATTCGTCGTCATCTGATATTACGCAGATATCCTCCTCGTTGGAAACTATTTCCTTTAACACAAATAACGCATATTTTTCTGCTCGTGTTAAGGGAACATCCGTGTTAATACCAAAGCCGATTCTATCGCCATTGCGGAGCGTATGGGTGGCCTTTTCAATTTTGGTATTATTTATAAAAACTCCGTTTACGGCTTCCTGGCAATAAGTTTGTATGAGTTAACATATATATATTCGATGGGGTACCACTTACCATCGTTTTCAATATTACGCCATTATCAGAGTTTAAAACTATTTTGGCGTGTATCCTGGAAACATAAGCGTAGCTTAATACATATTTGCAATTAAGTGCTCTGCCTATTTCGTATTCGCCAGGCTGCAGAATAATTTTTCTTGGCGTACAAAAATGCTCAAGACACCAATAACTTTTTGGTCTGCTCATATTGCAATCCATTAAAACAAATTTTTAAGCTACCAATAATAATGCTCGCATTTCCTCACACAATGTGACCATAACATGTATCATGTAGACTTATCGGTCAATTACGATAGCGATTATTCATCGTTGACGCATCGATGTATTCTGCAAACATCGATAAGTCCAAATATGAATATTATTGCGACTATATTTATGGTGTTTTATTAATTTTTTAATTACAACTTTTTATTTGCGTTTCGCGGTTTTACAAATTGTGTGTCTCTCTCTGTGACGCCGATAATATATTGTTCTTATTTAGTGCGTTCTTTTGTTCACCAGTTCGTAAGCGAGTGAACTACTATCTGAATCACTTACTGAACTTAGAGTAACATATCGATATCATCGTTTGATATCGATTATAATATAAATACAATGCAGCAATATCATATTATTTACTTATTTAAATAATTATTTAAGAGAAGTAAAATACTGGAAACTAAAAGAAAATTTAAAATTGGCTCTGATTTGTGAGTAATTTTTAGCGCTTTTTTCAATTATGGATGTGCACACGATCGTGCGTTCAGTTTAGATCGCGTTGTCCAATTATACATAGACATAATAATGTCCAGAAAACAAACAAGGCATTTGGATTTAACTTCAGAACAAAACATCCATGCGAAACGGCTTTGTGTGGAACGCGATAAACAGACAACATGCGGTACCAGCTCAATGCAAATGAGCGAGAGTATTTTTTGGCCGGACCATGATGCTAGCATCTTCTCCCATGCCAAGCTGGAAGAGCTGTTTAGTGGTCAAGACGCTGTCAATTCTGCTCCATTCGGCAGTCATGATGGCAATCAATTTCATCAGAGTGAATCGGACGATAGTCTTTTTGGTGATATAACTTTAGGAAATATGGAAAATGATGTGCCTAATGAAGCTGTACAGACATGTAAATTGGACGAAAGCTTTAAAGATATAAACTTAAGTGACTTGGACAGCACGGAAGTAAAGGATATATTTTACGGTTGTGATGATAACAACGGTTCTGAAGTACAGAATACACAGAACTTTATGAGTGTGATAGCTCAATTACCAACTTCGCCACCTAAAAAGGAAATCAAAGATGAATGTATAGCGTCGTCGCAATCCACATCCTTTATATCAAAGTCTATACTTGAGTGCAACGTACAAGGTACACAATACGAAACATATGAGGCAATGAAGAACCAATCTATGCTGCAACAAGCACAGCAGGACTTGGGGGAACTCGATCAATTGGATTGGCAAACACAAGCATTTCCAGAGTTTGAATGCGTTAAGAAATCACAGGACTCCTTTCCAGTTAAGGGCAATTTCTATGGCCTGCCAGACAAAGTGAAGAACATGATACTAGAGCATAAAGGCATCAGTAATCTTTATGGTAAGTATACTTGTATAACCACTTTGACATATGTAATATATGAATCGCCCACAGAATGGCAAGATGAATGCCTTAATCTACCAGCTATAAGGCAGCGTAAGAATCTGATTTATGCCCTGCCAACAAGTGGTGGAAAGACTCTGGTTGCAGAAATTCTTATTTTGCGTGAGCTCCTGTGCTGTGAAAGAAATGTTCTTTTTATCCTGCCATATGTGTCTATTGTTCAAGAGAAGGTTAGTGCCATGTCTCCGTTCGCAATTGCGCTGGACTTCATTGTCGATGAGTATACAGCAGGCAAGGGTAAGTGTCCGCCGCAGCGGCGCACTAAGCGCCGCAGTTTGTTTATAGCGTCCATTGAAAAGGGTGCTGTCCTCATGGACAGTTTGATTGAAGCGGAACGACCCCATGAGATTGGCCTAATTGTTGTAGATGAGCTGCATTTAATTGGTGAACGTGGACGTGGTGCCACGTTGGAAGCCTTTCTCACAAAGGTTATGTTTTTAAATGGTATATAAATGAAGATAAATCGAACGTACAACTATTCATTGTGTTTCGTCTCCATGCAGCAAACATTCAAATCGTTGGCATGAGTGCTACCATAGGAAATCTAAATGAAATTTCAACATTTCTGAGTGCGGATGTTTATACTCGCGGGTTCCGTCCGGTAGAGCTAAAGGAATTCATCAAATGTGGCAATGATATGCTGGAAATAAATGCGAATGGACAAACGCTCGAAGAAATCTTTGTTCCAGCTCGTTGCGTTAACTTTAATGTAATTATAAAATGTTCAGTTCATCTTGTCAAACACTAGTCTGTTTATTTATTTTTTAGTACAGTGCCGCAGTGGAACGTGCGGATCCTGACCATCTGGCGGGTTTGATTAACGAATGTGCTCCAGAGCATTGCTGTCTGGTCTTTTGTCCAACGCGTAAAAATTGCGAGAATGTTGCACTACTCTTGAGTCGCATTGTGCCCAAGCAAAGGTTCTTCGAACATCGTCAAACCGAAAAAGCAGATCTTATAAAAGCACTGGACCAAATGTGTGGCTTTCTCAGTCCAGTACTAAGTAAAACATTGCCCTATGGCATTGCCTATCATCATTCCGGTCTGACAACAGACGAACGCAAGTATATTGAGACTGCCTATCGCCTTGGAGTCATAACTGTAATTTGCTGTACGTCAACCTTGGCTGCGGGCGTCAATCTGCCCGCCAAACGAGTGATAATTCGCGCACCATATGTGGGCCAGGAGTTTATGACCCTTTGCAAGTATAAGCAAATGATTGGGCGCGCAGGACGTGCCGGGTTTGGTGAGGCTGGAGAAAGTATACTTATAACTCAGAGCAAAGATAATTTGCAAGTGGGAGAGATGTTGTTCTCTCCAATGAACAAGGCACTCAGCTCGTTGGATCAATTTGATGCAGTTGGCTTACAGGTATATTATAATGATTAATGACTGATTATTAAGTTACAATAATATATTTACAAACTAGAGTACTATAGATACACAAAATTTACAGGCTGCTAGAAGCTTTTGATACAGTTTTTATGTCTTTGAAATACTATATTTTACATACCTTTTTTAAAATTATCTATTTTTCATTTTCAGTCATTAATACTGAGTGTTATCGGGCTTGACCTGGCCACCTGTCGACGTGATCTTAATCGTCTGATTAACAGCACTTTACTGGCTGTACAAGCTAGTGCGTTGGGTATATCTGTAGATGAGCTGGTTCTCCGTATTCTGCGCGACATGTTCAAAAACAAAGTGCTGCAATTAGGTGAAAATGTGAACAAGGACACGCCGAATTGCTCGGATATGCTGACTACACAGGATGTTAACGCGAGTCGTAGCACTTCTACGGGTCGACGTCTGCTAATAAGTAAATCCACGCGCTTTAAACTGACCAATATCGGGCGCGCAGCTTTCAAGGCGGGCATCGACTACAAGCGGGCGTTTGCCATACATAAGGAATTGGGTCTGGCACAAAAGCAGCTCATACTTACCAGCTATGAGCACTTGCTCTATTTGGTGATTTGCTTCAATTCAAATGATCGGGGAGATGAATATTTTTCAGCTGATGCAAATATACTCTTTCGTGAATACTTTTCGCTTCCTGATCAGACGCAGGCACTCTTCAAGCAACTTGGCTTTACGGAAGCACACGCTGCTAGATTGGGCAAAACACAGTCGATTGAAGGCCCGTTAGTCTTACAAATGAATCGTTTATACAAAGTGCTTATACTGGCAGATATATTGGCCCTGTTACCCCTGCCCAACGTAGCTGTCAAGTACAATGTCGAGCGGGGCACTTTACAGCAGCTCATCAGTCAGTCAACGGCAGCGGCCAGTGCAATTGTGAGGCTTTGCGAGCAAATAGACGAGTTTTGGTGCTTTAAGCCGCTATTTGAGCGCGTCAATCACAAAATGGATCGATGTGGTACTCTGGAACTGGAACCATTGCTAGAGCTACCCGCTGTTCAAATAGTGCGTATTTATTGTCCACTATCAGTAATATTTAATTTCGTTACATTTTGATATAATATTTTAGAATCGCGCTAAACAGCTTTATGCAGCGGGGTTCAGGACCATTGAGGATATAGCCAAAACACGTCCTATGACTCTAATGAAAGCCGTGGAATTTATGCCTTTCAGGATAGCCACAGAAATAGTCTCTGCCGCGAAGGTGTGTAAAAAATATATTGGCTCTGTATTTAGCTTAAATTTATTACCTTTTTGTTAGGTTATTTTAATGAAGAAGTTGGATCACCTCGAAGAAGCAACGGAGGCATTGAAGAATTGTCTCAGCCCATCAACAGACCAGGTTTAAATTATTTAAGATACTTATCTGAACTGTATTTTATGTTTTACATTATATTTTAATTTTGCTTACACTCAATTTGCGTCTAGAATGTAGCTTAATGTATTAATGCTATTCATATTCAAGTGTGTATGGTGTTCTACTATACTTGTTATAAATTGGCAAACCACAATTTAAATAACACTTTGTCTCGGGCTACTAGCACGAGAATTGAGTATTTTACAATAGATATTTAGGATATTCAGGGCCTCTTTAAGAAAAGCAGTTAAACTTGTTATCATGTGGTCCTGAATAGCCTAGTCAATTTTGTTAATATATCAGTTAATTACTTGCACTTTGCACTAAAAAATTATAATTAGGTTGCGACTATAGATAAGAAGCTAAGTTGTAGTTGCATGAAGCCGTCTACGTGTGTGTTCACAATTATTTACAGCTGAAGAAACTGGAAGAAAAGTTTTCCATTTATATATATATCGCACATCTGCTCAAGTATTCCACATAATAATTACCTTAAATTTTCACAGACTTTTAACCACGACTAATATGCCAAGTCATCGTAGAAATGCTGAATAGGTCGGCCATTCATCACTGCTCCTCCGGCAGGGTATTCGTGTCTATATGCACGCGGGATCTGCGCCGGGACAACCGCTCTCCGGCGAATATCTGTCGATGAGAAATATGAATCACTTTGATAGTTCGCTGGCACTGATTGGGATTGAGACAGCGAGTGCGATTGCGATTGCGACTGCGACTGCGACTGCGACTGCGAAGCGGATGGAATGGGAGATGACTGGGATGCGTGATGTTTCTGATTTTGATTCTGATAGATGGGTGCCGCCTGCTGATAGTTGCTGCTTTGACCCGCAAATGGATTATAGGCTGAAGCAGGATTGTACGCACTGGCATATGGCCGGTTCTGATAACTTTGAAGCGAATGCTGATGTGGTGCTGGTGGTGGTGGCGGTGGCTGATGCTGATGCTGATGCTGTGGTACAAGCGGTTTAAGCGTGGGATCGAGCGCATCGTTTAGCGTGACATCGTAGTCATTCTCATACAGCTCGTCCAGATTAATCTTGGCCGGCTGAAGAAGCTCGGGTCGACGTGCCGTCACTGATGTGGGCAGTGCACTGCGTGGCGGCAGTGTGGTGCGTGGGGGACTGATCGATGGTACTGCTACTGACTCAGGCACTTCATCGCTCTCATCATCCCTGTCGTCCGACAGTTCACCACGCAGTAACGGTGCTCCATGCTCTAGCAGTCGCACGCCCGATATTGTCGATCCCATGTCAATGGGCGTGCTATCAGTGGTACGCGCTGTCTGTGCTTCACTTGCTGGCAACAATGGCTGCCTAAGTGCTACACCCACTGGCTGAAGGCCACGTGGTAGATACGGACTACCGCCACGCGAGGGCAGGAAGGGTCGCTTGACCACACGTACCGATGCTGGTCTAAGTGGCTTGGCCGGTGCAGCAGGCACCAATGGTTCGTCAACATCATCTACAATCTGGTCTGGCTGGTCTTCTCCCGTCTCGTGATCCTCTGATGGTGAGTCCTTTTCCAGTATACTAGCTGGAGTCGCTTTAAGCTTTGGCGTTGTCGCTCGTGGTCGTGTGCTCTGCGCAAGTTTCTGGTTACGTCGCGCTTGTGTCACGCCCACCAATGAGTTTGTCTTTGTTCGCGATGGCGGAACCGCTGGTTGCTCTGCCTGTTCTGCACTCGCCGGCTCCACATGCTCCTCTGCGTCTTCGTCCTGAACTATTGGCTGACGTGGGCGTGGGGCAGGCTTACGTGGTATTGCTGCGGCTGCTTTGCTGCGCACACGTTGTGATCGAACTGGTGTTGGCCGTTCCTCGTAGTCCACGTCATCAACAAAGTCGACATCAGCCGGAGGCGAACGCACCTTATTTGCCTGAGGACGCTTTCGTCGTGCCGTGACGTCCTGCCGTTCGGGCTCGTAGTAGTCATCCTCTTCCTGAGGCTTCTTATCCGTCACTGGTTTGCGAAGAGTAGAGCGGGTGGGCTTCTGCTCTCTTTGTGCCGCTGCGGCAGGACGTCTACGCGATGGAGTGCGTACTGGCTGTGGCTGTACCTCGTAGTCATCCTCTGGCTGAAGTTGATCGCGATCTTGATTGTAATCCTCTTCGTCTTCCTCTCCAGTAACTGAGACTGGTGGTGTGGTGGCCGTGTTCTTCTGCACCGGGTAAGAATACTTTTTCTTCTCATTTACAGGCACAGGACGTGCGATGCGGGGCGGTGCACGTGGACGTGAGTAGACGGAGGCAGGTGCTGCTTTAGGCGTAATAAATTCGGACAGGGGCTTCTGAGTTGTCTTGACCTTATGCGGCGTTTGCTCCTCAGCCGCTTCTTCCTGATCTAACTCATCGGGCTTCTCATACTCATCTAGCTCATCCAGCACTGCCGCTGTGGACGGAGTCGTTCTCTTCTCATTAACTCGTCGTCTGCCGGCCTGTGATCGTCGTGGTTCCTCTTCACTGAAACTGCGTCTTTCATCTACGCGTCCTGGTTTCCTTGGCGTTGCTTTTGCACGCCCTGCAGTGCCTGGCGGCTTGCCACGTCGTGCACCGGGCCGATTGCGTCGTTCCACATAGTCCTCGTCACCAGTGTCCTCCTCTTCCCTATAACGATTACGATTGTGTCGTAGTGGCTTCTCGTCCACCCTTTTGTCCTCGTACTCATCGTCATAGTCCAATTGCACTTGTGGCTTCCGTGGCCGAGGACGGGGCTTGTTGCGGCGTGTCATTCGCTCCTCATAATAGTCATCCTCCAGCTCATCCTCGTCGTAATAATAGTCATCCACAGGGCGGCGGCGTTTATGGGGACGCTGCTGGCGACGTCTTGGCGGCAAAGGAGGTGGTTCAGTGGTGGTTGTACTCGTCGAACTCGTCGTGGTTGCCATGTACAACTCATCGTTTCTGAGAAGAGAAAAAGGTGCATTAAGACTGACTCTTATCAGTAGACAGAGGACCTGCTCACCTGTTCCAATACTTCTGCGAGCCGTCACAATCGACGTCTGAGGCGAAGTGACAGATGAATGTGCGCTGGTCGAAGGCCGTGAAATTGGCACAAAGGAAATCGTGTCGAATGCCATAAACACAATGATGATATATCTGCAGAGAGTAGGAAGAGCGATTAATTTATCTTAACTTGACCATAACCAAATACCATTATATGTAGGGGGTGTGTGTGTCTGTGTCTGTTCACCGTCTCTTCGGCAGGCACACAAATTTCAATTTGAGGTCAAGATCGACATGCAGACAAGTTTTTAATACTGTTTTGGCTTGCTTTGGGCACGTAAGCAGCCAGATGATCGTTAAAAAAGAAATGACTGGATACAAATTATGTGGGGAAATCCCTTTTGCTGCTTTATCCCTTTACTTGTATAGCTTATAAACTCTCTTACTTGACATTTGTACTCAATTGAGGCATAAAATCCGTCGTGTAGTCCCTCGCATTTGAAGTGAATCTCATCCATGGGTGGAACGGTGGACAGGAAGGGATAGGTCGAAAGGTTGAAGCTGTAAGGCAAATGGAATGGTTTGGCATATACATATGTCTGTGTTGATTTTCGAAGAATATTAGTTTACCCTCTTAGTTCTCGAGGCAAGTTCGGATCCCAGATATAATCAATCTGTGGTATTCCTGTAAGCTTTGAGTTTTTCGATAACGTTGTATTATCCACCTGTAGAAGAGAAATGATAGGTCAGTGTTTCCATTAAGAGGAGGGAATGAACTATACCTTTGTGTCTTCACCCTCGGCTGTTATTTGTGGTTGCTCATCCTTTTCAGTGGCATCTTCTGGACCTTCTGTTGTCGTTGTGGTGGTGCTCGTTGTGGAGGCAGGTGTTTTGGCAATGGAAACTTTCTTGAAGGGCAGTGCAGCGTCCGTGGAAGCCATCAAACTCAATAACAGCACTGCCAATGCAAATACAGATTTGTAAGATATAAAAGCAATACTCAAATTGCATCTGGTTTCGGTGTTAATTGCATAATCGGCGTTATATCATTGAGCGGATTACCAACAAGTGGTAGCAGTTGCTTTCGGTTTATTTCTTTATCTCTCTTTTAGATCCAGTTCGGATTAAGTGTAAGCGTTTAAGTTATGATTTTACGATTTCGCTTACCTGTCGCTGCCATGAACAGCCACCGCTTGGCTCTCTTCATATTGCCGCCTCTTTCGATTCTGCTTTACTTATATTTCCACCTTTGGGGTGCTTGAAAAATCAAAATAAAACCCAATATAGGTCAAATTAGAGTTGGAGTTTAGGGTTTGCGAGATCTAGGCGTTTATACAGACAGACGGACAGACTCAGCTAGTCGATCTGATCAAGAATATATTACTTATATACCCTTTTGTACTTTTACAAAGTACAGGGTCTAAACATATTTCAGAGTTCTTCCACATGTTTAATATTTTGGTCACACCTCAGTCATACTGTTGGTTTACAAAGTGTTTTGTTTTGGCTGGAAAACAGTTAGTCAATTGGTTAAGACGGAAAAGAAAGACACAGCAGGGCATCTACATAAGGTTGTAGAAAGTAAACAGTTCTTGGCAATTTCCTCAAATACTTTTATATATTTTCAGACCCTGCGCTTTAAAAAAGTACAAAGGGTCTATTAGGTTTGTGCTTTGGCACACAATAATCTTATGATAACCTTTATCTGTGCTGTGAATTGTGGCTCAATCGGATAATAAAGACCGGAGATATTCGAGATTAAAGTATCTGTACATTTGGCCTAAATTGTTTTGTAAATTGTATTATTAATATTATAAAATCGACGAGGTTGATCACTTTTTGCTGTGGTAAATTTCCGCTATTTTAAAAACGATTCAGTTGGAGTAATTGCATAATTAGCAGCCGCCTTCATTGTCACTTACGTAAAGCGCAACGAAAGGGCAGTCAGAGGGACAATGCATAACTATAACAAATTGAAAAGTGAACAGTTGCAATTACAATGCTCGAACACTTTCATTTTCAATGCGTTTTAATTGGTTGTACAAATATCAAGTATCAAAAAGCTACGATCAAAAGCAAGTGCTTTAAGTATTTATGTAGACTTCATTTAAAAATAGCTTCGTATGTCCGTTGCTACAAATTTCTGCCAATTGCCAAAATCATTTCGACTTGTTCAGAGAGTTGGCTTATATCGAAGAGTGAAGACAATGAATCAAGACTCATTGGAGCATAGTAACTCGGTAGCTGGCTCGTTGTTTATGCTATTATGCATTGTTTATTGATTATCCATGCACTTAATCAAACAGTCGAAGTGCATTTCAAAATGTCAGACAATGCTCCGTCGTTGGGGTTTCTATTTCGCCACAGAGGAGACTTAAACCTAAACTCGGATTAGGTTCATCATAAAGGCAGATTGGACAGACTCGAGCAGACTGATCCTCCTCCCTTTCAGTTATTCATGACACAATTTATTGAAAAACTCTGATAGCTTTGGCGTTTAGCGGCATTTTGTATGGCAAAGTCGTATCGGGTTTTTGTGGGCTTTGTGATGAGTTCAAAGATTCGACGGCGTTCACACCCCGTTCGAAAAAACAAACATTAAAAGCCAAGAAATAAAAGTGTGTCGCGCATTTTAATTTAATTTTTCGTATTTGTTGTGTGTTTTTCTTGATTGCTGTACTTCTTATAAAGCTTCAGCCTTAAACTGTGTGTGTGCGTGTGCGTGTGTGTGTGTGTGTGTGCAGTTTCTGACATTTTCAGCTCGGCTTTAGATAAATATCTGACAAAATATGATAATTGCGTGCGCAGTTTACGACATGAGGCACAGCAGAATGCATCTGCATCGGGTTCTCCTCCGCCTCTTGTGGCACTCATAACGACATTTCATTTTTTGTAAATGTAATCAAGTGTGTGATAAAGGATAGCAGTTCACTTGTCCAATGACTGAAGATCGTCTGACTTATTCAGAATATCTAAGGTCAGATTTTGGATCTTACCATAAATATTCACACCAAACACAGTAAATTTATCGTTCACTCGTACGAATATAGATACAATTTATCTTGTTTTGCTGCATTCGGCGTGTCATAAACCAAAAGCGACCACACGAAACGACTGTTTGTTGTATTAACTCATTAATTTTTATAACAATATAATACAATATATCTGCGACATATGAGCATATTAATTTTTACAGCCCACCAGATGAGCTGTGTGACGACTGTCGTCTGTGAGCTTCTCTGATGCCTCCATATTTATAAACGCCTCGAGGTTTATTTTAGCCAAGTTCAAATTCAAGGCTAAGCACAATGACTTACAAATACACGAATACCGGTAAATTGTATTGTTGTTCATATTGTCTTTAACAATTATTGATGATGGGCAACCAAGTCCCAGACACAGATACAGATACAGACACAGACACAGTTATAGTCTCGGTCACAGTCGCAATCACACTCAGGCGGAAAACGGAAATACTCGTATATATTTAAACGAGTTCAGAGGAAATTTAATTAGATTGCTGTATGTTTTATGTATAATTTTTTATATATTAGGTTTTTTATTTATTTTTATGAACTTAATTTCCTTGAGCTTGTGCAAATTTGTCGAAACACACTAAAAGTCGAAATTGTTTTTCACATAATTTAACAATAAATTCTCTGGGTTTTTTTCCAAGTGAATTTTGGCAATAGCCGTTGGCTTGTTAAAATATTAGCCAGCTTCTAGACAATGAACAGCGCTTAGAATCGTCAGAGATATAATCGATGTGAGCTTAAGCCTTAAGGTCATTCACAATCGCAGTCATAGTCACAGTCATAGTTATAGTTTAACAATACACAATTATATTAATATTAAAAAAAGGTTTATTTGGTTCTCACTTACGATATTATTGTTCATTTTGAAAAGGTCAGCGAGTCTATGGATTGAAGGCTTATCTGTAAATTTATAGCAACCAGTTGGACTAGTCTTTTCTAACTCTCAATTTCATTTTCATTTCTAATCGGCTAAATCCAAAATTTCTTTGAAATGTGTCGTCAAAGCGACGTCAACGTCAGTAACTGGTTTGGCCAGATAGTTTTTCCATATTATTTTGACTCGATAATATTTAATTTATATACATTTCAAGTCGCATCAACCGGTTGCTTCTCCACGGTGGTTGTCCACGGAGGAGGAGGCGGAGCCAGAGGCGGAGGTGCCGGTTCGGTCTTTGCGATCTGAACGTGCTTCGTTGTCACTAAAAATTAGCATCTCTGGGGCACAACGACGTATTGGGCTTTTAACTTTTCTTTCATTTTATTTATTTATGCTCTTTCAAGGTCGATAATGCTGTTGAGCGTCTTGGCTTCTGTTGAATTTTGTGGTTTTTTTCGTATTTAGCATGGTATTATACAATATAATGTGGGCTGAGATAATTGCTCGTTGTAGAGTCATTTATTGCCATCAGATGATCTCTGCAGATTAGATAGCTAATTACTGAAATAGATTGACTCGCATAGTAGTATATCAAGTGGATCATTTGTACGTAATTCAGAACATTTATAGATTCACCAGCTGAGTGGAAAGTCATTTCCAACTTTTAATTGAATTTGTGTCTTCTATAGCTTTCTTTTCATTACTGTCTTTTATGGTTTGACAAATAGGAGTTAGTCTCATATTACAGTATACATAGTCTCTTCAGTGAGAAGTTGCCTCTGAGCTGAGTTCACACGCGTAAAAAACAACTAATTGGTTTTAAAACCTAAATGATTCCGTTGAGGAAAATTTAACTGTCCAAATAAACAGAGGGAAAAACTTGAAGAAATTAAAAAATAATGCATACACAGTATACATAAGAGTCTCAGCAGCTGAATGAAAGTAAAATTTGAAAAGATGTTGCAGTAACTGGTGGAAATGTTGTAGTTGCTGCTCTTACTGATGATGAAAGTAAAATCGGCGCAGATCTGTTTGCCCGTTTGGCAAAAGATGCGCACGCTAAGAGATACAAAGAGAGAAGATAATAGATAAAAGACTCAAACTGTGTATAAACAAATTATTGCAATTGTTTGTGTAATTTAGCAAGTAATGCAACAACAACAACAACAACAACTCAGCATCTTATGCGGGTGTGTGTGTGTGTGCAACAACAATAACAGCAACTGGGAGGTGTACATGGAAAATAATTAGCTACGCTTGAGATATTTTTGCAAAGTCTGCCAAGATATTTGGCCCTGAGTCTGCGAGACGCAACAGCTACCATTACTCGCAGTTTCCATTTGATTATTCAAAAACGAAACAAACACTTTGCTTACCTCTAAAGCGGCTACAAATAATCCACGAAGGCTTTAAAATTTTACTTAATATTATTTTGCTTGTATTTCGCAAAGTAATTTGTGTGTATGTGTGCATTATAGTAAACTGCGCACACACACCAACACACGCGCACGCACACGGCTTGACAGAGAGTAAAATATAGAGAGAGTGTGAGAGAGCGGTGGGGGGGGAGGGGTACTATGCTATATATGCAATCTGCCAATGTGTGTGCTTGAGTATTGCACTTTATTGCAAGGTGTGTGCGTGTGTGTTAGTGAGAAACTTTTTAATTACTGTCTGATTTGGTGTGCACTCGCGTTTATTTACATACAAGAAAGACCATTTTCCTCAACAATTGCAATTGCAATTGCAAAATGCGTTAAAACGCTTGAATAAAACTCCTCCTGGAGCATTACAACACTTTTCGCATTCATTCACACACATAGACACATACAGCTGCATTTTGTATTTAACACCTTGGCTTTCAATGATTCGATTGGCTTTTATTTTGGCAAGAAATTAACATTCGCATAAATAATTTGTATGCAAAAATACTTTTTATATAATATTTTTACAACACACCAACGGCAATTCACACACGAGCACACTCTACATTTAATACATATGTATGTACGTATGTATGTATTCGGATTGTATATACACTTGTAAAATTGCTGCGCATGCGCAGCGTCATTTCGGAATCGAGTTGGAACCACGCCCACTTCACTTACTTTTGCCAACCTGTCTTGGCTGCCGTTCACCAGGCTGACCGTTTGCAGACTGAAATTGCAGACTGTTGCCATAAAATCATTTTGGTATCGAACGAAGCGAAGCAAAGCTTTGCCTCGGCTCGGCTCGCTAATTTGCTTTCCAGTCGCATGTCTCGGGAACTGGTTTGTTGCCGCTTCGCCGCGGCGACTTTGCGCATGCCCTCTCAGCGTACCAGAGAGCAAGACACTGGGAGAGCAGCTGAGCTGAGCTTTTCGTTTTGTTACAGTTTTTCCTGTGCCACTATTCTGCAATAAGTGTGTATGTATGTATGTATGTATGTGTGTATGTAATTTGTTGTCTTTCTTTTGCTCCAACTCAAGTCTGTTGAGTCAGTGTGCAAAAAGAGCTCAACAGGTTTGCAGATTATATTTTGCGTTGAATAGCTTAAGGATATTTTGTGTTTATTTAAAAAATAAACAAATAAAAAATACAATAGAGATATATTTGAATTTTATTTAGCGTTTCTTCATTTCCTGACACCAATCGATGCGTCAGTTTGACTGCTCTATTAACGAATCACAATTGATATTCAAGTGTACGTTAATCTCTTTCAATGCGTTCCGTTTTATTGCTGACCGGCCGCAATGACATAACAACAATAACACAACAAATTGCTGCATCAACGACAACAACAACAACAGTAAAGTCAAGCATTTCAATTAATGAACTAACGTAGGCCAAAACCATCTGCTATTAGTCACACACAATAACAACAACAACAACACTAATACACAACCGTAACACCGCACAGCAATGGCCGTTGTCCAGCGACATAAATTGCTTAAACGGCTCATGAATTATTGCGCATGCGCTCACAATTAAATTTTAGTTAGGCCATTTCGAACAGACAAAATACGCATTCATACAACAAACATACACATACACGCACACTCGCACTCACACTCGCACACTTAATCTCGAATCGGTTAAATGCAAAATAATGCTAGGCATTTGAAGCGGCTTACAATGAAATCAATCAGCTGCTGCCGCTAGTTCAACTGCTCCCCTTATACCATTGCTCTCGCTGTGGTTATTGTTGTTATCGGTTGCGGTAACTGCGGATTATGGCATATTAGACCCTGTACCTTAAAAACTACAATAGGGTCTATTAAGATTGCATTTCGCTTTAAGATGATATACAATTTTCCCAATCGTAAACTAAGCAGCTCAAAGTGCAGTGCAAAACATCGAAGCGTCAAAACATCGAAAACATCGATAGTCCCAAACCGCGATGTTTTTGCAGCTCAAAGTGCACTGCTTTCATGTCCCTCTGAGAAAAATGTCGCAATGCGAATAATAAGCGTGTGTGTGTGTGTGTACGTGCAGAATTTTGCCATACATTCCTCGCACTCTATTTGGGCGCGCACCATATGGTCCCCCCGTTCTATCTCACAGTTCACCTTCTACTCGTTCTTCTTTTACTCGTTAGTTCGTTTTCTGCAATTCCTTCGAGCGTGCACGGATTTTGACTGCGTCGTGTTTTTAAGTTTTACTACCTTTTAAATAATATAATATATTAAATAATAATAATAAGATATTAAGGCGTGATCGGCAACATAAATTTCGTTTGTTTTATGGTTGTTTTTATAGTATTTAGGATAGTTACGGGACGCGCTGTTAGTGTTAGTGCATTCGCGCGGCAAAAGTGCAAGTGTTTGTGTTTCTGAGTGTGTAAAATTGTGTGTGTTTATACATATGTATAAAGAAATAAGTAAATAAATAAGCCATGTAGAGTGGCTCCTGCTGTCGGTGGTCTCCGAGCCCAGAAAGCGGCTTTTATTTTGTTTTGTTTTGTTTTTTACAATAGCAAGCGACTTGAGGCTGCGTCTGCAGTTGCTACGTAAGTGTGTGTGTGTGTGTGTGTGTGTGTGTGACTGGCTTCTTACGTCACAAAGCCAAAAGTACTTGCGAGTGTGCTGCGCTGCACTGCATCTGCGCGCATGTGAAAGTTGAATTTGATTTCAGCTATCGCTGTGTGTATGTAAATTGGAGCAGCAGCAGGCTGCAGTTCCAGTTGCACTCCTATTGGAACCACACAGAGATGGATCTACTCGAATCCCGTTATATGCATATGTAAGTACTGACAATATTCATGCAATTATTTCCTATGCTCTGTGTTATCTGTGTGTCCCATTGAGAACGGGAGCAATATGTTAGCGCCTATGTGTGGGGCACCTAGCCGAACCGGTTGCAGTTTAGCCAGCTTTAGTACGTGTTGTAACTGTCGAACCGGTTGCCAGCTGAGAGCCAAGTCGGAGAGAGAGGCGGCTCTTTCAGTTGCTCTGATTACAGATTTGTAACTCTTTTCAAATGAGCAATAAAAAATTGCAAACTGATACGATAGGAAGTTGGATGCAAATCGTTGATGTCTAACTGTTGACATTACTGTTGTGTCAATAACTCAATTACTTATTATTACATTACTTTATAGCTCATTAAGATTACCGTTACCTTTAAAGGAGCCCCACCCATAAACAGAGATCTGTTTGGCCAAATTAAAGAACAATATGCATACGAATTACTCGGTATTGTTATTGTCCAAACCACGAACAAAAGTCGTTCAACTCGTTTATTTATGTTATTATTGTTATTACACGCCACGTAATTACACGAAAAGAATGTTTTTGTGTGCTAACTGGTTGGGGTTTTACATTCTCCTCGAAGGCCTTGAAGGCCCCTTGCCACGTACGATATAAAACACGAATCGCAATTCCGCAATAACTTCCAGTTCGAGTTTGAATTTAAGATGGAGTTCGAGTTGGTGTTTGGATTTGTATTTAGGTTGACCTTGTACACTGGCTAGCTATCACAGCCCATCGATTGATTTCTCATATAATGAAGAAATTCATCAGCATGCGAACCAATTTACTCAGCGTACTATTTGACGGGCGATCATTGGCCGCTTCTTCAGCCTTTAGTTGCTCCTCCAGTTCGGCTCCATAGCGCATTATATACCACTCGGCGACAAAGTACACGAAAAGCGTTATAATCGCAAATTTGAGGTAGATCTTAAATATGGTGAGAATATTGGCCCACAGCTGATGCAGCAGCTCAATGGGATCCATTCTGAAGGCAATGCGGTGTATGCGTGCTCAGCTTTTGTTTCCACTCTTCAGCTCTCTCGACTCTGTGGGGTCGACAAAATGGCAAAGATTGCGATTTGTGTGAAATGAGGTCGCTCGAGGCGAAGCGTCTGCCTCTCTGGCTCAGTTAAGCATCACTTCGTTGTTTACGCAATTGTGGTAACTTGGCTTGGCGCTTGGCTCTTGGCTCTTGGCGCTGACAAAGCGTATTGATTGTGAATAGCGCATTAGTGTTGTGTCTCGTTGAAGACGGAGATGCACATTTTGTTACTGTTGCTCATTTGAATTTGATGGTGTTGATGATCCCCTGAGCTCGGTCGGCCCCCAATACTCGTAATAATAATTGTTTCGGCTGCCGCTTTCAGTTTTTACCTGTTGTCATTTGATCATTCGATATTTATGCGCGCACCTTAATTATGCTAATTTGTGGAGCAGAGTATTTGGTGCCATCTCTCGACTGTTGATTCCGTTCGCCCTGTAAATAAGAAAAACAATCAAAAAATGTTTAGTGCATTTAAATTTGATTGAAAATTAATTGTATTATAGATGCAGACAAATGATACAGTAATAACGGCATCAGCTTATTAATATATGTAAATTTGATTGCAAAAACGATCATCCCCTTCGATTTGATAATCAAAAACTGGAGTAGTAGGCGCGAACTGATTCATTGAGTAAATATCATGTAGCACTGATATGTGACACATGATAATACGTATAAAAAAACCCAATTAGTTTGGTCATTTGATATGCCTAGTGGATTGTATAAACGTAGAGTGATTTGTATGCTAAAACCTTGAAAAGTTAGATGGGAAAGTTTAGGCATTCTCTCTTTGTTAATCACATTTTGTTCCTGATCAATTTATATTAGTTCATCAATCCCTACCATTTGGCCTTAACAGTGACCTTCTGAAATGAAATCCATTCTATAACCTTACTGTCTGTTACCTCTGCTTGATATTGTACCCGAGCTTTAGCAATTGACGGCTGATGAACTGAAGCCTGTCACAACAAGTGGCAAAGTTGAATAAAGTGTGTATCAAAGAAAATATACATTACATTTGTTTATAAACCCGCTGTCGTTCCATTGCAAAAGCAGAAACCAGTTGACAAATGGACAGAAGCGGCTTGCCTTCAGTGCCTTGGAACGTCGGCTGGCAATTCGAATTCTTCCTGACTATAAACTGCACAGAAATATGTAAATGCCGAAGTTTAAGTGCCACATCTGACAGAGTCACATCCATCCAAAATAGTCGACTTGCACCATACCCCTCCAATTAATCACCTCATTAAACTAGACACTGAATCCGAAATTCAAGATGAAAATTCCAAGACTAGGAATGGAAGACGCTTTTGACCCTTTGACTCAATAAAGCCTCTTGGCTACTTGTTCCGAATCAGATATAACTATTTTATTTTCGTTTCTTTATTTTAAGTGTAGTAGCATATTAGTTCCACATGCTGCAACAATGATAAACGACTCGTAAGTAATTCACGCTCACTTATGTAATGGAAATGGCGTTAACTTGCTGTTATTTGGCTACTTGGCAGTAACCCATTAAAATGTGGGTGATCGGCGAGTGGAATGGCCGACATGAAAACAACAAGCATAAACAGAAACAATGTAACAGACACACGTACATCTGTACACATACATACATACACTACAGCTCAGTTGACTTTGGGCTTGCCTGGAGTTGGGGAGTGGGGGTAATTGGGGGCAGACTGACACACGCAACATTACTAACAAATTGCATAAATTGTGTCACCTGCCTGCCTAATGACCAAAATTGACAATTGACTTTTAATTAGGTAAACCATATGCCATGTAAACTGGTTTCGTTTCAGATCTCGGCCAGCTTGTTCGCGTGCAGGGAATATTAGTTGCTAAGTAGTCAGATATACATAAATCACATCTCTGTCACATTTGAGAACAAAACTTACAGTAAACATTTACCACTCTCCCATTTATGCGTAAACAAATAGGCAAACAACAGTAAGAGACACAAGCAGCTGACTAGAAAATGCACAAATGCACTAAAATAGAATGAATAAAACACCAATTCAAGCAGCAAAACACCATTTACCACCTGCCGTGGCTGAAAGATCAACAGCTGTTCGCCCTAAGCAGAGCTTTAATGGAGCTTTCGGGTTGAAGCGCAAGTGCAAACGAGACGCATATAGTATACACATGCCGTTTGCTTAGCCTAAGCTTTGCCATAGTTAGGGCGGCAAATTCAAGTTGATTTCAAAATAGTTTTATTTGATGGCGCCCAAAAGTATGCTGCATTCTTTGGAATATTTTAAGTCAATTGAAATTTACTTATTTTATTTTATTTAGAAATGTAAAATACCAAATACAATGAGAATAAACACACACAGTTTAGCATCGATTATATTTAATTATTTATTTATTTTTGACAACAACAATTACAAAGCTAAGCTGAGATATGTGTGTTATTTGATTGAATTTACAATAGTTCGTTCCTTCACTCAATGGCCTCAATTATTTCATATTCTTCATCCAAAGAATGATCATAATCGATGTTGTATTTGTTTTTGATTTTGCTTTTATAATCCTTGAGTTCATCGTCGTTCTCAAATTTATTCAAATTGTAACGTTGGGAGCCGCGTTGTTTGCCTTTGTAATTGTTGCTGTTGCTGTTGCTGCTGCTGCTGCTACTTCTTATAGTGCTGTTGCTGCTATGCTTGGGGGAGGAGTTACCTATGCTAAACCGATAGTTGTTATTTCTACTAATTTGCTTATTGTTATTTTGTCTACTATTTTCGTTATTTCTACTATAGTTATGCTGTGGCTGTTGCTGCTGCTGCTGCTGCTGCTGTGATGATGAGTATGACGATTGAGCTGTGGATTTGTTGTATCTCATGCTACCTCTAAAACTATTTTTGGTCATTTTACTGTAGTTTGTTGGTGCTGTGCTATCTACGAGTGTGTTGCTGTTGCTGTTGCTATTACTGTTGCTGCTGCTGTTGCTGTTTTCCTTGTTGTAGTTGTTGTTCTTAATTTGCTGTCGCTGTCTGCCGCCTCGCTGCTTCTGATTCACTGCTCTCTGTTCCTCTGTTCTGTGTGCTGTCCCAATCTTATACTCATCATCAGCCTTATATCATACGTCAGCCTGTTGCTGCTGCTGCTGGCTGCGCTCTGGTATGCGATAGAGTTCGTCGTTGTTCTGGTACAGTTGCTCGGAGCTGGCGCAGTTGACGTTCGTCCACCAGTCGCAGACACGCACTGCCTGATTGAATACGGTTCCATTGGGGCAGAGGAACGAGTACTGATGTCCTGAGTGCAGACACCAGTGCCAGACCTTGAATCAGCATACATATCAAGAGAATATATTAATGGCATGTGACAACTTGTTAGACGAACCAACTTCGAATCCACCTACGGGACGTGGTTCGCTTCAAATATGGTTCGTATAAAAAGCAGTTGAGATTCCTACAAAAAAGAGTCGCAATTCCTAGAGTTGCATAGTGTCATATTAACGATTCCCTTACCTGGCATCTTGTTTCGGTGTCCGCATAGTAGCCTGGCTGCCGCCCTTGGCAATTGAATGCTAGTCCCCGTGGCACTGCATCGTATGCTGGGTAATCCTCTCCAGCTGTATAGCCGTCAATTTGCTGCAACGATAGAAGAGTTGAGTTTTCATTTGCCTGGGAATTATCTCATCGGGTGCAAGTGCAGTGGCCTTCGGATGGCGCTGGTTCTGGCTTTGGTTTTGGTTTTGTTTGGTTTTGATGATTGCTCAAGCTATGCACATTTTTAATCATGGTAACAGAATAGAAAAATTACGAGCTTGGAACAATTGTGTGGCAAAATGTAGTACAAAGCAACAACAGCAAAAAAACTGAAATTTGAAATGCAAATTCATCAACCGAAAAATCTGTCGAAAAGGTAGAAAAACCCGACTGGAGATCAACAAAAGAATCAGTGAGTGTTGAAAATGTGCAATTTGGATGGATGGATGGATGGGTGGGAGTCATGTGGGTGGTTGTGACAATAAAACATGGCCACACAGACCACAGACAACAGACAACTGTCAATCTCATGCGTATGAAACCATGAAAAGCCGACACTGCAACAAAGCGTGGCAAATTCACAACTCATGTGAGTGGAAGATACTCCCATGATGGAGATTCGACAGTAGTTGTGAGCACTATCTGTTCTGTTGTCATTCATAAATCTGCACACAACTCCAGAGCAAAACTGACGCCACACCGAATTGGACAGCGTTGCATGTGTCTAGTCTATCTTGATCTTGCCTCAATTTCGATCTAAATACGATTCTCCATTGTTGATGCGTTACGCTTAAATACATACAGCTTGAGGGCATATATGATGCAAACCTTTGCACTCTTACCGAGTTACTTCGTTTACTATCGTAGTTCTAATAGTTTACGCTGAGTCTTGAACTGCTAATGAGACAAAGCAGGGGAACAATAGAATCATTTTCCCCTATAGGAATTGCTGCTGCAATTTCCTGCAGATTTTCTACTTTGTATGTCAATAATTGCAGTGCTAATAACTTGAATGAGGTTTAACATTTTCAGCTGCAGCAGGCCAAACTATCTACCAATACTACTAGGGCTCTTTAAATACCAGACATCGAAGCGAAGCAACAACAACAACAAAACGGGCAATTTTCCTTTCTTTTAGGCAGACTGTGTTGTTGTTGCTGTTGTTGTTACTGTCTAGAGCAGGGCACCAAGGCTAATTGATAAAAGACTCGACGAAAAAAAGTAAAAAGAGGCAACAAGAAGAGCAGTAAAAAGCAAACGATGACGACACACTCGATCCAAGGGAATAGCGACTGGCAGTTGGGGGAGTTGCATGGTGTGTGTGTGTGTGTGGTGTGTGGTGTGGCGTTGTACGGACGTGAGAAGATGTCTAACACTTTGCAGACAGGTCGACGTCGTTGTCTGCACTTGCAAAATCGCATGCAGCAAGACGAAAAAGTGTACTTTTGGTCTATTTTACTTCTTCTTCTTCTTTTGGTGGCAACAATTGTGTTTTGGCTGTTGTTTGCGTGGGATTTTGTTGTCGCGTTGTTGTTGTTATTGTTTACTATTGCAGATCACTATCAGACAAGAGACAAATGGTGTGCGCAATCTTCTGCTTTGAATGAGTACAGAAATAATCTGAGATGACACTTTTTCTCGCAGTGTCTGCTGGCGCCTTTCCACATGCTTCTAACTGGCTAATGAAGTTGTCAAATATTGAATTGGTATGTCTTACAATTACATGCGGTAATTCGAGCGGATAAATGCAGGAAAATTGAAAGGGTTCGAGCCAACAAGTAAGCAGTTACAATCGTGGTTCCCAACTTACCCCATTGACACAGTTCCCTGCCATCAGCATACCCAGCACGATAATAAATGCTATAGATATGCAGGAGGCGGCGCTGTACAAGCTGAAGCTCGAGCTGGAGTTGCTGCTGCTGCTGCTGCTGGTTGCCAGATGAAGATGCTGCTGCTGCTGCTGCTGCTGCTGCTGTCTGTTTCTATGTTGTTTCTGTTGCAGTTGTTGTTTTTGTGGTGATTTACTCGCTGCCGCTGCCATGATGTCTGTGATTTTGGTATACGTATTTTAAATGTGATTTTGAGTATTTGCTTGTTATTGCTGTTTTCTATCTAAAATACAAAATCAAGAGAGAGGAAAACGAACTGAGTTTAGATGTAAATGTAATATGTACATGCACATTGTCCACAGTTTTAGAAAGGAAATCGTCGTAGTTGGAAAATTGCATATTGCCTTAAAAAAGAAGCATCTTTTTATATGGTTTTTATTGTTGTTGCTCAGTTGGCATATAATTAGATTTCATTTTTATATTATTATTATGGTAGCCCCTAAAAATGCCAATGGGCAATTTTGTGGTTATTGTGGTTACCCAATTTCAGGAGTCGAAGATGCTGCTGCAACATTCACTTCTTGACACACATTTCTTTTGATTACAGCAAATGATTGAGCGTGGTAGTCGAGTGATTGAAGTAGGTTCAAATAATATGATATTCATCTTGGAATAGGTCATATATTTAGGTCGTTTATTTAGTATTCTAGTTATAAACTTTTAAAATAAAATTTAAAACTGTTCCTTGTCACTAGTAGTCCTTTATAAAGGCTAGCACTATCATTTAGTTTTACTTTTTGATGTTTGTTATATTACTATTGTTTTATATTGTGTTATAATTAATTTCTCAAGTATGCCACGCACTGAACAGCACACACACTCAAGCACTTGTCTTGATATGTTTTATTTCTTGTTTGTACTTCTTGAAAAAAATGTTACGTACGCTTTTTGGGTCGCGAGCTATAAGGAGCCACACGTGTTGCCGCGTTTGAAGTAGATGCAAAAGTTAGAAACAATTTCGCATCAATTTTAGTTTTATACTCCAGCCAGTCGACCAGTCGACTAGGGGCCAATAGAAGAGCGGGCTTCACTTCGCGTACAAAATGCACAGCGTCATCGTCATTTGTGAGGCTGTAGCCCAAGCCAAAGCCAAAGTCAGAAACAAAACCAAAGACAAAACCAAAGGCAAAGCAAAAGCAGCCACAGACAATACCAATACCACGCCGACGCCGCAATTGCCAAAGAGCAAACTCATCGTCATCATCATCATCATCATCGTCATCGTCATCGTCATCGTCGTACGATCGGGAGCCGAGCGCTAACTGAAAACTAAATCATCGCGCAATTGGCGCTTGTTTGGCTCTCTCTGGGTCTCCCGCTCTGGGCCAACTCTTAAGAGCCCCATTCATCGCTAAACATAAATATTTGGAAGATGCCACAGATTCGCTCCATTGCAGCATTGTGGTGTTGTGTTTTTCTTTTTCTCGCATATTTTGTGTTTTGTGTCGCAAACTGAAAATTAGTGCAAATTTTTATTGAAACGAATGACTTAGGCAACGAACTTGATTGGGATGTGAGTGTTTAATTGCTGAAACTAAATTGAATTGATTGCAGTAAAAGCATAAAAGCGTAATGGCATTAGATAGATTTGCCAACTCTGGCTGATGCTATATACTTGATATAGTATATCGCAGAGGATTGATAGTTGAAGGTAAATGTGGGTGGGAGTTGAGCAACTGTTGCTTGTGGCTGCTTAGAACTCTAATTGCGAAATTAGTTTACATTATAAATTACCATGAATTAGACTAATTAAAATCAAATACGGCAATAAATTGCTGTCGCTCTAGAATTGATGAAGCCGCTCACTTTTTAAAGATGTTCAGTGGCAATCTGGTTGAATGCAGCCCAAGGAAAATATCGACAGTCGAGCAGAGACTTGAGATGGCTTTCAGTGCGCTTCAGCTGAAGCTGAGACAGTGATTGTGACTGCGACTCCGGCTCCGTCTTCGATTCAGACTTAGACTTAGACAGAGACTCATTCTGGTTCACCTTCGAGAAAAGCACAACAACTGTAGCAAGAGCAATAACACGAGCAACAACAACAACAACATGGTAGTAGTTTGGCAATGTGACTTGTGTCTGCCGCTGTTGCCAGATATTTTTCTATATAGTTTTGTTGCTGTCTTTTTGGTCTGTGAGAAATTCCCTTAATCAGCGCAGTTAATGCAACTGCAACTGCAACTGCCACTCGATTGGAAACAAGAAATATCTCTAAATATGTTGAGACTGGTTGGTTTCATTTTGGCTTTGGGTTTCTGACTCGCATTATCATTGGACACACCGCATTGCTGGCATTTCATAATGATACTTTTAGCTGAACAGAATTGATGTGATCTGTAATTAATATGGCTCAGCAGCTACCACATCGCATCCTCATATTTTATTGGAGTTTAAGACTCGATTCACACGCTGCCACACACACGTTGTTATTGTTATTTTGTACGTTTTGATCTGCTTCCAGCGTTGAAAATTGACTTGGGGTTGCCCTTGAAGGGGGTACAGTGTGAGTGTGAGTGTGAGTATGAGTGCCATCGTCTTAGACATTCGGATAATTTACCTCAACTTGTAAAAGGGGCAAGCATTAACCTTGACTTTTACCGAAGCGGAGGTGGCACCCGCTGTCCCTCTTGAAAATTGCCTTAAATACGTGACGAAAACAATGATAAAGTAATTATATTTGTGTATCTGTCTGACTTGGCCCAGCTTTAGTAATTATTGGTGACACTTGTGTGTGTTTTGTTGCGGCTACAAATGGGATTTCATGTGTGCGTCATTTTATAACACTTTAAATATTTCGGTCTCGGTAATTTGGTAATGAGCTCAAGCGTTTGAGTCCGTTTCGAAACCTGCTGAATTCACTTAATGGCTTTCAGAATGATTTGCAGACCTGAGAAGCTTCCTCTGTACTTATAGTGTCTGCTAATTAATGATGCCCCTTCAAATAGTTCCTCCTCCATATGAAATACACACTTAACCCAAACCAAACTCCTCCTAAACAGACCGCAACAGAGTCAAGCTTAGAGTTCTCATTGTTTTGGAATTATTCATTTTTTGTTCCTTAACAAACACAATGCAGCTGTAGTTAGCTGATTATTGTGCAAATAAAAGTTCTAATGACTATTTCGTTGGCAACATACCATTATGCAAAGCTCCAGCAACAACTGCTTCGGTGGTAATTAAAGGCACAACCCAAAGACCAGAACAATAAACGAGAAAACATAATTATCATCAAGTTGCAATCTATGCAGAAAATATGCTAAGTAACCGGACAGCACAACATCCTCAGACGGACGCACCTCAACGGCACATGCCGCATCCGCCGTAGACGAGAAGTAAATCAGCTAAAGCGTTCATCATCATCTCTCAAGTAGCGGTTTGCGCAATGTCAAAAGCAGATGCAGATGCAGTACAGATACATATACAATAGAGTTCAGATATAGATACAGATACAGTAGAGATAAAGATCCAGTACAGATACAAATACGATACACTACAGATACAGATATAGATACAGATATAGATACAGATGCAGTACAGATACGATGCAGTACAGATACAAATACGATACAGTGCAGATATAGATACAGATACAGTAGAGATAAAGATACAGTACAGATACAGATACGATACACTACAGATACGATGCAGTACAGATACAGATACGATACAGTTCAGATATAGATACAGATACAGTAGAAATAAAGATACAGTACAGATACAGATACGATACACTACAGATACGATGCAGTGCAGATACAAATACGATACAGTTCAGATATAGATACAGATACAGTAGAAATAAAGATACAGTACAGATACAGATACGATACACTACAGATACGATGCAGTGCAGATACAAATACGATACAGTGCAGATATAGATACAGATACAGTAGAGATAAAGATACAGTACAGATACAGATACGATACACTACAGATACGATGCAGTACAGATACAGATACGATACAGTTCAGATATAGATACAGATACAGTAGAAATAAAGATACAGTACAGATACAGATACGATACACTACAGATACGATGCAGTGCAGATACAAATACGATACAGTTCAGATATAGATACAGATACAGTAGAAATAAAGATACAGTACAGATACAGATACGATACACTACAGATACGATGCAGTACAGATACAGATGCAGTGCAGTTAGGGAGACCAAAAACCGAAATCAAAGCAACTATCATACATCATCGCAAAGGTTTTCAAATTATATTGGATCGCAGGGGGATCGGGGATCGTTTCGATGGGTTTTCCTCTCATTCAAATTGTAGCAAATTGTCCAAGTTTTGTAATCAAACTTTAAACACTTTTTTATTTCTTACTTCGCCCGCTCTTTGGCATCTGCTTCGCCTTCTTTCAGTGTGTATCTTTTCGACCCAGCAATTTCACACATGCTGACTTTTCGATGGGCAACTTCTTCTCCCGTATCATTTTGTGCTGCTTCATCTTCTTCTACTTGGAAATGCTTATGAAACACATGGGGCAGCTCTTGCATTGGCTAGTGTTTGGCCAATTTCAAAAAGTATTTTAATTGTATGTTATTTTTGCAACCTAATTTGTCACTTTTGTGTTTGCGCCACTTTAGTTTCAGATTAGCGAGTGTGGAGAAGTACTGGCAAGTCATAGGGAGCCCTTGCGAGGGTCTCTGATTGATTTGAATCGTATCAATCGCGCAATTGCAGTCATTAGACCAGGTGACTTTTAAGTAATGTCAGCTCAGAAAAGTGGGTTGAGTGGTTTGCAAAACACTAAATGGGTCGCTGGGAGATTAATGTCAGCGTATTAATAACTACTTCTGCGAATTTACCCAATGAAAATGAATTACACTACAAAAAACAAACCCAAATCGAACATAATTCATTTGAAATATTCAAACTGAAGAAGTTTTCCATTCAAAATTTATTAATTTAAATTACATTTGATGAATGCAGCAACGATGGCTACCACTACATCTGCAACAGGCTTACAACAAGTTTCTTTTGGCAAAAACATAGTCATCGTTCAGACGGGTAGAAGGCCAAAAGTACCACCACGGCTGGGGGAGCATAACCATCGGTTCGATTGAAAAACACAAAACAAAAGGCTCAAAACATTGTTAGACAAGTACAAATGATAATCATGACGCATTAGCGCAGACGATGATAGACAAATGCTTTCGGCGAAATTCGAAGACAAACTGCCAGTTGAAAATTAGAAAAAATAAAAATGATCATTGCAAAAATTGACACTGTCTTTGGTATATTGAAAATGCCAGCTGAAGCATCAGATAACCAGTTGCTGATATTACGGGTAATACAAACTATAACGAGGCGCGAACAGGGTCAGCGAAGTGGTGGCACTAACCACAGTTGGCAGTTGAGCTGACCGAAATTTGCTGGCCAGCTAGAGTTCGAGCTGTAGCTGATGTAGCCGATGATGCAGCTGTAAGTTTGCACTCTATAAATATTGAGCACACGTCTTGTGGTACTGCTAGTTGAGTTTGTGTTTATGTTTTCATTTAAGTTGATGCAAGTAATTCGAGACAAGGTCAGGCTGCCCAGGCATCTGCATCAGAACAAACATTCGTAATTGGGTCGTACTTAACATAAATAATGCACTGAAGACCTTACAAACAGTCCAGTCATAAGTCATACGCTTCACCGAGCAGCCTCAATTGAATGTTTTCTCAGTGTTGTGTGAATTCGAAGTTGGTGTTGTTAGTGCCAGCTTCCCGAGGTGATAGCCAGACGACCTTTAGCTCCGCCGCCCAATCACGAGCTCTGATCGAAGATGACACCTTAGCTTACCCATTGCGTTTAGTTGCTGCTGTGGCTCAATGACTCAGTGGCTGATGTTGCAACTTGTTGCCTGTCCATTTGCATTCAGTCTCTTTTCTTGCTGAATTATGATTATTGCTTACTTTGGACTCGAACGAATTTTTCGGCAATGGCATTCGATTTGATATTGTTTTATTGCCGTGGGACATTTAGCAGAAATTTGTGTTTACCTCGTAGCGATTTTACTCGCTTAGTTACTTAGTTGATGAGTTGAACCTTCCGTTAGATATATATGGATATAACAGTTGAATATATTCGTACATTTGAAATGCAGTAACGTGAGTATACACTGAGGGAAATACACACATATATTCGTATTCAAACTGATCGCAGTCATACACACATTCATATTTTACAAATAGTTGAAAATTTATTTGATGTATGTACTATACACAGTCCTGCAAATATGGATCATACTTTTAGGCAGCTAACAGAATTCATTCCAACATAGATGCAGGGTGGATATATAAATGATTAGAGCAATAATTTCTTAACAATTTTATTAAATAAATAATAACAAACTGACGTTATTATACATGGAACTGCCAGCCAACATTTCCAATCAGCTTACCAAATTTGATTTGTGATTTATAGCCACAGATGGCGCCTCGCTACAACACAAATTTGTAGCTATAAATTGGCAAAAGTCTACAAATTTGCATATATGCAATAAATTTAGTACCAGTGAAATAATGTGCTATAATTTCAGTTTAGAGCGCGGTGTGAAACTCTGATAATGGCGCCACCTAGCGCAAATGCCCGAAACTGCGTATATGGTTGCTGGAGACAATGAATTGTGCTATAAATGGTGTTTGTCATAGCTAAGAGTTGTGTTCTTCATATAATTATCTTAAGGCAGTTTCCGAATGCCGCGAGAAATCAACATAGTCTTTTCTTTGTGGTTATTTTAGAGAGGTGGAGAATGTATTCACTAAGCCCTACACTCTACTGTCCTCTATATTATTTATTACATTTCTCAATGGTTGTGCTATAAAAGCATTATTTGAAGTATGCCAAGAGCAATTGACCCTTGGCCTCTAGCTCAGAAAGTTTCCCTGCCAATGGGTTTAAAGGTCGAGTATGCTGATGGCCAAGAAATTGCTTTTGTTTTCAGTGAAAGCCATTCACATAGCTTTTCTTCTAAATGTCGCTCTCTGTTGTTTTACGAATTGACACCTCAATGAAGATATATGTGTGTGTATAGTGTGTGTGGTAGTTGACCTTTTGCCACATAAAAAATGAAAAGCTGTCAATTCGAATGTGTGTGTAACAAGCAGATATTTTTGTACTGTGGGTTTATCTAATTGCCAAATGGGCAATTGATTGAAGGATAAAAGGGAAATCGATAGCGCAAGTGTCGGAATCAATATACACACACAGTGCAACTGAATGTAGGCCCACTTACCACATGTACAATTCCGCAGATTCCACTTGAACACCCCTCCAGCAGCTCCTCCCCCTTCTCCATCTTGCTTGCATTTAAAACCACTCGAATGCGCTCTCTGACTCCATCCCAAATGTCACATTTTGCATGATTTTGCTGACAGAAGTTTGCTCACTGTTGACATGTGGTCTACAGGGTATAGGTAAGGGGTGGAGGGTGGAGGGTGGAGGAGTGCTGGGACTGAGGGGGTGTGGCTCATGATTGCCGTTTAAATTACGAAATCATGCATGTGAATGACAGATACTAGAATGGATCCAGTCTCCTCGCCAACTCCTCCTCCTCCTCTGCCTTGTAGCTTTTGAAAATAAAGTGCATTTGTGTTTGGTAATTAGATCCCCAATACTCCACTCCTGTGTGTGTGTGCGTGTGTGTGTGTACGTATGTGTGTGAATGTACTGTCTGTGTTCGTCATAATGAGGCAACACTTGCCACAAGCCACTGTTATTGGCCATCCTGGGCCCATGCTCAAAAACAGTTCGAAACACCGCATTGTTCACACACAAATTGTAAAATGATCCTCACAAAATGTGCTCGAAAATATCCAAATATAGGAGAGTGAGGAGGGGCCTGAGGCAGGTCTGTGTAGCGGCCTCCAATCTCGGAATTAGGTTAGGTTAGGTTAGGCGGTAGCTGAGGAATAGACCTCAGCTCACTTAGGCCAAAAGAGGCCCATTGTGGTACCGCGTGGGCAGGTTTTATAATTCACAACTACTTCGCTTTAGAACCAGCCTGAGGCTTTTATGAACCGTCCCAGATTCCTTAGCTTTATTGGAGCAAGGTCCGTTAGGTCTATCAGATTGTAGGCTCCCAGGTGAGAAAACCTGGTTCTACATAGGGCAGGACAAGAGCAGAGGAGGTGATGGACTGTTTCCTCCTCTTCTTCGTCTCGACAGCTTCTGCAGAAGTCGTTAAAAGGAACCTTAAGTCTAGCAGCAAATCTCGGAATTATAATCCCTCAATTTGCTCATTTCATAGGAGTATTAGAGCTGAGCTTAGTAGTATCCAGTTTAACTCAATATACATATAGAACAGAATACAGGGTGATATAGAATATAATTTTTGACATTCCTGATTACAGGCAATGTTTAAATTAATCCGCATTATGCGGAAAGACTCCTAGACAGTGTTTTATATAGGACCCAATTCTGAATTGAAATTAACATGCTCGAACATTTGGTATGATTCAATATCGCTGCAATTCGATGCATTTCATTACGTGCAACAGACGCTGAGTGGGGCACGAGGCAAATTGATATACGAGCTGACACATTTTGGGGTCTGCCACGCCCCTACACAAACTTCAGCTTCAATTGATTTGTGGATAAATTTGCAAGTGAGAAGAGTCCTTTCCTTTGGACAACAACAACTGCTGCAACAATAAAAATACGCACAACAAAAGCAGCAACAATTGAAATTCACACACTCACACACACACACACACACACTCCTAGATGGATCGAGTGGCATTCACAGCGTCAATGATGATGATACGCCAATGCATGCAAATTTGGCCTGGCCACAAATAAGTTGGCATAGTGGTTGGCCGGGTTTTCGGGTTTGTCTTCTGTTGTTGTTGTCGTTGTTGTTGTTGTTGTTGTCGTCGTTGTTGTTGTCTGTGTTTTTATGGTTGTTGACAATGCTTAACTCAGCTGAATGGCTTTGATTTGCATAATATGGCAACGCCATGCAACAATTTCCTGACACACACTCACACACACACACACATGAAAAATCCAACTAAATATCTAGTGAGCGTTCTTATTAGGCTTTTTGGGGTTTTCATATATAGATAAATTATTTTTCTGGCAGTCGAACTAAACCAATATTTTGTCAGCCGTCAAGTGGACAACCAAGTGGCCAACCCACCGCTTCCGCTTGCACATGGACATTTCGGTCGGTGTTCCAGCTCTTGGTTAATAGGATTTTGTGTGTCCACTGTTGTAGTTCCCGTTGTTGCATGTTATTCCTGTAGTTGTAGTACAGTCGACACAAAGCGGAAATTGCTTATGAAATCGGAAATGCTTGACTGTGACTATGTGGCAACACTGGTTATGATTTTTGTACATTGATTGGCTAAACAGGGGAATGCAGTTAACTTATTAATTCACTTGCCACACAGCCACAGTAAGCATGTGCCGCTGACAATTCATCTGCCTCAGGTCAACATTTGTAGCATCAAATTGGTGACAAGCCTCTCTGTACGTGACGAAGTGTGCGTGTGTGCGTGTGTGTGTATCTGTGGTTATGGTATGCAACTATGAATTGTTGCCAAAACAGACAAGTGTTTAGTCGGTGGGTGGTGCTGTGGCATGTGGTGAGGCCGAAACGAGATATTGACAGCTAGGCCAGGCCTTAGGGGCACATTAACAGTGCTTCACGTGCTTAATGGCAACTGTACTTGCAAGTGCAGGGCATAAACTGCTTAAAGACATAAGTGTCTAGGCTAAGAATTCCCACATAGACTTGGACACTCATCACTGTTCAATTAGAGCTCATCAAAGAAATATTTTTGAATCGAAAGAGACGAATTAGTGAATCATTAAAGGAGTACAAGTATGTCAACCCGTTCCCATATTCCGCAATATCAGCAGCAACTGCAGTTCAGATGGGCATAATCAGAGCTAATTCCCACACACTCTAAATCACACAGACAATTGCATTTGGCCTTAAGTACCAGACGCTTCCTCAGGGAAGTTGGAGTCAAGCTGCAGATGCAGCTGCCTGAAGTGTAGCGCCACCAATCTTGTCTAGTAAGCCAAGGAAGGGCACCAAAGGTCTCTTATGATGCACGTACAGTAGTTATTGCTGAGCCGAGAGCAGTGACTCTTTATAATGCACAGTTAACTGGGAGAGCAGGGGGACTCGACTCGACTCGACTCGACTGAGCCTGCAATGGTCGCTTTTGGACATGCGTAATTAGGTTTGTTGTTGCCACTAAATATGCGTGTCAAGTTCCAAATGCAATTGTGTGTGTGTTACTGTGTGTGTGTGTGTGTGTAGCTAATAACTGCAGATGCTAATGTGTGTGTGTGTGTGTGGTGGGGCGTCTTGTTGGGCATTGTTGCCTGCATAAATCATAATTGAAACCTCATTTCCGTTGCAGACATTTCACACGCTCGCAGAGCGGGAGGGAGCGGAGCGCCTTGCCCCGCCCACTGCCGCCCACTCACTGCGGTTGCCATGACACATAATTTGGGTTTGCTTTAATAATAATAAACTGTCATCATCAATACCAACAATTGACAGCGCCGCACACACACACACACACACGCAGTCTCGACACTCTAGGCAGGCAAATGCAATTATTTACATACTTTTTGAAGCTCGATGAGCAGAAAAGTGAAAAGATGACAGTTAAATGGTAGCAGGGAAGAGGAAGAGCCCATTGAAAGTAGAACTTAACGAGTTTGCATGCATTTTGTCAGGCAGCAGACGGAGAGTATTCAAACACTCACTCACACACACACACACACACACACTCCCACACACTCGAAGTGACTCACATAGACAATCATTTAGCATTTAGCTGTAAGTGTGTTTGTTTTTTTTCTGCAGCTGTACTTGTTGCAGTTGCCTGAAAGTAGGCAACACAATTTATACGCATCGCGAAGGAAGTAACAAACTTTTGCACCAACACTATGGCAATGCTCTCTTTGTCTGGTTTCCAGTAAGAGCGGCGTTGCAACTGCTCTTTCGTTCCATTCCACTGCATTCCGCTGAGTGAAGAGTGTCGGGAGAACCGTTTCGTTCTGAAATTGAAAGCCAGCGAGCAGGCTCTTTGTTTCAACTGCATTTCAACCGTGTGAACCCTGACCCTTGACAACATGAATTTCACTGTGCGCTCTGCAGTTTTTGCTCGTGTTGCTATCGCTACAACTGTTGCAATTGTTGAAATTGTTGCAATCCACAATTGTCTTCGTGTGACAAGCAACAAGAAAGGGCCACATCGAATTAGTTAATTGCGCCAGGCCAGGCAGACAAAGTAGATAGCGCGAAGGAGTAGTAGAGTATCCTGAAAACAAAAGTCTGGCCATAAACAACTTCGGGGAGGAGGTGAAGGGGCATCTACTGAACATCTACTGCAGTTCAACTTAAACTAAATGACCACTCGTCCTATTTGTTTGTCTATCTGCTCCTTGGCAGTGTGCCCAGCCTTCGACAAATGAGCTCTAATTTATGTACTCCAACAACAATAAGAACAACAAACACATCGCACCTCAGCAACAACCGACAGTCAACAGTCAACACGAACAACTAACTTGTTATTGTCGATCCAATCGTCCGACTGTGCGCATTGTTCCTATATCACTATTGTCGGAAATATCTCAGTAAATGCTACGATTAATGCACCTTTATCTCTTTGGCTAATCAGACGGAATCTATCGATATTATATATGCTTACTATTGCGACTATATTCATGGTATTTTATTTAAACTTTTTGCACTTTTAATTGTGTCCTTTTTAGTGCGTTCTTTTAAATTTGTCTTTTTTTAGTGCGTTCTTTCGTTCACCAGTTCGTGAGCGCATGAACTACTATCGGAATCACTTATTGAACTATATATCGATTAAAGTATCGCTTAAGATCGATTGTAATACAAATACATTTTCATTACATTGCCAATAAGTCAATTCTCCTGGCATAATTTCTAATGAAAATATTAAATTATTTTCGGTGTGCGCTCACTCAGATATTTTCCATGCCTCTGCATATGATTCGAGCCCGTTTTTCCGGTTATTTTTGCAATTTAATATCGTAAACATGCGCGAACGAAATAATAAATAAGAATGACAACAAAATCAAGCAGAGGGGCACCACGTAATACCCTGTACTCTGCCTGTCAATTGAATTATTAGAGCTTTAGCTTAAGTAGAACTGAAAGCCAACTCAATGTCCCTTTACTTATTATTCCCATCAATATTATGGGGCAGCATCATTGACCAGTGTGTACTCCCTTCTGCCAGATAAAAATAGGTATTAAGGGAAAAAAAGAAATACAATTGGACTGCGAGCATTTCCATGCAGCAAAAATCACTGAAGCGTCAAAACAATTTGAAAAACATGCACAAACAATGACAACAGCAGCAGCAACAGCAGCAACAGCAACAGCAGCAACAAAATGATAAAATAACGCAACGGCAAATAGGAAAAAAATTATAAAATTAACTTAAATAGAAGCAGCGCATAAATCATATGTGCCATGACATGTGTGAAATTACTTAATTAAATTAATTTTTGTGCGCAGTGGGAGGCTGTGGTGGGCGTGGCGGGGTGGGGTCATATGAAAAAATGTCTGGATATTAATTGCTGACAAGAGCGCTTAATTTATGGCATATCAATGCCACAGCAGAAACGTTGACTAATTAAACAACAGCCAATTAGCAGTTGGGGTCATAGATACTGCAATTGTGTCGTACTAAGGATTACAAAAGAAGAAGAAGAAGATCGCTTGCTTATGCAATATTTTCGAAAGCTATTGTTGCTACTTGGCGCAGTTCTTTAGTCCAAACAAAAGGCTCTTAAAGCATACTACGAGTATCACGACTAAACAATACATATGCGTGTGTGTGTGTGTGTGTGTGTGTGTGTGGCATGTGTGTCACAATGCGGCAAAACATTTAAATCAAAATGATAAAGTTGCATACTTGAGTAGAGTTATGTGAAGCGAGGGTGTGTCAAGGATGAGCGAATGCCACGACAAGAGGACGAGAGAGAGAGAGTTAAGGCAAAACACTACTGAGTACTGAGTACTGAGTACGCGGCAAATAAATATGAAAACATTTTTTCTTTCTGCGGCTTCCACTTGTTATTGTTGTTGTTGCCGTTGTTGTGCGGCCTCAACGAGCGCGCAAAATAATATGACAACAACAATGGCTGTTGAAACACAAACAACACTGCAGCAGCAGCAACATCAAGACAGTAAAAAAACAATAATAACAGCTAGACCCCGTTGTATTGTTGTGTTTTAGAAACAACGAGACCTACAACAACAACACAACACAACATTATTGTTGTGTGCCATGTAAAACGCATAACAGCAACAACAATTTGATAGCAGTAGCAGTTGCAGTTATTTTCATTTCGTTCTCTCCCCCCACTCATTCTCGCTATGCACGTAGATTTTGCTGTACACTGCCCAGCAAAATGCGGTAGTTTCGCTACACTTTGTTAACGAGTGTAATTTACTGGCGATAAGTATAATCATCATTTTAGTTAACTAAGGTTCAGTTTAATATTTGCAGGGTATTCGAATTGGATGTTTCCCATTTGCATCTCATCACTCACCAATAGACTACTCTAATGTATTCCAATCACAATTTCGTTTTCTGTTTTCTCCATTTTCGCCCGTTTGGCCCACTGTTCGTTGTGACTGTCAAAAGTTCCTCTCTCCACCCCCCAAGCGTTGACATGTTGCCCTTTGTTGTTCTAGTCACAGTTCGTTGTTCCATTCCATTGTTGTCAAACTGTTTTTGTTTATACTGCAGTTTTTTCCGTTTTGTTCTGTTTTTGGGAATAGAGAAACACTGCACCCATTTACATATGTCTCATATGTGAGCGCCACCTTATGCAATTCTTATTACAATTGTAACTACCACGTGACATTTAGACACTCAACGGGGTGACCAGTGCTCAAGTGGTATTCAAATGATGACAAGGCAGAGAACACTCTTGACTCCAGCTTATGGTCTTTCTCCCTAATGATCTGTGAGAGTAAATCAGAAAACCGAAAATAAACTAGAGCTAGCATTCACATTACTCGTCATGTTAACTATTAAGAAAAGATTATAATACTGTAATCTGTGTGTATCCTCAATTCAGACTGACTTTTATTCGCAGTTCCGACTCTGAACCAGTATCGGTCTGCCTGTTCATTCTCTTCACAATCGGTTCTTATGAGCTATTTCTTATATCGATGTTTCGAGTAACATTAAAAAGTAACTTAACAACTATTTAGAATTTATATTGCTACATTATATCGATGTTTCGATTAACATTAAGTAATAAGTAATAGTAACTTAACTTTTTACAATTTATATTGCTACAATACTTTACTAGTTGAGTGCAATTGTTCTTTGCGTTATGCCTCAATTTTCTTCTAACTAAGGATATCTTGTTTAAAAGGAAACTCTTGAAACTTTTGCAAGCATTTCTCTTATCAATACGTAGTTTTGATAGACGTAAGCAAAATTCGTTCGCTCGTTGCGCTTACGTTACATTACGTTGTACAGAACTAACTGTAACGCTTATCTGGGCAAGTTTGGAGCGCTCTCAAGTGCACTTAACTAAAACTAAGCATTGCGTCAAGTCGACGACAACAACAACAACAGCAAGAACAGGAAGAAGCAGAGACGTGAACCGTGTATGTTTGCGGCATTGGGATTTTATTAAAGGCAAGTTGTACAACGGGAATTGAGGGAGCCGTAGCTGGACTTCTATGCAGCTTAAAAAGTATTTAAGCGCCCAAGTTTTACAATCCTACGACGACGACGACTATCAAATGAAACTTTCAGGAAAAGCCGCAACAACAACAACAACAGGCAAACAAGGGATCATCATGACCAGAAGCAGCAGAGACACACATGAGCTATTGCATTGTCGCTGATGTAGCTGTTGTTGTTGCCATGTTGTTGCCATGTTGTTACTGCTGCTGTCAGCCCTGGTCTGATCTCAGCGTTGTTGTCGCGACAGTTGGATTTAGTGGCACAAAAAAGAAATAAAAGGCGCTTAAGAAATGCAAACGCAGAGCAATTCCCATGACTACACACTTGTAGCTGCCGCTTCTTCTTCTTCTTCAGATGGTGCAGTTACAAATTGACTGCTGTACTCTACTCTCCACTCTCCACTCGCTGTGTTTCTCCCCTCCATACAGACTTTATCATTTTGGCCTTTACCCTGGTCCTGGTCCTGGCCCTGGTCCCGCACTGGCAGCATCGCTTGAAGTCTTTGTCTCGCGTTATTTGTTAGCACTTCAAAAGGATTTTAATCAAAGTTTTCAAGTGCCAGAATATCTTCTTATTTTCTGTTCCTCTCTTATACACACTCTCTCACACACACACGCACACTCTGACATTTGGTAGTCCAAGTTTTGGTTTATCTCAGTGTACTTATTGCCTTGGTGTTTGCTTACAGTTTTATATGCCATCACTCAGTGTGATTTAATTATCTTCAGTAGTTTTTCCTCTGTTTGTGTTTTTTAATTTATGAGTGGGGCGAATAGATTCAGTGGATGATGCGACCATTATATTGGCTTATCCCAGGATTACGACTGAATTTCGATACGATGAAACTTCAGTTGAGTTAACCAAACGACACGAACTCCACTTACCTGACGTTATAATTATTATTCAGTTATCACTCCACTATGGCCATGGCCAGCTGTGGCACTTAACACTTTTGGGTTCGCGTCGTTTCAAGTTGTCTCGTGACAAGTAGTTTTTACGACTCTTTCCCCCTCCCCCCTTTGTTGATTGACTGCCTGCATGTGTCTGACAGAAGCCAAGGGCCTAGGCCCGTTGTCAAAGTGCCATCCGAATGGATATCAGTACTTAGCGTACTCCATACGCTCTGCTTGTCTGTTGTGGACTGGGAACTAGCTCCACAAGCACTTCACCAAAGGTGGCTCTATGTACAGTGTGGAGTGTGGAGTTATCAACAGGATAAGAGCTTTTTTTTAGACTGAACTCATCCAGTGAGGTCTGTGACTATTCGATTATATGGCAGAGTAATACAAATAATTTGTTTCAAATAATTCAATTAGTTTTGCCTAAAAGTATGCAACAGTTTTTTCGCACTAGGGATTCACATGATTCAATCAATTTACTTTAAATCAATAAAGTGAAAATACGTTACAAAACTCTGAATTCGAAATTAAACAACTTTTGTTCCTTCAGTGAAATGAAACGATATCCAAGCGTAAACGTAATTAATATAGTTGAATATGCACGAATCAATATACAAATTGATTATTTAAATTTACTATTTATTATGTTTTTGTGTCCGTCCGTCTGTCCGTTTGTCTGTCTATGTGTATTGTTTGTCTGGCATTAATCGGTTTTGTTGCAGTTGCCGAATTGTTTGCTTGGTTTATTTTAGCAAAATTTAAATGCATTTAATGCTCAATCGAAGCGGAAATAAAAAACTTTTTGCTGTTGTTGTTTTCTTTCTGTCCCAGCAAAAATCAACTACAAAAACGGAAACGGAAAGCGCATGTTTTCCAAACCGGCGAAGGGAAGGAGGCAGAAAGTAAGAGTGAGGGGTGGGAGGGGTGGTGCAAAGTGTCGACTATTTTCGTAATTGAGTTATATTTGTAATTTATAAAGCGCCACATGATTGCAATAATGAAGTGTTTCACTCAGTGTGTGTGTGTGTGTGTGTGTGTGTATGTGAGTTTGTGTATCAAATGTGTTTTTAATTAAACATGAACAACAAAATGCAAATAACAATCCAATGAGCAATAGCATAAACAAATGAAAACCAAATTAGCGGCAAAATAACCAAACAGAAATACCATTTAACAGCCGTCGATGACAATGACACATTCATTTGATTGATATCCTAGTTTTGGTAGCGAACGGTTAACAGGGGCTGTTGGCTGCTTACAGACCGTTTACAGAGCACAAATGAGTATTACAGATACACTCGATTAATAACATAGTATTGTAGCGAACGGTTAACAGGGGCTGTAGGCTGCTAACAGATCATTTACAGTGCACAAATGAGTATTACATTTACACTTGATTAATAACATAGTATTCCAGCGAACGGTTAACAGGGGCTGTAGGCTGCTAACAGATCATTTACAGTGCACAAATGAGTATTACAAATACACTTGATTAATATCATAGTATTGTAGCGAGCGGTTAACAGGGGCTGTAGGCAGCTAACAGAGCATTTACAGAGCACAAATGAGTATTACAAATACACTTGATTAATATCATAGTATTCCAGCGAGCGGTTAACAGAGTCTGTAGGCTGCTAACAGACCGTTTACAGAGCACAAATGAGTATTACAGATACACTTGATTAATATCATAGTATTGTAGCGAGCGGTTAACAGGGGCTGTAGGCAGCTAACAGACCGTTTACAGAGCACAAATGAGTATTACAGATCTACCTGATTGCTATCATAGGATTGTAGCGAGCGAAATTAGCTTCCTGATTTAGAGTAAGGGAACACCGCTTACGATTTTTTGTTGCTGTCAAGTACTTTTCACCGTTAAGTACCCTCATTCAATTCTGGAGAAACGTGGACTTGGCTACTGGGCACCATTGAGCAATGGTCGTGGCATTGTCATTGTCATGCATGTCAGCCGGCACAGAACTGAGCTAAACAGACCCAACCAAACAGCCGACAGTTTCCGCCTGTTGTGCACAAATGTTTCTCACTGGAAACGTATTTCATTCCATTTGCATGCCTTGAGGCTCAGTTTGCGTTCGAATCGCATCTCCATATAAATGAGTCGCACAGCAGCCCGTTGTCTATCGCTTTAAGCGCATTAGGTGGCCCATTCCTGTTAAGGTCAACTCTGATTAGCGTCAGGAGTATAGTTAACAACTTACCACGAACACAACTGCAACAGTAGGACAAGGCTCTATCAGATACTGGGAGATCTCTGGAAGAACCTTCCCATAGCCCAATTTACTGAAGCTGTCATGAGCGGAAAAGAAATGTAAGCGAACTGCATAAATCTACGAGTATGTGTGAGTGTGCGTGTGTGTGAGTGTGGGTAGTAAGCTGGTATATTGTGATTTCGAGCTGTTGCTTCAAGTCGGTGACCCGCTCTCGAATGCAAGCGGAACACTAGACAGACCAAATGCAGTGGCAGGACCTGGACTTGGAGCAGAGGTCGGAGCGTGATACAGGGTGTTTCTGTTTTTCTTATACCACTTTTACAACTGTTGCGAGTAGTTGCTATTTTTCCAGCAGACATTGCCGTCTGTTGTAATTGTTGCTAAAGCAGCACAGACACCAGGAATTGCAACTGCAATAACAAAATGGCCCCCGGAGTTGTTCTCCTGTTGCTACACACAGCACGTGCTGGGGAATGCGAAGAGGAGAGGAGCGGAGAGCAAAAGAAAAAGGGGCAAAGCATAAGCAGAGGAGAAAGGAAATGTGCGCATGTAACATATTTCCAGCTTGACTTATTTTGACTTTGTATGTTTTCCCGTTAACCAGAGCCAGAGTCAGACTTCAAGTCCACCCATTCACCTTCCCCCTTGCCACCACCATTCCCCTCTCCCCAGCGCCCACTTTATTGTAGTTTGCTGCAGCAAATGGCAAAGTTTATTCAACGCAAAATGTGCGGCGTGTATTTGGTTTCCCTTTGCTAAAGCCTCTGTGTGGGTGGGTGGGTGTATCTATCTAGGCGAAGGAAGGATGAGCAAGGGGCGTGGCTGCAGCAACGTTGCACACTGATTTCCTGTTGCATTTCCGTGCCCAACATGTGTGTGTGTAGGTGTCTGTGTGTGTGTGTGGGTGTGTGTACTTTGATGCTACGTAATAAAATTAAATCGAATTTAGGGCACTTTTAACGGAAATTTGAAATTAACCTGCAAACTAGATTTTCAAAATGCTTTGTAAAATTTAATCAACAATTTTATTAGACTATGTTCAGAGTACAATTTCTGATGATGGTATTGATGGCAGGTATTCAATGAGGTTCAAAAGATATTGAAATGATAGCTGATGATATGGAAATTCTCCTTTAGTTTGTCACAACACATTTATGGTTCCTTTAGTCACATTTGGGTCACCTGGTGCTAACTCGAGTGTTGACAATGTGATGATTTTTCATCAATAGTTAGTGGGAGATGTGGTAACCATTGCATGTTTCATGCCATTTCTCTTTACTCACTCTCAATTGTCTATTGTATATTTTGGTGAACAATGGCAGGTGTCACACAACCATTGCCACCATAAGGGCATCCATGCTGAGCTCCCTTTGTGCATTTTACGCAGAATTACACGGCATAAGCAGCTGCCACTGTGGTCCCCAACTTCTGCCTCACAGAGCTGACTCAACTGCTTTGTTGTGCCCACGTAGCAGTGAACCCATCGGCAACCCATTGTGGCAAACACAAGGCAACGGTAAAGGCCAACCAATTGCCTTGCCAATGAAATAAGAAATCGGTGAAATGGGAACTGGAGGGCAACTAAGAGAATGCACACACAATGCACAAAAGTAACTCATAATTAAACCAAGTTCTTGGCAGACAAAGTTCCCTACTTTGCAATCATTTGTTTATCTTTAAAATGTTATTAATACTATTTATATGTTTCATTTTTAAATTCTTATTTCACGAATTTATTAAGCCATCAAGCTTAGTGCAAACTTTCAAGAACTGCTTGTAATGCTTCGCGTCCTTGGCTTAGTCCTTTTTCCCTTTGCCACTTTTCACATAAGTAGTTCTAGTCGCGATAGTAGACGTATATATTTTTGATATGCTTCAGCGAACACCTGCAACGTCTCAGTCTCAACAACAATGGAAAATATTGTTAAGTAAACTACACAAAGGAGCTGCAGGCTCAAGGAAGCAAGGATGTATTTTTGGTGTATTAGCAGCAACTGCGCTCAGCCCCCTCCTCTTCCCTCCCGTATACCCCACCCTAAGGTGCACTCTTTATTGTTTATGTTTGGCTTTAATAATGCTCCCGGTGTGTGTATGTTTGTGTGTGGGTCCGTTATTGTTGTTGTTAATGCATTGCAATGACTTGGCCAGAAGGACATGCAATCTGCATTTGCGACGAGTCAGACGACGCCGAGTCGCACCTGCACGAGCCTCAGCCTGTGTGCTCTGTGCTGAAGCCTTGAAAATTTCATAGTTAGTCGGGATGGTGGATTTTATGGAAACTGCAAATCATGGCAATTGCTGGAAGGAGCTTCTCTTTTATTGTTGGCTCGTGGCACTCGGCTGATGTATGAATGCGCGCAATTGAAACTACGAAATGAATATTAATAATGCGCGCTGTTTGCTTGGCCTGGCCTACATGGCGTATGCGCAACATTTCCATTAGGCAACAATCGTTTGTCAATTTGCTACTGGCATAAATCACTTGTCAGAGATGAGCGGTGGAACAGTAAAGTCGAGTTGAGAGTCGAGTCGAGTCGAGTGGAGTGGAGTCGAGACGAGCCGAGGAGTCGCCTTAAACCCAATTAACCCATTAAGAGCGAGGACTCCCATTTTATGCAGCTGCCCAGAATGCAATTAAAAGACGCATCCACTGAGCAAGACATCGTCTCAGAATTTTGTTCCACTCTCATTTAATTTTAATGTTTGCTGACGAGCGGGCAAAGGATAACAAGACGGAGGAAAAGTAATAACTGCGCATTGCCATTATTTATGTTTATGTCCGCACTACATCATCTTCAAATGTCCAGGACCCACGTCCCATCCCCGATTCCTCTCTCTGCGATTCCACTCCCTCTCTAAGGGCCATAAAAAACAAGTGCCGGCGACCAAGTGCAACGGCAAGTGTCTAGATCGTTGTTGTTGTTCTGGATGGCGCAATGGTTCGATGGCTTGGTAGTTTGGCGGTTGACTCAGAGGGGGGGGGCAATGGTGACGTTTAACTGCTGCATTTTGAGTGTCGCTGAACTAATTTCCGCCGCCGTCCACATTAGAGAAATAGATGCCTCGGCTGGAGGATGTGTTTCAGGCATAGCGTTCTGCTATTGCGGCATTTATGTAGCAGTCACATTTGTCACTAAAGTGTTTGCTAATTTGACATCAATTTCAAATGCTGCAAAGGCGCTTTGCTAGATACATGCAGTGCAGATAAATTTAGGTATGGTAGAAAGACATGCTCAAGTCAAACTTTCGTAATATCCTAGTATTCTCCTTATTATACTTAGTCATACTAATTCTTATTTCCCTAATAGTATAAAAGAAACAAGAAGAAAGCAAGATAATAATAAAATGGAATAAATGACAGCAGTGACTTATTACAGTGAGTACTAGAGGTGGAGAACAGTCGATGGCACTATCGACACTATCGGTGGTTCAAAACTGACTATCGTCGACAATCGATGGCGCCCACTATCGATAGTTCTCCACCTCTAGTATGTACGCATGTATTGTGTTTCGTATCAATGAACGCTGCAGAGTATTATAGCAAGCAGCTTCGTGTGGTTAGCTTTTGACTGTAGTACACATACACACAGCACTCATGTATTACTTTAATTACGATTAACATTATGAACGGCTATAATTGATGCAGCTTATCACGTCCAGCATCTTATTAAACACATAACAAAACAAAAACGGTTTTTAGACTCAGTCTTTTGACTTTGTCAATCTCTCGGTTGTTGACCAGTTATTTTATATACACAGATTTATGCTACTATTATTATTATTATATTGTTGTTAAATTGGCAATACAGTTGTTACAGCGAAATATGAGTTATAGCCGGCACTTGAAAGTTATGTCAGGGCAATAGTAGGCAATGGGCAAAGATTTGAGGCAAACGTTTCGTTCGGTATTGCTATTAGACCTCTTGTAAATTGAGCAAGTGATTAGCGACCCTATTTCAGGGCATTTCCATTGTCCGGGGCATTACACGTGCGCATCGTTCAAGGGCGTTCAATTGAAATCCACAGTTGATGAGATGTGTTAGATGTGTACCGTTAGTCGTGTGCTTTGGCCGTTACTTCAGTTGAAGCAATTTTCGCAGTTTTTTGGTGGTAGTATTAGGAAAACTGTATTAATCACGCAAGTCACGCACAGAGCTACGTCAGCAATATTTGAATCAAGTAATATATAATAGTATAAGTTAAATATAATTTTTAATGATAAATATGCAGATATACATATGTACATTGCCTCATACATAGTAATCAATTTAGTCAAACGAATGCATACCAATTTTGTATGTAAACTAAGAATGCTTTTCCAAAGAGCAAGAGCAAAAAGCCAGTTAAATAAAGAGACTCCTGTTGATGGGTAGGGGTATGCTAGGATATTATACCAAAAATTATGTATTCATATCTACTGAAATAAAATATAATTTCGCTTAAATTGGTCAAAAATATCACTTACACCCGCACAAGTCTCACACCCTATTTCGAAGGCCTGTGATATCGATATCACTTAAGGGTCATCGCTTACTCTTTGGTTGCCTTAAATTAACGAATATATGTATGTGTACACACACATATACATCGTGTGTATACATACATACATTCATTGCATAAACTCCGAACAACTTTTTCATGCTCCATTGTGTTATAAATATTCATAAAAGCGAGCTCTCCCTCCCACAACTAAAGCCTTGATTTCTTGCACTTCGCTTTGTTACTACTACTACTACAATGTGTGTGTGTGTGTGCGTGTGTGTGCGTGTGTATGTGTGTTCTATGCTCGCGCCAAATACCTAACCAATATGGGACGATTCCTCCCTCTTCGCCCCGCCATTGCTTCGCATTGCCAGGAACCGCAAACTATGCTTCTAATGCCGCGCTGGCATAAATTTAAAGCAGCAGCTGCGGTTTTTCACTGCTCTGCCTCTGCCTCTGCCCTCTGCTCGTTCGATATTTGCATGGGCAGAGGGTGGGGGGATAGATGTTTACATGCCGCACTGATACCAGCAGCAGCAATAACAAACTAACCGAGTCCCGGTTTAAACCAAAACATTTTATGCTGCTAATTGATTTTTCAAACAGTACTTTGTTTTTTGGTATTCACTTGGCGATACGTTTTTGTTTGGCATTCAATTAACGAGAATTTGCAACTAGCAACTGTGTAGAAAACACCTTTTCAATAAAGTTCACACATTCAAGTGCTTGCCTCTATGTGCACGTTCTAATCACAGCTTGGAATTATACATATTAGGCGCTGCTCGTTGGTCCTTGGCATAATTTACTTTATTACCTGTTTATCATTGTCGAGTTGAGCGATCAGCTGGAAACAATATTTGTCTAATAGTGTGAGCGTTTTTAACGACACTTAGCACTGATCTCTGATAGCAGTGAGTTTGCTCACTCGCTGTCTGGCATCACACTGCAAACAATTCAACGTACGAAACAGAAACACGAGTCTAAAAACTCGGAAAGCTACAGTCGGATTCAACCGACAGTAGAAGACCCTGTACTTTGATTTACCCTGGGCGTCGATAATAGCGGCTGCATATATGTACATACTCACATACACATACACATACACTTATACATACAAATATACTCGCAAATACAAACAATAACCAATACTCATACAGAAATTCATTCTCACAATGAAAAATCACGCATACGCCCTAGTGGCGGTACGTTGCGACTTCCCCCCTCCCCTTGCCAAATGCCTAGTGCTGAAAGTTGTTTGTCCAATATCTCCGCTGTTTATTATCCGATTGGATTGCAACTCGCACCAAACATGCCAAGCATCTAAAGCTTTAATCATACAAAAAATGAATCTATTGACTCTAAAACTGTATATACTAAGAACATTTTTGTAAATTTGAGGGGAAGGGGGATGAGATATCAAAATAAAAACATAAACTTGGCCTGCCTATGTAATACACGAATCAAAAAAAAAAAAAATTACGTCTCTAGCTCTTATAGTTCCGAGATCTCGGTGTTCATACAGACAGACAGACGGACAGACGGACAGACAGACAGGGCTATATCGACTCAGCTCGTCGTCCTGATCAAGAATATATATACTTTGTGGGGTCTGCCACGCCTCCTTCTGCCTGTTACACACAAATGTCATTTGCACAAACTTAATAGACCCTTTTGTACTTTTTTAAAGTACAGGGTCTAAAAATAACAAAGACGTAGCACTGAAAATATGCCATTTGCATGCCAATTATATTAAGTTTAGTATAACAAGTTGAAATTATCACTAGTCGAATTATAGTTAGTTAAAGTAAAATTACTATTATTATTTATTGATATTTCTTTATACTTACGTGTAATTGTGTATATCAAGTAGTAGGCCCTCTGCCAACTAGCCACGCCCACATCATTTAGATTAAATAGCCGAGATACGATATTGAGCTGGTCAGTAAGGCTGTCCACATAATTTAGTTATGTATCATACTTATTATTAATTGCAATTATTATCAGAAACGTCTCAGAGTCGTAAAAAGCGATGAGTTTTGTATACACACTATACACAATGCATAATGCATGAGCTTGACCGCAGAATGATGACCACCGAGAGATGCAAACCACAGTCCACAGTCCACTCGGCAGGGGCAAAGGGCTGCAGTTTTCATGGTCAGGTGCTGGATGCCTAAACTGAACTGGAACTCAAATTAAAACTGCAGAAAACTGGTTGCTGTTTTTACTTTGGGTATTTTGAAATGCAGCAAAAATGCAGTTAAAAAAGTTGCTGCACGCCTGACCTTGAAAAGTAAATGGACGTGATAAAGAGTACCTAAAGCCCATAAATAAAACATCAAAGCACAACGAAGAATCGTATGTAATATATAGTATGTATGCTATGTGTTACAGACAATATTTCTTCCGAGACGAGACTCTGCTAAAACATATACTTGACTGTCAATATTATCGTTGGCCAGGTTCTATATTGACATCTAAAACACTTTAGTGTTTACTTTTAGTTTTCGGGTTTCTTCTTTTCACACTTATCTCGCATTACGTCACTTTCACTGTACTTAAGTAGGAGTTAATGTTGCTGTTGGTAGAATCAAGTGGATAGCAATGGAGATACTCACACAGCTTCAGTGGCGAGTTGAGTCTTTTCTGTATGCTTTATTTGCAACGTTTTCGTTTTGTTTGTCCTCTCCTCTCTACTGGGCTTCGTCGCATTATTTATACCTGCTTAAAGGTCCAAATTGTGTATTTAGTTCAAGTTCAACAGCTGTATCCAGATATCATCTGACCAATGATAAAGTGCGATCATTAAGTCTACATTTTATTGGCAGATTACATCCTTTGGCATAAAATTAGAGCTGATAAAATATACTTATGCCTCGTCAAGCTCTTTCGAGTCGGCTGCTTCTTCCACTTTTTTCTTTTTGCTTAGCTTTATTTTGCAGTTAAGTAGTTTAATTACCTCCACATAGACTTGAATAAGTTCAAATTGCACAAAGTACCTGCCTTCGTCTATACGCAATGGAATAATATTCACGTCAATTGACCCACGCTCAACGTAGTAGAAACCTGGTATGAGAGGACAGGATACTAGAAATGTGGGTGGCATTAGGGTTTCTCCTTGGAACTCGTCCAATGTCATATTTCGCAGAGATTCCAGTGTCTTGCAGAAATCCATGTTTTTCATTTTAACTATTTCGAAGGTGTTTGCCCCACCTGGTACATCGTCTAGCTTTCGTAGAAAGATGTGCATGAGCAGTTTGCCGGGGAAATGCTCCTTTAGGGTCATATTAAAGTTGAGCGCCTCCTTGTTCTCCACGTTGTAGCTGATGAATATGTCATTGGGCACAAATGATTTCGCGTAGAACTCCTCATATTGCAAATTGAGCTAAAAGATACTTAATTAGCCGACTGTGATCAATTGGAAATGTATTTTCGACTTACCCCAAAGACTTGAACTTGAGTCCAGAGTAATAACAAACTGGTACGGAATAGTAGTACCATTATCGTTATCCAATATTCAACTAACAACCTGTTCTCAGTTATGCCATGTGGCTGACTTATTTGTTAAGCATTGTTCATGCTTCACTACTCCCGAGATTCTTATCAGTATATTTTGTTTTGCTCCAACAAACAATTAGTATGCATCGAACGGAGTGTTCTGATTAGGCAGAGGTCGTCGCAGCTAGTAACCCAAATAATAATACTATTAGCTAACCTTCTCATTAGCCAACAAGAGTGAAATAAATGTTTCGCACTTTTATAACAAATTCCCAGGCACTTGCGACAATCTTTACAATCTTGAAATTGTCACTTGTGCAAAATACCTCTGGTATTCAGTTATGAGAAGAGGGTCAGAGCGTCTCGTAAGTTAACACATCCCACACGACGAGGGCCACGCCCATTTGTAGCGCTATAATTTACGAGCTAATTGAAATGCCCATGGGCACAAAACGGGTTAACAATGACACCGAGAGTGGAACAGAGTTCCAGACAAATCGACGACTGATGACGACGCGATGACTTGACATGATCAAAGGCATCCAAGTAATTCGCTGTCTAATCATACATACTCGTACATATGATACGTTAACCAAGAAGCATTTATATTGGACCACTTGGTGTTGTAATATTTTACCATATTTAAATGGGCTTAAATGGACAGATATGTAGTCAAAGACATACACAAACTTGCTTAGTCATGTGGCGATTAAATATTCACAGTTTTACCTTTATCAACTAACTTATATAGAGCTCATAGATCCACGCGTTCGTTTCCGCTCTCGAGCTGCTCTTCGTCTGTCAGCGCTTATTATGATGGCGACTTTGACTTTGACTAACTCAATAAATTCAAAAAATATAAACAAAATAACGTATTAACTTCATTTTTGATTATACAGCTCGTTGTTGTTGCTCTTCTATGGGCAACACCCAACCCGTTTACTCGATTTCTTCTGTTGACTTAGTGCTTAGATCTTTAAGCTTGATGACTATTAGAAGTGCTAAATATTTATGGTATCAACCGAATTGACTTTAAGTGGATTGATCATTGGTCGCCTTATCCGAGGTGTAAGGTAGTCCAGTCTGCCTTTGAATGCCGGATGCTAACGATTAGTCGTCTATCAATGACTTTAAGGTTGATTATTAAGACACCAAATACAATTTTCACGCTGAAACTTGAGTTGTTAAACAAACATGAGGAAGTACAAATATATAAACGCATGTGAAGCAAAAGTATAGGTTTCCCAAACATTTATATTAATTAATTCACAATACTCTTCATTGACAAATTTCTGAATCAGTTAACTCGCTTTACATAACCTTCAATTGCTTGTGTAAATCTCAAGTGCTTACTTGGAGATACCCTACATAATATGGAGATACCCTGCACACATATTTCGCTTCCTTCACTGGAATTCTACTTTATAATGTAAGCCATTTAGGTACAAGTATCGCCTGCTTATGTCTAGTTAGGTATGCTCTGTTGGTCAGTGTGGAAAAGAAAGAGTATGGCACCTATTTGATCACTGGCCGACTTCTTCAGTGGCAGCACCAGCACCAGCACCTCTAGACCGTAGACTCTGGCTTCCTGCCCCTGTGCACTTGGTTAACTGGTTATTGGCTCTGACTTAACCAATGCAAACAGTACACGATGCTGTTTTATTTCGGTTTATTTGCAGCCTGAAGAGGGGCAGGTGCCCAAGAGGGCCCTGAGTCTGAAACGTCCAAGTAATTTGCAATTTTTGTCAGTTTTTTCTGTTGACCAGACTCGTTTATGTATGCGCCTTTGTTTATGTACTAGTTGTCCGAGACGGCAATGTAATGTGTAGTTTACATATGACATTATCATGGGTTCCATTTTCGGGCGCCATCTCTTGGGTATAAAAGCCACCAGGCAGTGGCATCTAGGTGCATTCGATTTTTGGATTAATAACTTCAACAGTTGCCTTCGTAAATCAAGTATCAACAAACCAGAATGAAGTACATTGCTTTGGTGAGGCTGCCAGTCTTTCGAATATCCGTTCAAGGATTACTATCCAAATTTATTTCGCAGTGTCTTTTCCTTTGTCTGTTGGCTGTGGCTCTGGTTGCTGCGGTACCCGTTGATGAGACTCTCCAGGACGATGCTATATACGGCCAGACTGATGTTCACCATCCACACGATCCACAGGCCATATTTAAGCTCAAGAAACTGAAGAAGTTGCTGCTTGGTTAGGGTCCACCTCCAACCATATTTGTCGACTCTAGTCCATCTATAATCACAAATCACAGGAAACTGAGAACATAACCTCTCCGCTTGGGCTTAGGCACTGTGCCGCATTTAACCCTTTGCTTGGAAATAACTTCAATTCCATCTATAGCATATTTTTGTAAAAGCGAATGAATAAATCGAATTTCTAAAGCACAACATATATTTCCACTAAGTTTTCCACTTAGCGAACTCAAGTCAAAATTATAAAAAGCACAATTTTTACTTCTAATTTAAAGTCTAATATATGTATTGAATGATGTAATGACACAATGCCAGGGTTTCCACAATTCAGAATACTACCTGTTAACATACTTAACATTACCATATTATTCAGTTTATATATAATATGCTCAAACATTGTCGCCTCCAATCATATTTGCCGACTCTAAGTCCATCCAAAAACAAACATCTTTAATCCTTTGGTTTGAAATAACTTCAATTCCATCTATAGTATATTTTTGTAAATGTCAATGAATCATTCCATCTTCTAAAGAATCACAAAATTTATTTGGCAACCTATATCGAAATAGGATGGACAAACTTTAATCTGCCTTTACATTCCGAATATAACTGATTTTTCACATAAATTTCAAACTGCAAATTGCAAGAAGAATACATAATAGCTTTTCATCAAAAATATTTAACTTTTATTTGTCTTACAACTAGACACCAGATATACTAAAAATCCATTTAAAACATAGATTTATTATTCAGTTAACCCAGAAGGAGCAGTTTCTTGAGGAGCTTGAGCTTAAGCAGGAAAGATTGATCGTCAGTGGGGCTGATAGGCTCGTTGCCAGGACCTTCAATGCCCTCCGGAATGGACTCCTCTACGGGTACAGCACTTGTCACCATGAAGCACACGGCCAAGCAAACAAACACGGTCTAGAAAAATGAAACGTAATCCACAATTATTTAAGTGTTATCCAAAAGTGTCGTTCGCAGTGGGACGCACCAAGAGCAAGAATTTCATTGTAATAGGTTGGTGGGACTCCTTGAGTAAGCACTGAGAGTTGAGTTGATAGATGATCTCGCGTTTTGCGTTGACAGACTTGCACTGATGATAGAGTCTGCCAGCCAACTATTTATATGAGCGCTTCGAACTGAAGCTAGCTTGTCTTTCATAGAAATTAAAACAACACATCGTCACAATGCAAGCTCTAAAACTTCATATGTATGTCGTAGGTATGTTGACCGCGAGCCTAACAATAAATTTGTTTGGACTATTAAATGTGATTTTAGTGTACCACGCAAGGCACTCGAACTTCGGATGTGTGGAAAATAAAGAATAAACCAACCCAACAACTATTTTGAGGTCGCTTTTTGTTGTTTTTCGGCTCATTGTGGTGTTAGTACGACGGTAAATTATTTTGCTGACTGACATCTTGCTGTGGTTTTTCGCTAATCGTTATGTTTCCTTACTTTGAGTTCTATTGGACGTGTTGCTTGTGCCGCCGTTATCACTAAACACTGTTTTTATACTCCCATGACCAAGTTCTCGAAATGTTTAACTGTAGTTGAAAAGTGGAATTTAAAATATGTTTGTTAATCTTCATATCATTAAAAAGATTTGCAGCGTTTTTTCATGCTTCGTATTTATATTTATATTAGATAAAACACTAAAAACACGCTAATTATTTCATCACCACAAATTTTCCTTTTTTTTTGCATTTGAATTTTGAACTTGGCGCACTTTGTTTATAACAGAGCATTAAGTTGGCTGCGAACTCGGCTGCTTGGACGCTACTTGAGTTCGATGAAACTTGCTTGATGCAACCAGGTTTGAAGGCGCGGCGCGCTTCTGATACCACATAAGGCGTTTTAGCGCTTTTTGGTATTGGAGCAATTGTAACATTTTTAGAAATGCCTTTTCACGTGAATAAGATTGAACTTAACTAAAAAGGTTTGAACTAAAGTCAATTTACAGCAATGTTAATATTTTCGTATAGTGATGGACTTTCTCACATTCATGGTTGCATTCGCACCGAATCGCATTGGCCGCCACCTAGCGGCAATGTCTGACATTTCTGTTTGTGGGACAAACATCAAGAAACCAAACAAAAAAAAAAAGAAAAAAAACTAACATATTAGACAATAAGAAACATTGACCAAATCAAGTCAAAATTCCAAGTACTTCAAAATTATATAAGTAAAGTAACAGTACTCTTTTCGGCAAGCCAATCAAATATTGAAATCGAGAAATGACTGGTTCGTTTAGTGTGAAGCTGAAATCGAAAAAAGGTCAATTCATTGTAAATGATCTGAACGAAAATACGACATTGGGTGAATTGAAAACGAAGATAGCGGAGGTGACGGCAATCAGGGAATCACACTTGCATGTGCTTGTGGGCTATCCGCCGCGGGCACTGGATCTCACCGAGGTGGAATTGCGAAAAACCTTACGTGTTGGTGGCATCCACAGTGGCGAAACGCTGATTGTCGAGGAGAGGGCGACACCGATGCCCAATTCTTCAACCTTGGAAGATGACGAGGCACTTGCGCGTCGTCTGCAGGCAGAGGAAGATGCTGTACACTTGCGCCAAGTGACCACCTCGACGAACGCTGACCCGCAGCAGAGCAACAGCCAAAGCGGGCACATCCCAGTGCCAACACCAGCACCTGCGGAAGCTGGGCCCAATGGAGATTTCAATGGCATTTTGCTTAAAAAGGTTGTGCCTGCCGATAACTCGTGTCTCTTCACAAGCATACGGTTTGTGCTAAATGGCAAAGTGGACAATGAGGGCAGTGAAATGATGCGGCACATAATTGCCCAGGAAGTGGCTGCCGACCCACAGCAGTACAATGACGCAGTTCTTGGCAAATCGAATGCAGAGTATTGCGCCTGGATTCAGAAAGCCGACTCCTGGGGAGGTGCCATCGAAGTGGCCATATTGTCCAACTACTATGGCATTGAAATCGATGTCGTTGACATACAAAACGCAATAATTAATCGCTTTGGAGAAGACAAGAACTTTGGATTGCGTGTGTTCTTACTATTTGATGGTATTCACTATGATCCTCTTTACATGGAAACCGTACCGTCTGCTGCCCCAGCCACCATCTTTCCCGTTGAAGAAATCGGCGTCTTTCAGCAGGCCGAGCAACTGGCAAACGAAGCCAAGTCCTCACGCCAATTTACAAATGTAGATAAATTCAATCTCCGCTGCTTGCAATGCGATTTGATGCTTGTGGGTCAAGTACAAGCTCAGCAACATGCCAAAGCCACCGGTCATACAAACTTTGGAGAAATTTAATACGTGCTGATTTTTGGTAGCATTTATATTTTGGCTTTTATTTTGTTTGCCTATTATATACTCACAACATAGTCTTTCGCCGAGTCAACTGCTTGATTTCAAAATTTATTAGCAAAATATTTATTAACTCCTTCTGGTTATTTTATTTAAATCTTTCTATTCTACACGAATAACTTTCATTTGATTTTCGAAAAGCAATAAAGTTTTATTCATCAAACTAGAAACACAGCGATTGTCATTGGCTTTATGACGCCCATGGGGGTGTCATGGCAGCTGGATTTTGAAGATAAGACATGACCACAGCGCTCACGCTGAGCATGAAGGACGAAAGTACCTGTCGATCAGAATGTTGTTAAAGAATGTTGTTATATCTAAATGGATTCTCACAAACTCACCTGTTTAGCATCATCGCTTGCGCGTGAACTGGAAAAACTTATGCAAGAGCAGTAAAGTGCAAACCATGCACACCATTTGAGCTGTAAATAAAATGTTATTAACATTCTTATTGACCCTTATTAACGAGACGTGGACTTACCTTCATCATCAGTCCACACATGGAGAATATCATGCCCAGAATGTTCATATAATCGGGCATCATGTCTTCGTTAGCTCCGCCACTTTGTCCTTGATTTTTAGGAACCTTGTAGCGGTTAATTTTCTCCTTACGGCGAGGATCTACTGTAATACTCATTTTTAACTAAATGCAATTAATTTACTACTAGTGCTGGCAAAACATCGATGTCTACAGCGATGTTTGGAAATTTGGCCCAATATCGAAATTTCGATTGTAAAATTAAGTCTTGTAGAGATGCGCGCGCAATATCGATATATCGATTGTACAATTAAGTATTGTAGATAAGCGCGCGCATTGTGAGCATTTAAAGTATATAAAGTAATGCAAAATACTAAATTAAATGTTATACTTTTTACATCTTATCTTTTTTTATACTATATTTATATGCATCATCAATTAACAGCAGTTAAATTTATGCTGATTTTTATCAGTAAATTGTTTCTAAACAAGTTCGATGTCAACATCTATATTATCGATAAATTTACACTGTTAAGCGAATACGTATCGTTGTGAATGCCACTGCTTTGTAAATTATCGGTACTAATATCGATGAGTTGATTGTTTTTCTATTTAAGTAGCCAAATGCATTGATTGTGTTTAGAGTTCTTTGAATTACATAAAGTTAAATCGTTTTAGAATGGCGTTGCGTTTTTATAGCTTTGCACTAACGCAGCACATTCGCCGTGTGCAAATGGGGACGGCATTGCTTTACCCAAATTATAAATCGCTCGGTTTACCAACATTACGATATTGGCCCGCTGAGCGCTTGTTGCACGTGCGTATTTCGGATTCCGACGCCGGTCTTCAAATAAAACGTGAGGCAAACAGAGATGGAAATCCATTTCAAAATAATAGATTGGAAACAAAGACAACACACAGAACTCGAACACCAACTCAAGTAGACAAAAAACCTTATACAGATACACATAATGAAGTAGTACAGAAATATGGTGATCCGGATATTTTTGGGAATGCTAACTTCAGTACGGCTAACGAAGACTACGGTGATAAACAAGAGGAGGAGTTTATTAGTAAGCCTAGCCGTCAATTAAAAAAACTTCGTACAAAAGAGTATGCTCGACTTATAAAGGATCATCTGCTAGCTCATAAGATTAACGATGCCATTGCTGTATTAGAGACTCGCATGCTTCGAGAAGATCGAGTCAAACCCGAGAGTTATATATATAATTTACTAATCAGTGGCTGTGCCAAGGCAGGCTACACCCGCAAGGCGTTTAATTTATACACCAAAATGAGACAACGTGGTCTTAAAGTAACCGGAGGGACTTATACTTCTCTCTTCAATGCGTGCGCAAATGCACCTTCTCCACAAGACGGACTTGGCAAAGCCAGGCAGCTACGAGATAATATGCAAGAAAAAGGCTATGAACCAAATGTCAAAAATTATAATGCTATGATAAAAGCCTATGGGCGTTGCGGGGATATTCAAACTGCATTTATGCTAGCTGACGAGATGCTTGATCGTCAGCTGACTGTAAACGTCGATACTTTCAACTTTCTGCTTCAAGCGTGCGCTAGTGATGAACAGCAAGGCTTTCGACATGCTCTTCTTACCTGGCACAAAATGCTGCAGTCCGGTATAAGCCCAGATTACTACAGTTTCAATGCCATGCTGCGATGTGTCCGGGATTGTGGCCTTGGTGATGTCGAATCTATTCAACAGTTGCCAGCACAAATTTCTCCCACTGGAGTGCCGAATCAACAAGATAATGTCAAAGCACTACAAATTTCTGACTCAGACCCATCATTAGCTTCAGTTGAAGAATTTGAGCTACCCAATCTGTTGTTGCCACGCCCTCATTTAGGAAGTTTAGTTGCCTTAACAGAAACGACTCGTCCACATGAACGATTTCTTCTACTTCGCGGACTCACCGGATACCTGGAGCTTATGAAAGAGCACAGTGTGACACCGGATATTAAAAGCTTTACCACCATGCTAGAAGTGATACCGCCCACAAACGCAGCGGAGAAGCAGTTACTTACCTTCGTGCGAAAGATTGGTCTAAAAGCGGATATTGACTTCTTTAATATACTTATCAAGAAACGCTCGATGCGTTTCGATTATGAGAGCGCTCGTGAGGTGTTAACTATGATCCGGACAGCTGGCTTGCAGGTAGACATTGTCACTTATGGTGTACTGGCGTTGGGCTGCCGTACGCAAGAGCAAGCACGTGAACTTTTGCAGCAAATGCAGGCATCAGGCATACGAATGAATATAGCAATACTTGGAGCTATGTTACGTCAAGGATGTGCTCAGAAATCCTTTGCGTACGTCAGTGAAATCATGCAGCTAAGTCTAGAGGAAAATCTCAAGCCAAATGAAGCTTTTCTCCGACATTTGTATAACTTCCACAGAGGATGTGCAAGGGCCATAGATGCCAGGGTATGTAGATATACATTAACTATTTAATCGAAACTAAATTACATGCCTGTACTCGAGCAGCATCCCTCAACGAAAACTGAAGCTTTCAAAAAAGGACACCAAAAATTCTGTGATAAATATCGTATATTTTATGACGAGCATGGACTATCCGGATTGAAGTTGGAAGACGCAATTGCCAAGTTGAAACAACGGCCGTATGCGCAATATAAGGAGCCACCAGTGAATGGCTTGGAGCCAACGAAACACGAGCAAGTGAAGCGCAAGACAAAAGTTCGCAAATATATTAAGAAAATTAAAATAAATGAGCTCAGCGACGGACCTGAAGATTCGAAAGTTAAGAGAATAGAATAGGAATATGCGTTGTTAATAAAAAGTTACTATTTATTAGCCAATCATTGTACGTTTGCGTCCACGTGCCCGCACTTCTTCAAATTTAGCCAGAACAGCTTTCTCATCATTACCGCACTCCTTGCGATATGCCGCTAAGATCACCTCGAATATGTACGGCTGCTCACTGTGCGTACTCAGGAGAGCTCTTTCAAGGACATATAGATCTACTCCTTTGTCCTCTGTCGCCTGGTTGTAATGGCTTAGTCCAAAGTCTATGAAGATCACATCATATCCATTTTGCGAACTTGGATTTGGATTAATAAGTATGTTAGACGTTGTTAAATCGCCATGTATTATATTGTTCGCATGCATTTTCCCAATTATAGCGCCAATACGTGAGCTGAGTTCTTGAATTCGTTGCTCTGACTCGCCAGCTTCTTGTATAAATTGTTTTGCAGTTTGTGCGCTCCCAAAGTATTCCATATATAGTTTGTGTGTGTTAAGATCCGAGTAAAGAATGCGAGGTGCAATAATACCGGCGGCTACACACCGTCCAGATGCCTTCACTTCGGCTTTCATGCGCTGTCGCGTGATTTGAGTGTCCAATTCTGGGTGGCGATATTTCTTAACGAAACGTTCCTTCACCAGACATGGCTCTCCTTTAAATTCGCCAAGGTAAAGACGTCCCTCTGCGCCCTGCTTTAAAATCTTTACAGCCATGTTTACTCCGATAATCAATTATATAGTGCGGCCGTCCTTTTGTTCTTCTTCGTTCTCCCCATTCACTCGATTTAGCAATTCACAAGGCGACGCATACAAACGAAACAGCTGATTTTGTTATAATGTTTACTTGTTGCAACAATCAGTTTCACAAGTGATTCATCTCTCGAAAAAACCAGTTTGACTATCAAAATTTTTTAATATGTTTAATTTATTTGGTAAAAAACCTACTGTTAAGGAACAGCAACGCGAAAATGATCGGAGCCTTCGCAAAGCGACTCGAGATATTGAAAGAGAACGCCGAAAAATGGAAGAAGAGGAGAAGAAACTAGAGGCTGAGATCCGACGCAATGCTGCCGCTGGTAATAACGATGCCTGTCGTATCCTGGCCAAACAACTGGTTGAAATTCGCAAACAAAAAGGACGTAGCTATGCAGCTGCTGGGAAAATACAGTCTATTGGCTATCAAAATAAAAATATGGGAGCAAACATAGCATTGGGAGAGGCCATGGGCACCACAGCCAAAACAATGGCCAGCATGAATAAGGTGATGCGACCGGAGGCTATTGCAGGCACTGTACGCGACTTCCAGCAAGCGAATATGCGGATGGAGATGACTGATGAAATGATAAACGATACGCTGGACGATATGCTAAACGAATCTGGTGACGAGGAGGAATCCAATGATGTTGTGAATAAGGTGCTTGATGAAATTGGTATTGAAATCTCTGGTAAAATGGCCAGCATACCAGCAACTGGTTCTGGCGAATTCGAAACTGCCGGAAAGCGAACCGAAAAGGACATTGCTGACCAGCTGGCTAAACTGCGATCATCCTAGTTATCTATATATGTACATATGTAAATTACCCTGAGCTTATTCACTAACCAAGCTGTATTTTAATTTTTTTGTAAGCACACTGTTATTCATAGGACATAAGACACAGTAAATAAGAATATATGGATATATTAAAGACGCGAAGTCATGCCTCCAGAGGCAACAATGGATTCGCCTGTTATATAGCTAGCATCATCGGATACTAAGAAGGATACAACACCAGCCATTTCCTCACTAGTTCCTAGACGGCCCATTGGTATCTTGCTTATTGCTGCTTCCTCGGCAGAGTCGCTCTCATGAAGAGGTCGAGAGAATTTTGTACGGATTACACCTGGTGCCAAGCAATTTACCCGTATGCCCTCGGAAGCCAAATCCTTAGATGCTGCTTTGGTTAGTCCAATCAATGCCGTTTTGCTCACACAGTAGGCACCAAGTAGCTGGCGATAAGATTAAAATGGCGATTAGGTCTCAGTTACACAATTGATAAGAAGTTAACTCACTTCAAACGGATCATAGCCCCCAATTGAAGAAACAAACACGATGCTAGAACCTTTTTCCCCTCGCAAATAGGGTAGTGCTTCCTTAGCCAAAAGATACGAGCTCTTCACATTTATATCAAAGATTTTGTCCCACACTTTTTCATCGCATTCCAGTACTCCTCCCATAGCAGGATTAGTAGCAGCATTGCTAACCAATATGTTTAGTTTTCCATACTTATTAATGGTCTCCTCAAAGAGTTGCTTCCGATCCTGAGCCTCGCCCACATGGCACTTGAGCCCATGCACATTCAGATTTAATTTTCGTAGCTCTGCGAGTGCAGTGTCCACGTTCTTCTGTTTCCGGCTACTAATCACAACAGCGGCCCCATCTTCCGCCAAGCGTTTGGCAATTGCAAAGCCAATGCTGCAAAATTGAAATGAAAATGAATGAAAACTGAATAAATGAATCTGAATCAGGACTTACCCGTCTGTTGAGGCAGTTACTACCGCCACTTTGCCTGCTAAACGCTTCATGCTGTTGACGTTCGAACTTTGACTAGTGCTCGTACTAGACAATCGCTTATGGCAAAGATTATGGTTGCTTTTGTTGGAATTTTGATTAGCATTTATAATTACACTATTTAGTGGGGAACTTTGGACTTGGCTTCCAGTCAAACCGCTTGCAACGGTTAAATGAATTTTCGGAACTTTGTTAACCAATTGTTTGCCAAAGTGCAGCATATTTGAGCCAAGTTGTCAAATATTTGTAATAAACAATGATATTGAATTGATTTTGCTCCCTTAATTATTAATGTTTGTTATGGCTATGAGCTTCCAACTGGGTGATTTGTTTATTTTTAGTAGCCATTCACCGTGAATCCAAAGCTTTTTTTGGGCGCAATTTTTAAATATATAAGATTTCCTCTTCGTTGCATTACTTGTATTCGCTTTGCAATAAATCAAGTAAATACAAAAAACAAACGATATTAGTATAAAATCGAAATATAGATAAAAGAATTGCAAATTAAATGATGTATTAAATAATTAATAAAAATATTTAAATTGTGGTAAGTTGGTAGTTAATCGGCCAGCCAGTTTAAGAGAGACTTTATATTTTAACTTTAAGAATGTTAAGTTTTCATTGGACAATACCACATAATTATAAAAAAAAATATCTTGTGGCTTTAGTACACGTTGATTACACGCATTTTATATGATAACAATTTCGTAACATGATAAACAATGATAAATATAAAGAGTAAATAGCGACGGCATTGTTGTAGCTGAACAGTAGCGCAAATCATATCTTAAAATAACAATAACGGAAAAAAAACCACTACTAAATTTTACTCTCAGCAGAAAGTGTAAATTAATACGCGTCAGTTGTTGATTTAGTTCTCAGACTCATTTCCACCCGATCAACGAACATAGTGCCGTCCGTTAGTCGTTTCGCATCGCTTCAACTGTGCAATAAATATTTCTCGCAATAACTCTAGATCTTGGGTTTACAGAGTGCGGGTAACTTTTTGTTTTCGCAAAGCATGTGATATAAAAATTCAATTCTTTCGACACAGAAACTGGGAGATGAGCAACCAGGTTAACAAAATTGCACCAGTTGTGCCAACGCCAAAGGATTTTATTGCACCAGTCTTCCAGGAAAATAAACTAGTGCTGTATTTTCACCCATACAACTTTTACTCCCAAAAAGTTAGTTGTTTTTTATCACGTGATTCAAGAATTGAATGTGCAATTGCTTGCAAATTGTGTAACGCAAACAAACAAAATTACAATAATAGCTGGAGTTGTCATTACTGCGTAATGATGTAGTCATTTTATATAGTTAATGGTTTACCATAATCTCAGATTTAGCTCTACAACCACCTATTATTATTATTACTTTCAAAGTTGTACCTTCGCCTATTATTATTATTTGTCAGAGATTTATTTAACACTGCGACCTCAAAGATCTTTCGCATATAGAGTACATATAAAATAATAATAACTTCACATTTCTAAATGCAATAATTGAAATTTGCGGTCATAATTTTATTCTTAGGTTCTTCTGGTTCTTTATGAAAAAAATATTGACTTCATTCCTTACGTGGTTGATTTGTCCAATGGCGAACAATACTCCAGTTGGTTTTTAAACTTAAACCCGAAGGGCGATGTACCTGTACTCCAAGATGGGGTCTTTGTCGTTCCTAACTCTCCTCACATCATTAACTACGTGGAAACCAAGTTTCGAGGAAGTATGATAATCCTACGCTATATAAATGTATTGCCTAATACGTTTTCCTTTTATAGATCAGCATCCATTGTTAAAGCCATACAGTCCATTTTCCTTGCAATATGATCAAATGATGGTTTTCGAACGTGCCATCTCCCGACTGCCTGTGGGTGCACTGAGTCTAGGTTCATTTATTCACGATGATCTAAAATTGACTCCCAAGGCACCTTTCATAGGACCTGTGCGCCAAAGCTGCCTGAGTGAGCTCTACGAGATTAATAGCTACACTTGTGATCCTTTTGATCCACTTTAATTTTCTTCACAGAGAACAATGATAAAGTGCTGGAGATACTGCGACACTCTTTGGATGAACTTGGTGTAAATAGCACTGTGTTGAAACATAAGCTAGAGCTTCAGGTACGCCGAAGGGATCTAGTAACCTCGCGTTCAGATTTCCAGCGCGTAATGGATGCGGTACAAAATGTTTTGGCCTATGTGGACCAGGAGCTGACCAAACAAACGCCTCGATGCGAGTGGCTAATAAGCAATGAACTTACACTAGCCGATGTCAGCTTGGGCCTCTTGTTGCAGCGTCTCTACCAACTGGGTTTCGAGAATTATTATTGGAGCAACGGCAAACTTCCACAAGTTGAAGCATTCTTCTTGCGCTTTAAGCAACGTGCCTCATACGGAAAACTTATGCCCAGCAGTAATTTTGAAATACTCAAGGAAATGTGGACGATGACACCGGCTAACTACAAGCTGGGAGCTACTGCCGGCTTCTTGGGTATGGCCATGTTTGCAGCTTTTGCTCATAAGTAGGCTACACGTCATTGTTAACAATTGTCTGTTTTATTGCTATTGTTAAAGTTGGGCACATATAAACAACACAAACATAAGAACGCTTAAGTCTACGTGGTAACAGATAGTGAGAGAAGAAGAGGGAGCAAAAGAATGGAGGATATGACCAATAAACCATGAATAAAGTGAAGTGCACTGTGCCAAGGTGCGAGCCTCAAAGCTGGTGAAGTCGTTGTACAAAATCGAAGTTTAAAAAAACTTTTGGTATAAGATCTATTTGGTACAAAAATAATCGCTAGCCGTTACCCGTTAAAAAATGAATCATCTAACCATAAAATTCAATTCCTGTTTTCGATTTCCTGTTCTCTTGGGCTACTTTATACTCCTGCTTCAACTTTCAAAACTTGTCTGCTGTTGCTCCCGCCGCTGCTGATCCGTCTGTAGCAAGCTGGCTGCTGTACTGGCAGCCTTTGCATTCGTAAACAACGGCATGCCCATAAATGTTGGTATTTGCTGCTGCTGTTGTGATGCGGTACCCGTCTTGCCGGCTTGCCATTGACCACCGCCATTGGAGTTCGTTCGTAGTCCGGAACCAGATGCCTGAGCACCACCAGACGGCGTACAGCTGGATAAATGCGTGGGACGCTTAAAGGCAAAACTCTCTCGCTGATAGAAGAAGACACCATTGCCAGGCGCGTCAGGCAATAGTCCGTGAGTTGGATACCAAAATCGATAGGTAAAATACCAGGTGAGTATAGCAACGATTCCGCTAATGACCTTCTCAATCATTCGATGATAGTAAAGCATGGTGCCAACCAGCATAATATCCCACAGCAACTGAAGAGCCGCCATCCCAATGAAAAGAGTGCGAATTATGGGTGTCAGGCGGGTATACAGAAATTGTAGACTCCGAATTTGCTCCTCATTGAGTGCACGCAATGGATTACTGCCTGCCGCCTCAGAAACACTGCGATTATGCAGTTCATTGCGTAGGTGTTCCTTTATTGTTTCCCATTTAATAATAGGACGTGCTTCTTCGATGAGCACTAGACTAGAGTGTATGAGTATAAAGGCATGGCCAGATATATCAAAGCCCTGCCATAAGTGCCCCGCCTTCAGACAACTGGATTTGCTCTGGTAGCCTGAAAATACAGAATAGTACAACCATTGTCTTATCTTCAGTCTAATGTAATGGTATACCTTTAGTTGTACAGCGACCATAAGAGGTTTCAACAATATTGAAGAGTTTTGTCCAGAAGAACCAGAAGAACGTAGCTATCACAATCCGGGGGAAGTGATGTCTCATCATGCGTTTCATGTCACCGCAACTTATCGTGTAGGCGGATAGCACCGTAAACGGCACTAAGAATAATAATGTCCATCCCCAGCCGACTTTGACGAAATAAAGGTTGAATAAATTATCCGAACGGGCAAAGTATGTTTTCGGAAATGGCAAGAAATCTCCAATAACAGAGATGACAAACAAAGCGCCCAAATAAAGTGCCACCTTCAGATCCGTATTAAAGAATATTGTTTTTTTACATAGATGTATTAATCCCATGACGAGGATCTCTCGTATGCTCGTTGGCGCGGCAGTCGGACGGGTACCTCTCGCTTCTGACCGGGTGATGTCAGGGCCGCTGGGGCGAAAGTTCATATTAGAACCGCTACTTGGTGGGGTGGCAAGATTTGGGCGCAATGGTCGTCGTTTTGTAGCCATATTTTCTGAAGCGTAAAATTACGTTTGTCGTTCTCGTTATGTTATTGCCGTTTTTGGTTACTTTGAAAGCCTCGTTAGTGTAAGTGAAAGCGGAAGTGCAGTGATAGCTTCAAAGTTCAAATGTAAATAGAAATCGTTCCGGTTCAATACAATTCATTACTCCAAATGGATTTCTTTTCAATTGAATTATTTCGTGGTGTTTAAACAATTTTTACTGGGCACAAGATATTTTCGTTGTTTTGCACCTTTGTTCGTGACATATTTTGTCTAAATACGCAGCTGTTGCTTCAAGCAATAAATGGAACATGTGTATGCGTGGCGCAGTGAATGTCAACGCTTTTGTGCGACTGTCACTTTTGATCAGCTGTGCAGAATTGTGGTCTGATTCTGTTGTTTAATTACCGGCTCAGCTGTGCCGAGATCCCTCTCGCATGTGTAATTAAAATTCAATTTGAATTGGCATGTATAACTCAGCCAAAAAGCTACAGCGTGTGCTAACTGCACGCGACATACGTAAAACATTTATAGATTTCTTCACTGTCAACCATGAGCACAAATTCGTACGCTCTAGTCCCGTTGTACCATTCTGCGATCCCACTGTGGCCTTTGTCAATGCGGGAATGAACCAGGTAATATACAAATATAGTGCAAAATACAATTGTATAAAATTATGATTATTTAATTTAAAACCTTGTCCACGTTTATCTAGTTCAAATCTGTTTTCCTCGGAACAACAGATCCACTACACAAACGTGTCGTGAATTCGCAGAAATGTGTGAGAGTTGGAGGCAAACATAATGATCTATCTGTCGTTGGTCAGGATGGATACCATCATACTTTCTTTGAAATGCTGGGAAATTGGTCCTTTGGCGATTATTTCAAGGTGAGTCTACAGGTTTGTGAACATTGTATGTGTGTGTGTTTTACCAATATTCTCACTTTGCTCAGCGAGAAGCTTGTGCAATGGCTTTGGATCTGTTGCGCGGCCCTTACAACATAGACCCAGCGCGTTTGTATGTAACATACTTTGCCGGAGATAAATTGCTTGGTATTCCTGCCGATTTGGAGTGCTTTGAGATTTGGCGAAGCTTGGGGTGAGTACTTTGAAATTACATAATTGGTGGAGAAAATGTTAACACAGTGTTGTAGAATCCCTGTTGAAAGAATATTACCGTTTGGAAGCAAGGATAACTTTTGGGAAATGGGTGCATCAGGGCCCTGCGGACCTTGTACGGAAATACATATTGACCACAATCCGGGCTGTGGCAGCATTGAGGATCGTGCTAAATTAGTTAATGCAGGACGTCCAGACATCACAGAGCTGTGGAATTTAGTCTTTATACAATACAATCGGTAAGTTTCTAATACTTACATTGTTTTAATGAGTTTCATGAATCTCTTGGATGTACATAGTAACACAGATGGAAGCATAACACAGTTGCCGGCTCATCATGTTGATACCGGCATGGGATTTGAGCGTTTAACAGCGATATTGCAGAACAAATCCTCCAATTATGATACGGATCTCTTTACGCCCTTATTCGATAGCATACAAAACGTAAGTTAAAGTTAATATTTAAAATTAATAAAGTTAATGCGCTTTTCTTTTAAAACAGCTCTCCAAGGCACCAGCCTATGCAGGCACCTTTCCCGATGACCAAAATACGGCTTTACTTGATACTAATTATAGAATACTAGCCGATCACGCACGTATGATCACTGCTTGCCTGGCCGATGGCATGTTGCCGGACCAAAAGTTAGTATATGTTTTATATAAATTGAACTTATAATCTTATTATATTATATTTTAATTGTAGTCAGAAGTTGCGCCGGGTGCTACGAAAGGCGCTCACTATATCGCAACAAGTTTTTGCCCATGACAATCTGCTAAGACAGCTGGTGCCTGTTGTAGTAGAGACCCTGGGCGAGGCTTATCCGGAGATGTCGAACAAACAACAGGCTGTTATTGATTTAATCTCGCACGAGCAGGAAGTTTTCAAAAATTTGCGTGAGAGCTCGAGTAAGGCATTTGCAGAGGTTCTTGAGGAATTTCCCAAACTAGACGACATTGATTTAATGGAATGTCCTGGATTTGTTCCTGCATATCGCGAATTTCAAGTGCAACGCTCCAATTTTTTAAACAACACAATTCCTGGTGACTTTTTGTACAAACTGACAGATACCTATGGCCTGACTGAAGACAGCTTTCTCAAGTTAGCCGAAATAGAGAACATGAACTGTGATATGGAACGATATCGCGCTGAGCTAGCTCTAGCAAAGCTTAAAATTAAGGAACCGCATCACAATGGAAACGATTTTGATGTGAGTTATCAACAGCGCATATTTGATATGCAGGCGCAACTGACCAAACGACTGCCATCCACCGATAATACTCACAAGTATACATACACTTATGACGCGCATAGTGAAACCTATGTAATTCCCATTTTAAAAAGTCGTGTGCTGGGCTTGTTACATAACGCTGACGACGTGCCACGTGTTGTAGGCACAAAGTCTACCGATATAGTATCCATTGTTACAGCGGCTACTAGCTTCTATAATGAATCTGGCGGTCAGCAATCGGATCTCGGCAGGATCTTAGTGGAAAACAAACAAAAACCGAAGGAACCTCATCAGTTGCAAGTGTTAACAGTAAAATCTCTTAACGATTGTGTTGTTCATGTTTGCCGCCTCTGCACACCCAGCGATGACTTTGAACTGGCTGTCGGACATGATGTGAAGCTTGAAGTCGATGCCCAGCACAGGCAACTAAACACTTGCCATCACACAGGTGAGGATGAAATGTTCAAAAAGTAAAAGACTCTAAATCAATTCTTTTTTACAGCAACACATCTGTTGAACGCCGCTATACGTTCCCTTTTTAATAAGGTGACATATCAAGTTTCAAGCACCGTAAGCAGTGACCACTGCAAACTGGAACTGGGTCTTCTAGGCAAGCGTATAGACAAGGCTGATGTTCAACAGATAGAGGATCTGATAAAGTGAGACTTAGAAATTGCGAAAATGACAACAATTGCTTAGATAAAATATTTTCCATCACAGCCGTGCCATCTGCTCCGCTGTACCTGTTCAATTGGAGCATCTGAATGTTGCCAATGTGTTGGAACAGAATGATATAACTATGATACCAGGTGAAGTATACCCTGAACATGGATTACGTCTTATAAATGTGCAATGCCCAGAGCTAAATCTCAGTTCCAAAGAACTATGCTGCGGAACTCATGTGACCAATACAAAGGAGCTATCGTGTTTCTGTATCGTCAATGTCAAGCAAACCAATCGGGCCCGGTTTGCCTTCACTGCTGTTGCTGGCCCGGCAGCGGAAAATGTAAGTGAAATATATGAATTGTTCCTTACAATTTTATGTTATTTTAATTTGTACAGGTACTAAAAACTGCAGCTCTACTTAGGCATCGTGTTGATATATTGGAACAGCAGTTTCAAACTGACAAGTTGACCAATGCGACAGAGATTGAGCTGCAAACTATACGTCACAATATGTTTCACTCCGAGATTAAGCTGCCTTTTGCCTTTAAGATAGACACTCTCGAGCGAATTAACGAAATGCTGCGAAAACTAAAAGAGACTTCTCGGACAACTCTTAAGTGGGTGAATTGCTTAATACCGTTTCTAGACATAAAAAATAACGTTCAGATGATTTTTCAGAGAATTTGTAGAGGTAGAAATGCGAAACTTACTGCTGGAAAAACCTTTGGACACGCATCCATTCATCCTACACTATATTACCAGCTCTGCACTGGTGGAAGAAATTCCTTTGCAGCGTGCAACAAAACTATGTACAAATCGTCCCATTCTAGTGATTAGCATGTGTGATAACATTGTGAAAGCGCGTTGCTGTGTGCCACAGGTTTGTTGAATGGAAATACTCTGAAAACGTAAAGTAACGCATTTCCCTCTTAACAGGACTGCATCAACGAGCAGTTTAACGCAATGTTGTGGTTAAAATCCTTCGCAAATACATTTAGTGGACAAGTCACGGCGCCCAAGGGTCAGAATAGTGAGCTCGTGTGTAACATGAAAGGACGCAAGGTTAACACTCAGTTTGAGGAACAGTTGGAAAAGGCAATGTGCTGCGCACAGCTTTATGCCAAGCAACATTTAAAGGTTTAATTTGTTACTTACGAACAACACCAGAACACAATACAAACAAAATTTTGTATTTAAACCTGTTGGGAATATATTTCTGATAAAATGTAAGTGCGCCTCAATCACTATCACTTATTACAACAAGCTCTTGGGGAGCACTAGCCATACTGGACGACATTATCTGCTCGAAGATATCCCCACCATCTGCACTTTGGTTGAAAAAAAAACTGACATCAGTTGCTGTATTTACCGTTGGCACCGGCGGGGTTTTAACTTGTTTACTATTAGTTGGTAGACAGTTCTTCTCCCTAAAACGGTCCACAGGCGTTTTCACAACGGGTGGTTTGTTTTTTGACAAGCCCTTAACCAGCAGATCAAAACTGTCGTCTAAAGAGTACCTTTTACTTTGAGGAATACAGTCTTCTTGCATTGAGATATCGCGACGTTTCAGTAAAAGTAAATCTGTGTCATCTACTAATTCATGTTGAGTCTGGGGCTCGTCTTCAGTACGCAAACTAAGCTGCGCCAGTCGCTTACTCAAATCATTATCTAATGATTTGTATTGCAGACAATGTCCTCCGTAATTGGTAACCCCTGGTTGGTACTGTGGCTTGGTTACAATGTCATTGATAATGTCGGACATGTTGAATTCTCCATCACTCTCCCAATCGGATGGTATACATTTGTTAATAGGAGTAGAACATTGTTTTACCATTTCTCCAGCTGGTGTTCTGTTTGTTTTTTTGTTCAGAAACTGTTGTATTGTTTGTTGTCCTTTTTTGCCTCGGTTTGGTTTACTAACAGTTTCTTTTGTCGCTGAATGATTCCCTGTTGTAGGTGGTGGTTCGACTTGGGAAGCCATTTTTTTCCGTCTTTCTTTTCTGGCTGGCTTTTCCTTCGTCTTAAGAAAGGTGTTTACAAGATCTGGGTATGCTGTTTGCAACATATCCAACGGCTCAATTGTGTGGTAGAGTTTATTCAAGCCCTGTGGATGCTCCAGTTCAAATTCTGCAATTTGGTCATGGGGTATGAGTCCATTGAAACATCCGGTTATATCTTGCCAGCGTAACTCTAGACAAAGAACGCCTTTCACTGTGCGCTTTTTGATGATTTCATGTGGCTGAACCAGACACCTTGTTATATCTTTTTGCTGAATTTGCCAACGGGTAAGGATTGGAAAAAATTTCTGAAAGCAATAGATTTCTGGCCACTGCAATAGATTTCCACTTTGTTTTATAAATTTAACAATGTTCGGTTGCTGCCAGGCTAATTCCAAATGTGGAATAACTTTTGGTTCAGTAAGAAACTCGGATATTATCTCTTCGTTGGGAAAGTTTTCATCATCAAGTGCCTTCTTACGTAGAGCCAGTTCTGCCTTAATGGAAAGACGTTGATTTCTAAGTAGATTGAGAAAAATCAAGTTTAAATCAGGAATTATTCAGAATTGTTGTCACTTACTTCCAAAGAAGCTCATTGCAACCTTTATGCGTTTGACATGGAGCACAACCGTTCTTAGTGTGACTTAATGTTCGACCAATGTGTCCGCAATTACTGCAAATGGTTTTGTCATCGACGCGCAACTCAAGGGAATTATATTTTGCTGCCTCAGAACGCCAACTTCGTAAACTAGTAGGCGAAAGTATGCAAGTTTACTAACAAATATGCATAAGTTTAATTTTATGCTTTACCGGTCTAAAATTTCGCAATTTCCATACATTTTAAAAAGCTTTAGGACGCCATCCTTGCCAATGCCGCCTATGCCATCGGACGAATAATCGCAGCCACATAGCAGAGCCATTACAATTACTTTCTGCTGTCCAAAATCCATTTGTTTACAAATCTCTTGCATATCGTAAATATCCACAGCACCACCAGCAGCAGCCTGAGCACCTTGCGTAGACACGGAAAAGTTGCGATAAACACGTATAGCACCATAGGCGAAGCAGTCGGAATCTTGGCTTATCACGCCATCTACTAACTGTGCGGCAATTGAGAGATTTTTATATAGGAAAAGTTGTTCAAACTTACGCCGTGTTTGTTCAGAAATGCACAATAGGCTTCTGCCTCTCCTGGCCCTTGGATGCACTGTACACCCATAGACAACAATAAATTTTCGCACTGTTTGAGTACGTGATTAAACCTAGATCTTCCTTTTTCGCCTTTATGCGATTGTTTTTGTGCGTCTGATATATCCTTTTCCTTAGGTCGAACACCTCGGAATTGGAGTTCATTGCGTTTGGCTATTACTTGACTTTTGAGCTTGGGTGCGACTCCTTCTAACACAAATACTGGTGTCACCTGCTCCCAAATAAGGTAACAAGTACGAAAGAAAAGATTTCTGTAACAAAGGCAAAGTCGTGTTATGCATATAGTATGTACATATATAAAAACAAATTACATACTTTAAATGGTGCCGCGGATGCACAAAGTAATCAACAACATTGAGGCTCTCACAGACCCATCCCGCCAGATCTATGGCCACCTTCTTGCCCCGTAGTTCACATATTGGCTTTCGTTCAGCATAAGGAGTTAAGACCGACCATAACTCCTTGACGCCCATTTTATATAATTAACAACTCTTCTCAATTAAATTAAATATACCTGTCGACTAATTTTAAAATGAGTGCGAAGAGCATCGTGCCATGCCATTCACAATAGACGATAATCGATAAACGATATGTTGACTGCCAAATTTATGCCATTCACATTATTTTTGACAGTGTCGTGCGAAAAGTTGGCTGACAACCTCTTCTTCTTTATTGTGTTCGACGTGTCAGAGAAAATAAAGTTAATTCGTTTTCCATTCGCATGTTTTGTTTTGCAAATAGGGAAACACTTGATTTAAAACGCACACAGCTGCAAAACAGTTAACGTACCAAGCACTAACGCATTACCAAAATGGTTTTAGCAGATCTAGGGAGAAAGATAACAACGGCGTTGCACTCGCTAAGCAAAGCCACAGTGATAAATGAAGAAGCGCTGGGTGCTATGCTGAAGGAGATATGCGCCGCACTGTTGGAGGCTGATGTAAACATCCGACAGGTTAAGCAACTGCGTGAAAATGTACGTGCCGTGATTGACTTCGATGAGATGGCTGGAGGATTAAATAAGCGTCGAATGATACAGTCGGCTGTATTTAAGGAATTGATCAAACTTGTGGATCCAGGAGTAAAACCTTATCAGCCAATCAAAGGCAAAGCCAACGTGATCATGTTTGTGGGTCTGCAGGGCTCGGGAAAGACGACGACATGTACAAAACTTGCCTATCACTACCAGAAACGCAATTGGAAATCGTGTCTAGTGTGCGCAGATACTTTCCGCGCTGGTGCCTACGACCAGATCAAACAAAACGCGACCAAGGCACGCATTCCTTTCTACGGCAGTTACACTGAAATAGATCCTGTTGTTATTGCACAAGAGGGCGTAGACATGTTTAAACGTGAAGGATTTGAAATGATCATAGTGGATACGTCAGGCAGGCACAAACAGGAGGAATCTCTATTTGAGGAAATGTTGGCGGTGTCAAACGCTGTTAACCCCGACAATATTATTTTCGTTATGGACGCGACAATAGGCCAAGCTTGCGAAGCTCAGGCAAAGGCCTTTAAGGATAAAGTCGACATTGGTTCCGTGATTATTACGAAATTGGATGGCCATGCCAAGGGAGGCGGAGCTCTTTCAGCTGTAGCTGCCACACAATCACCAATTATCTTCATAGGAACAGGCGAGCACATCGATGACTTGGAACCATTCAAAACGAAGCCATTTGTCAGCAAGCTGTTAGGCATGGGTGACATTGAAGGACTGATAGATAAAGTACGTAGAGAATTCCGAGAATTCCGTCTGTGCAACCGAACAGCATTTAATGAGACTTACTGTTTTATAGGTAAACGAGCTAAAACTGGACGGCAACGAGGAGCTATTGGAGAAGATCAAGCACGGCCATTTCACAATACGTGATATGTATGAACAGTTCCAAAACATCATGAAGATGGGCCCATTTTCACAGATCATGAATATGATACCAGGATTTTCACAGGACTTTATGACAAAGGGCGGTGAGCAGGAGTCAATGGCTCGCATCAAGCGCATGATGACAATGATGGACAGTATGTCAGACAGCGAATTAGATAACCGAGACGGAGCCAAGCTGTTTAGTAAGCAGCCAACACGTTGCATCAGAGTAGCTCAGGGCGCTGGCGTCATTGAACGTGAGGTAAAGGAGTTGATTGCCCACTATACGAAATTTGCGGCAGTTGTTAAAAAGATGGGTGGCGTCAAAGGGCTCTTCAAGCAAGGCGATATGACGAAAAACGTGAATCCCACGCAGATGGCTAAATTAAATCAGCAAATGGCTAAAATGATTGATCCCCGCATGCTCCAACAGATGGGTGGAGTTGGCGGACTCCAAAATATGATGAGACAACTGCAGCAAGGCGCAGCCGGTGGGCTGGGTGGTCTAGGAAATTTAATGGGCGGCTTTGGCGGCAAATGAGTAATCGGCGTATATTATGATTTTTATATGACTTCGTTTTTAAATAGTTCGGTTATTAATAATTTGTTAATGGTTTGCAAGCGCGACAATTATCGTTTACAAAACTTGTTCAACCAAATTCAATGATTACAATTTCAATTTGTGGCAATACTGGTATAGTAAAATTAAATCTAAAATATGTAAAACAGTTAACAATTCCAGAAAACTGTCTTCAGGATTTGTTCGGTTCGCATAGTGTCCCATATAGACGCGAAATTGGTCGAATTGCATTGAAACGCTGTAAACAAACTATTGAAATCTGTATTCATAGGTGTCCACACGGAGGAAAAAATAAATATTAATAGAAAAGGAAGAAGGTCTTTATCTTAGCAGAACAATTGTGCCACGATTTAAACGAAAAGCACAATGTGCTCATATCTGTTGATGTAATGGTGTTCTTTTTATCGGAATCGATTCCTTTTTATTCACTGTCAGCCTATTTTTAATTTCCTAGTTGCAACCATGGTATATAAAATGAGCGGTGAAATCAAAATGAAATTGGCGTAATAATAAAAATAATTGTATACAACGTGACGATAGAATAGCAAGATGTTTACATATTTATTTAAAAAAGTAAACATTTTTCGAAACCCTCAGTTTACATTGTAAATCATTTTTGTTTAAAAAACAAACTTTAATTGCAATTTTGCTGACAGACGCCCTGTCGAACAACAAAAATCAACAAACGAACAGGCGCACAGAAGTTTAGAAATTAACAGCGAGCGAACTGGTGTCAATACATGAAGTGCTAAATTTGGCGTAAAACGCGAAGTGTGGCAAACCGTGGAAAGAAGTGCGCAGTAAGCAGAGAGTAGTAAGGAATTGTAGAAAAAAAAGAATGGCACGTGTTTCAACTGAGCAAAAAAAGGAGGACTGGGACTTAGCAGGTCAATTGCCAAAAAAAAAGGTCAGGAACTGAGCAAGTGAGAAAAGTGCGCGAGTCGGCTCACATCGAGAAAAATAACAAGTGAACATGTAAGTTGGTTTACCCAAGACTAAAGCGAACCAAAAGCCACACACTCCAACGGTATCCGTACACACACACACACATACATAGGCTTAGCGCAGCTCGCTTAAAGTAGAAAATGGCATGGTGTGGGCCGTGCTGAAAGCCTGGTCATGCCAAACGACAGATTGGCATGAACAGAACGAGCGAAGCTCCAACATATATGAGCAAAGCAGAACATTGCCTGCAGATTTTACAGCATCCATTGTGTATGTCATGTAGCTGTGTGTATAACAATTTGCAGAAATAGGGCATATGTATGTGTGTGTGTGTGTGTGCACACAGTTATAATCTATGTCGTGCATGCTTATTGCTGCCATAAAATGACTATTAAGCTGTCAAGTTTTGACACTCATAAAACCATCAAACAAGTCAAACGAACAGGCGCCTAGCAAAAGTTGTACGGTGAGCAGCTGTCAAAATGTTCATCCAGGCGACTCACTCACACTGTCACACTGTGACATGCACATGATTGAAAGGTTGTGTGTAATAGGAACAACAAAAATTATAAATGAAATAGATATCGATAACGTAGTTGTCGAATTTTTGTTTCATCGATGTGGCTTTGGTTCAACTGTCATTACTTCTGTTCATAATCGAATGGATGTATGACATTCGCTTTGTTAGAAGTTCTCATTTCGGCATCTTACGTTTCGCTCAAAACTTTTAGGTATTTTCCGCAAAATATTCAGGCAAATTGCGCTAAACAAAACGTTGTGGATTATTTTTAACAAAAGTGTCATCAAGCTGGTTAAAAAGCAATTAACGAATCGTTGAAATGGCCAGTGCTCAGGTGGAACACTTTGAACCTTTGGTTTTTGAGCCAAACAAATTTCTTCAGAACCGCCTGGAGATACAATCAGCCCACGATGAGATCAAAAACAACATCAACAACGTCAAGCCGGCTGGCGAGGAGCCAGCTAAAACTGAATTGGAAGGGGAGCTGCGGGGAGAGGAGCTGGGAATTAAGTCCAATGAGCAGGACGAGCAAAACTACAAGATTGAATACAAGCATCCGTTGGAGCATGTGTGGACTTTGTGGTATCTGGAGAACGATCGCACCAAGCACTGGAAGGACATGCTCAATGAAATAACTCAAATTGATAGTATCGAGACGTTTTGGGGGTAAGTTGGAGAGTACAACAACTGTATCAGAAGAGCACTAATTATTGAATATATCTACAGATTGTACTACACCATAAAAACGCCTTCGGAGCTGAAGTTTGGCAGTGATTATTGTATGTTTAAGAAGGGTATACAGTAAGTTTACTAATGTGCTGAACATATACTTGTTACTTATGGCATGACTCATGTACACCTCAGACCCATGTGGGAGGATGCAGCAAACATTAAGGGTGGTCGCTGGCTGTTTACGATCCCCAAGAGCGCTAAGGAAGCGCTGGATCGCATTTGGCTGGACATATTGCTCATGATGGTTGGCGAGTCCTTTGAATATGCTAGCGAAATTTGCGGAGCCGTTGTCAATATCCGTTCGAAGAGCAATAAGATTTGTTAGTGGCATTTCTCACAATTTTTTATACATATTTAATATACCTATTAATATTTTCAGCTGTTTGGACTGCAAATGGCACCAATGAGCCGGCCGTTTTAGAGATTGGATTCAAGCTAAAGACTTTGCTGCACTTGCAATCTCATAATCTACAATACCAACTGCACTCAGATGCCATGTCGAAGATAAACTCAGGTGTTCGATCTGTGTATAATCTCTGAAGATTCGACGGCTAATATTATTAATAACAGATTGGTATGGATCATGTGTACAGCAGAAGAGGCTGGCGTCAATATACTCGTCTATGTAGTATAAGCAATAACTATTTTGATATCGGACCCAAATTGTTCTATTTGAAATTCTAGCAAATTCCGGCAGCGAAATAAATGTCCTATCTCAAAAATATACAATACATTGCTTTGTTGTTGTTCTTGTAGTTCCAGAACATTCCATGATTTTGCATTTTTGTATGAAATTTTCATCGAATAAATTTGCATGGGTAGGTATGCAATTTCTGTCCTAAAAACACAAAAGCGGCCGTATCCTGGCCATTTAAGGAGCTAGGACGATGTCCTTTGGCAGGAAGATGTAACTTGCGTCCTAGAACCATAAACCGTTATCAAAAGGACGAAGGTCCTTTAGACAGCCGAGTTAAAAGGACTTTTTTGTTTAAAGAAAACTCGCTATAACTCCGCTGTATCCTGTTTGATCCTGGCAAATCCTGTGTCAACGAACGCCTCTTGCTAAGGACTATGAACTGTCCAAAGGACATCCAAATCGTCCTTCAAATAACGGAGTTATCAAGGATTTTCTAAATTTGACCAAGATTTCATTCATTTCTTTGGATTCATTTTTATTGCATACTTTCGAGGGCAGAATAGCACTAGTACATAGTACAGTATATAATATATAGTATATAATATATAGTATATAATATATAGTATATAGTATATAGTATATAGTATATAGTATATAGTACATAGTATATAGTATATAATATATAGTATATAGTACATAGTACATAGTATATAGTATATAGTACATAGTATATAGTACATAGTAGATAGTACATAGTACATAGTATATAGTATATAGTACATAGTCAATAGTACATAGTATATATAGTTGCTGTGGTTGTTGTGCTCTAAATTTGTTGTGGCGAAAACCCGAAATCGTATGGCGCAACCAGCTGAAGTAACAGGCGAACAGAAATGTGTAGCAGGTGACTTCGAAATTTCTGACCGCAACAAAAAGTATGCAACAAATTTTTTTTTATTTTAGAGCGCAAGTAAAAGTATGCTACACAATTTGTATACTCTGCGCGGTTAAATTTAAATTTAAATTGCCTAACGTCAACTTAGTGCAATAGCAGCTGAACCCATAATGTGTGCATTTTCAGCTGTGGAATAGAAACAAGCGAGTTAAGTTTTAAGTGATGGTTTATATATTTATATCTTAACAATTATCATCATGCACGACACAAGTATAGCTAAACGAAGTGAATGCAATTGAAACATTTGTCGTTAACTAATATTTTAAATAAGTTACTCGGTAAACTTTCACAGAAATACATGAAACGATGATGGGATCGTTGTTTAAGCGCGTGAATGCCGTCTCTGGACAGACACTAAATGATACAGTTACATAGAACATATCGATACAGTATAGATATATATAGATCTTATTATTTAAAGAACTATTTACAATTTGTAATGAACATAAATCATCATAAGTGGAACCCAAACGCTTCAACATTTGCGAGCGACAAAAAGACAACTTACAAAATCTCTAAAAATACGTGCTAAAGTTAGAAGTTATTTAGGTGAGATTGCGGACGCGAGCGAGATTATCAAATCGATAAAAAATACAGTACAGATTACAGTAATTGTAATAAATTGTTAAATATTACGTTGAGCACATTCGAAGCGAGTTGTGTGGGGACAAACGTAGAGTTTAAATGGAATACACTTGTTGCAAGCATCGACCTATCATTCCGCCTAGATTCGACCCACTGCTGCCTTGTTCTTGCGCGTGGGCTGCACGGACATCGGTGGCACCACCAGCATCTCAGACTGCGCGGACGGCGAATTACTTCGCATGCTGGCACAATCCTCATCGGCTACTTCCTGTAATTAACAACGAATATTAAAACCGATAAATTACATGTTTTCATTTGACTTTAATTTACATTTATATTATTGCAGCTGGCCAGACGCATCTGTGCCAGCTGTGAGGCGGGCGTCAGGGAGTTGGTGCTGCCAAAGGGTGATGTCATCATGGTGGAAACGGCGCGCTTCAGCTTATTGGGTGTTTTATTAAAGGAAAAGGCGCGACCCACTTTCAGGCGAGTCTTTGCCGCCAGTTTAAAAGCCTTGCTCAATGTGCTTACATTTACATCGCTAATATCCACCTCCAGCTCCTGCGAAGTGCGACTGAGCAGCATCTTGTCCTGCGTAATAAGAAGCATATTAGTCAAAGATCTACATTATTTAATATCGATTAACTTACTGCATCCGTGCGACAGGTGTGAGCGGAAATTTGCATGCAAAGCTTTTTAAGATAGACCAGCTTATCCGTCTCCTCGTCAATAATGCTGAAGGTGTAGAGCTTCTCCTTCTCCCCGCGCTGCAGCAGACCAAAGGCACGTGGACTATCGGTGATATCGATAACAAAACGTATCGTATTTAACGATATCAGCTTAATGTGTTTGTGCGTCTTGGCCGTGCTCGGCGATTTGGCCGTGTTGAAGCCACGTGAGCGTCGCTTGCAGAGCTCTATGGAATCGGAGAATAAGTAGAGTAGAAGACTATCACCACGTCCACTTAGGCAATCGGACAGCTCGTTGACGTCGCATTTGGATATGAAGCTGCGATTTGAGCTAACCAAATGCGCTGGGCAACCATCGATATCGTTGAATATGTCAAAGATGGCCATACGCGATTCCGTCCGGCGTTTGTCCTCGTTAATGTGCAGCGTCACCTCCTTGATGGCTTTGAGCGCATCCTCCAGGCGAGCATAATCTGCGTTGTTGCTGCTGTTCGTGTGTTTCAGTATATCCTTAAGCAGCAGACTGATGCTGGGCAGACGTTGCACAGGGCGTATCATCAGATCCTGTAGGCTCTGGCGTCCACACTCTGGTTTCGTTTGATTAATCTTGAGGAAGGCATGGAAGCGTGGATATTCGCGATCACAGTACAGCAGCTGTTCCTTCATCTGCTCATAGAAGTTCACATACGGTGGATATGCCTTGATGAGCTCATCCCGATGCTTTATAATTATATCCCCAATGAGGCAATCCTCACGCCAATTAGCATGCAGTTGACGGAGATGCTCCAGCATGCTCTGATGTACCTCATGTATGGGCAGAAAGTTGCCAAATATGGACTTGATCTCCGATTTATTTAGCAGTGGGTCATTCGTTTCGGCCAGCTCCTCCAGCTTATTCTTGAAGAGCTTCAAAAGGATTGGGATAAGTTAATATACAAAGCGTAATACTTGAAGCTTACATTCAGTATAGTGTCCAGAATGCCCACATAGTTGGACTCTGTGGTATAAAAGTCCATAAAGTGATTGAAACGCATGGATTTCTTTACAGGCGTAGCCTCGCTAGCCTCTGGCTCGGGATGTAGCAGCTTATCATTTTCCAGTTTGTCAGGACTGCTGGTGCAGTCAAAGAAGCTGTTTGATACGGACAGCAGACCAGCATCCGATACGGACGATCTGCGCTTGCCAGAGCCCAACGGAGTGCCCTCCAGCAGCAGGCGTTGGGATATGCGCTTCCGTTTCCGCTTGTTAAAGCTAATAGGCAGCGAATCGCGACGATCTCCGCCAGGCGTATTCGTAATACTATCCAAGTACTATTACGAGAAAATACATTAGTATTGGTAGGATTATATTTAAGATAGTTGTGCTTACATCCCCGAACAGATAGTCCATCTCATTGGCATAGCCATTCTGTATGGTGTACCAGAACCAGTCCGATTTCAGTATATGCGTATTATGGTTCTTTGGCTCCGGCTTCGATAGGGTCGTGTGCTCATCCACAACCTGTTGGAGGGAATCGAAATGAAATTAAATAATATTTTTCAAAATAAAATAATCAGAAATGGAGAGAAATGTTTTGTTTGTTGCCAAAATGCATTGTTGCACATAAAATTAAGTGAAGCGTCTAACTAAATTATAAATCGCAGTAGCAGCAGCAGCAGCAGCAGCAGCAGCACAATAAATTATTAATGATCTTCGGATTTTGATTGCAAACAAAACAAAACATTTTCTTCTTTCCATTCCTTTCGCTCGTGGCAACACTTTGAAACGGCATTTGGCGTTTAGGTAAATAAATAAATAATCAGAAATAACAAATAGCAAAAGCGACTTTAACAAAATTCCATCCATTCCATAGAAACAATTGTGCAAATATTTATCTCATTTCTGTTAAATGGTGTGTTAGTTCATATACCATCCATCAGATATCAAGTGTGCATTCTCGCAAAGAACTCAATTGAGTCTGTACCTTTTTTAAGGCATTTTTCTTTTTTACTATTTAACATTTATTCACGCGGAACGCTAACGTGTGCTGTATGAATATTTATTGTGCTGTTGTTGCGTGTGTGCTCGGAAAGAGTAGAGAGATAGAGTGTAGAGTGGGGGGGAGAGTAAAGCCAAAATAAATGTATATGCATATAATACCGCACCCATAAATTATGTTTGACTTTAAAAACTACATAAACCATAAGCATAAACAATTAACATGTAATTTGATTCAATTTTTATAGGAAGGAAAGGAAGTTAATTTCAGGCGTAACAAAGCGAAACAAATATGCATTCACAGACTTCGATAATGAATATGATACTATATGTTTATTTTTAAATCTTTGATTCAAAAATTAATGCACTTGGTAATCCATTATATTCTATTTTATAGTAATACATCAATAATAATGTCAATTATTATCATTGAAATAAACTATAGAGATCATTACTATTTCAATCATATTTTAATACCATTTATCATTATCATTATTAGCAGTGCCTGGTTCCATTTGATGCAAGTATGTATAAAGCACAGTGTTTCAATGAGAACGAAAAGTCGATGATACCATTAAGGAATATGATAACACAGCTGGATTGCATCTTTAACCAAACCGACTCTTTCGATAGATTAATATGACTTATGACTTTTATGACACTTTTTATAAACAATTTTTAAATTTGTGAATTATAAAAGAACAACTTAAGTGAATATTTCAATATTTATAATATGAGGAGACTAACACTTTTACTTACAAGTAGAAATACTTGAAGTGTTAGACAAAACGTTTAAAAGTCAATACAAAAAAATGCATAATAAAAATAATTATAAAAAAGAGCTCGGTTTGGTTTAAGATGCTTACAATCAGTTTGATCTTGTTCGCCAGTGTAGTTCAGCAGATTTGGTCTACTGCTAATGCCCTATATGCCGTTTCAAAGCGTTTCAGCGCGGAGTGTTATCAAATGCTGGGCAATAGTACCATTTGCACGGGCTCAGCGGGAGCAGCAGTGGGCCCTTGGGAGTCAATAAGTTCCACAGTTACCGATGATGAGATGGTTACAGATGACGATGGAGAGTTCTTTGGTGCTGTTATGGATGAGTTGACTTGCAGTGTAGCAGTGGATGATGCATCAAGCAGTTGAGTTTGGGTGAGGGATTGGACATTGTTAGTTGTTAAGGAAAGCGAGCAGCTTGCAGCGACACTTGCAACTGGACCAAAGAGACGTTTTGCTGTTTTCTTTGCGGATGCACTGCCTGCGGCTCCAAAACGTTGCAGCGGTGCCTTGGGTGTCTTGAAACCACTGTCCAATAGACCGCACTCGGGCGTGGCACCACCGCCATCTCGTTCAGCACGTCGAGCGCTGCTGCGCGTAATGCGATCACAGATGCTGCGTAGCTTCTCCTTTACAGGCTTCCTGATGGATTCATTCAGCGTGGTATTAATGCTGGCTAGAGAGCAGATGGACTCGTCCTGTTCGTTGCCCAGATACCCGGATGCATCTGCTACAGAACTGCGGCGTGTGCGCAGTGTTTTGATAATGGGCGTACGATCGGCCACAAAACTCATGGAACGCTTGAGCGTGCGCGTAATGGAACCAGTGCGTATCAGCTTTGGCTTCTTGGTGCTGGCGGGCAACGCATAGGAATCCACAGACATCAAGGAGACACTATCGAAACTGTCACGCTTGCGCTTCAGCTCATTCTCATTCTCGCTGGCCAATGAGAGCAGATCATCGGTCTCCATGTCGCATTCGTTGATGGTTTCAATGGTCAGGAGTTTGGGAACCCCAACTGGAGTCTTCAGTATAGGTGACAGGCTCTCCGTTTGGGTTGGAAAGGTGTCAGGACTAGTCGGCGTGCCTGCGGTGATGATGATGCTGGGTGGCTCCTTCATGGAGAGCTTGTGACTCTTGGGCGTACTGGCTTGCACATCCGACTCATGCTCGTCCGCCGAGTCGACATCAGGCAGCGGTAAATCCTCTTCTGCTTGTGACGCCTCAACAAAGAGACGATCATCAAAGTGTATATCATCCGGATCCTCTTGATTCTCCTTGCCACTCTCCAACTGCTCTTCGACTGCCATATCAGCAATGTCACCTATAGCTGTGCTGCTGCTATTAAGGGGTGCTTGGTTAGGGTTAGTGCTGGGGTTAGTATCTGTATCAATGCTAGTGGTGCTAGTAGTGCTAGAGCTTGTAAGAACAGCGCCCGTATTGGGCATAACCTGTGAAATATATACACGTGAATCAGCAATGAAAATACGATACACAAGACAGGGAACAAGGGGGAGAAGCAAGAACCATGTGCCATGCAAACTACCAACAAGAAAGAACAAGAGGGATTTGAATCGGTTTGGCTACTCACGACATGCGAGCACTCGGGATCATCCAGTTGAGCACAGACACCGCCATTCTCCAGCAGCACATCGACCATATGCTGATGCTCCTCCGCTGGAAAGCCGAAGAAACAAATCTTCTGCCCCTCGAATGCCTTCAAGCGATGCGTCTTGGTAAAGTTATCCTGTGTGGCCTCAAAGTCCAGCGTATCACGTGCTGACCAGGCTGCAAATACCCAAGCAGGACGCACCACAGTCAAGCGGAAGGTTTTGGCATATCTGCATACAGGATTAAGAGCACAATGAGTAAAGATTAGGGTAATAAAAAACGACACTTACTGGTACTTTTCGCCGCCACTGTGATTGCATATCAGATGCGTAGTCTTTGTGTTCAGATCCTTCTTTATGCAGCCGCCCATGGAGTGTATCAGATTAACCAGTTTGGTCTGAAAAATATGAATTCAACAATAATTTAATAAGCTCTACAGCCTTGGGAGGGGGGGGCCTATGCTTACCAATTCATCCTTTCTGCGAATGCCCGTGAAGCAAGTGACGACGCCACGCATCGCATAGTTGTAAATGGGACGAGAGTTCTGGCCAAGTGTCTGCTTCATCTCAGCTGCATACTTCAAAGCGGGTGGGCCCAGAATGCTGTAATAATAATGGCAAGAGAAAGATAATTAATCAGTTGAATTATTTATGTGGCACACTTTTCGATTGCCCTTTCAATTGACCTTGGCCGTTGCGCCGTTTCGGCCATAATACAGTCGTACACAGTCGTATCCAAAAGAAATCGAGGAAATCGAGTTAAAAGCGCTTTCAATTTGCACTTGAGTTGAGCAGTTGAGTAATCGAGACAATAATCTAGCAGTCAGTCGTGCGAGTGTTCGCTCGATCAGGCCTCTGCTGCCTGACTGCACAACTTAACAACGAGATGCGATCGCAGCTAGAGATACAGCTAGACACAGATGCAGTCACAGCGACAGATACAGATACAGATACAAAGCTACACACACGCGACACCAGGTGGCAATTGCTGTGGCATGTAAACAATCAGGCGAATTCAAACGAACTTTTGCCTCTTTCCCACAAACAGACATCCATTTGCTTAAGGGCCTCTTTTGTTTATAGAGACGCTCCTCCTCCTCCCCCTCCCCCCACAAACCGGAAGTTTTTATAAACAAATCGGACGAGCGAACGGAAGTGGGCGGCTGCCTACAGACTGTATATATATTCTCAAATGAAATATTAATTGTAAGTATGCAAGGCATTCATTCATCATGGCAGGATCTACGCAAACCAATCGTAAATTATTTCACTGTGGCAATTCCAGGAAATAATTTGGCAAATTACAATTGGAATCACTCAAGATTGACATGGGACATGCCTTTAAGTGAGTAAGTCATTGCAAATAAATAGAACTCAGTCGGTGGGGGATATAAATAAAATCCCATGTTATTTAAAGACTTCAAACGATCATTTAGTCAATATCGAAAGCGAAAAATAAGATTGAAAGCAAGCTGTTTTTATGGCAAATCATTTATGTATAGACACAAGCAGAGATGCTTTAAAACTGAGTAAGTGTAGATACATTTGACGCAGCCAATAATACAGTGAATACACACTATAAATACTACGAATCATTACTAGTTAGGCGGTTAAGTCTTCTTCTTATAAGTACCACCCACACTCCTTACAGCCTCTAGTGTATTATTCCTTAAGAAGACAACTCTTAAAGATCTTAATGAACCACGGAGTCAAGTCATGAGACATAGCTCCGACAATTGATTGATCCGACTGCCCACAGTGCAGCTTCCTTTAGTTAGCTTCATGAGCTTAGACAAGGCACTGCTTTGATGCCACATCAATCAGGTATAGAGATGTGAAGTTGAAGCTAAAGAACTTCTCTTAAGTTTCACTCTTTATACGTCGACACTTCTCACAACTACACAGCATTTTCTCACGGTGCCCAGCTGCAGTGTTCCTTACCACAAGTAACAGACTTCCATGTGATTTCCACTGAAGGAAATACTTAAGCAGCAGTTCCGATTCACGAATTATTTGATATTATTTGCCAACTGGGAAATTCGTTCTAACGGCACACACTAAATAAACACAACTGTGACCAGCCGAGGAAAATTGTGTGTGAAAAGCTCGAAGAAAACTCGGCAACGAGACGCACCAGAGAGTCGAGAGACGAGAACGAGTGAACGGAATGGAATGAGCAATTTTTTGTGGAAATAGAAAATAAAAGAAATATGCCACTTGATGGCACACACACACACACACGCACACACTTGTAAATACACTCAATTGTTAGCTGTACAGACAACAGACAGCGAATGGTAGAGACAGCGGGGACAAACAGAACCAAGAACGCGCGACAGGTGAATTTATGCAAATATTTGTACTATAAAGTATATAGAGATATACTACTATATAGCATATGATTCTAGGGAATTCTGCAGAGCCATCGCATAGGCATTCGAGGAAAACCCGCTGCCGAAAACGCTTAGTCAAAGCACAAAAATGCGCAGCGCGTGCTCTTGGGATGATGATGATCAGCATGAATGGGATGATGGGATGGATGATCTCTCTTCGGCAAGTGTGAATCTATGCTTGACCTCCGGCAGCATTTGATTTATACATGCATATATCTATATAGTAAAAGTACAGCAAGTCTGATTGTAAAGTGCGCTGATCTTTTGCCCCCCAAAAGCAGCCATTCCAATCGAACTTTGCGAGGGTCAAAACTATAGAGCAGTCAATGACAGCTTTTCCAGAGTGCCCCTTCCCCGCCCTCGCCACTCCCCGCTGCACCATTAATTTGCCATATTGAGATCTATAAATTATGTGTATACAAGAAAGCAGAAACACTAAGTATATACTGTTTATATACATGCATAAAGAATAGCTACAATAAAAAACGTATATGTAGTACATATATTATTTATTTTTCTGCTATTTGTTTGCGCTTTTTAATTCATTTTCAAGAATTTCCCGACGCGCTTTCCCACACACTTTGTCACACATTTCTTTCCACGCAGCGTCGTGTGCTCCATAAAACACAAATTTTTATAGAGAATCTTGGCGCCAACTGATTGCAGCAATACCCCAATGTCCCCCGCCCCCTTTTCCGCAAACCCACCATTAATTTTGATTTCATTGAAACTATGCGCAGCATTCGGCTTAGAGCGAATTGTCATCAACTCATTATGTATTTTTATGAAACAAATTTCCGAATTATCGTGGTATTTTTGTTATTTTTTATTGTCGCCAAGTCGAGTGGACGAAAGCGCCCCAAAATAGGCAATGGCCCCGTCTATCGCTCGCCTCTTTAGTGCACTCATCTGTCTATGAATCAGATTGTATATTTACAAATCCCTCTACATATACTTAAAGGGGGAAGGGGGTAAATGTTGCCAAATAACAATTAACAACAGTTCTTTGAATGAGTTTAAGTGGCCGTTAAATGTGTGTGTGTGTGTGAGTGTGTGTGTGTGTGTGAGTGTGTGTGTGTGTTCTCAGGGAATTCCTGTCAGCGTAGATGGCATTTCACTGCGGAAGATACTTAATTTTATAGTCGTAAGGGAAAGGCGGAAAATCTTGTGCAATTCCAAAGAATTATATGTTCAAGAACATCTTCTCTTTGATGAGTATGAATCCAACTCACCTTGGAGTTCGTTATAGCCAAGTAGAATCGTGTATTTATACGACTTTAGAGAAGGAATTCTCGTATAAATACTTGACTAATTAAGCATTATTTTTATACCCTATGATGAATGTATTGGCCTCAGCTACTTGGTCCACACATACTATATTTACGCTCTTAACTAAAAACACTTTTTATGTGCAGAAAACAATAACAAAAAGATACAAACAAGCGAAACATGAATGAAAATTTGTGGCACATAAATAATAATTCTTCTCTTGATGAGGAAAATGCTAGTTTCCGCTGTCTTACAAGGGGATCCACCCCCCTCTAGATCCCCCTGACATTCTATATGGTTTTTCGCACAAAACAAACGCATTTCTTGACCTTGAACACGATCGTAAATAAATATCAAAAGTTATTGTTAATCACTAATGAGGCAGAGACTGTGGACTGTGGTGTGCCATGTTATTTGTTGTAGTTGTTGGCGACAGTTGTTGCTGCTTTATCTGCTGATTACTGCGCAGCGGGCAAATTAATCAAGCGCGTCGAAAGCAAGTCCCAAATTTGACAACAATTTGCTGAAAAAAAGCCCCAAAATGTGTCGAATGGTTGGGGATTGTCAGCGGTTTGGTGCCTGTCAATCTCCCGCCTCCACAGACGGGGTATGCTGGGGGTCTCAATTTCAAATTTGGCTTCTGCTTTAGCCACACTCGTGGCATTATTTATAGATCACTTACCATTGCTTCTGCTTGTGTATGGCCTCAAAGGTGGCATCCTCAAAGTCCTGCAGCACAAAGATGGTTCGCCACTCCGCATCGTTCAGCATGTCCAGGCCCAGCTCGGACTCCACAATGGGCAGGCCGAAACTATCCGCTGCCTGCACGGTGCCTGCATCTTTGCCAGCCCCGCCCACCAGGCAGATGCGTGTGGGCTGTTTCGTCATAATGGACAGTTCTACAGCCAGCGGGAAAAATAGACAGAAATGACAACAGGCATTAGTATTCAAGAGTCTCTATAAATAACCAAAGATTATGCCAGACGACTGCCAGATACCCTGCAAATAACAGGCAGAGTTACAAGCTCTGTTGAGTAATCATAGTAGGTGTATTAATACACGAGGCCTTCTGCCTACTTGCCCTCCCTTCCGCTCGCTCCTCTCACACAACTACGCAGACAAAACAGTGCAATAAATGTAAGTACACTTTGTTCGAGTGTGGCAGACAAAGAGAGACATCGAGCGGCGTATTAAAACTTTGGCGCTATGATTTATGGCCATCAGTTTTGTTTGTTTATGCAAATTGCAAGCTGAGGCAGCAGGAGAGTGGGGGCAGGGTCTAAGCAGAGGGCGAAATGTATTCGAAATGAAAAACAAACAATTTGGCAAGACTGAAGACTAAATAGAACTGAAGTGCATAGAGCATCTCTCTCTCTCTCTCAGTCACTTGTTGTGGCATCTAGAGGAGCCGAAGGGCGACGTCTCGGCGTGTCAATTATTTAGCAGCATTTTGTGAGCTGTTGACATCAATTTTAATTGTGATCGCCAAGTGCTGATTGCTGACTGCTGATTGTTGCCGCCGCCGCCCCTTCCCCTTCCTGACCTTCGGCTCATTGCCATCAACTTAGTTTTTGACAAGCCAAAAAGAAATGTATAAGAGAAACGAAAAGAACTAGCGAATGCAGCCGCTGCACCACCCACACGAGAGCTCTCCCACCACAGAAATATCAGAAATATTCAAGTGCAAGTGCATGCCACCCTCCAACTGCCGCACCTTCCCCGCTGCCACCTCCTACCCACTGCTAGTGCTACTGCTACTGCTACGGCATGTGCATTAATTTTATCCAGAAATGTGCAGCTGTAACTGATGCCAATTGCGTCTTTGTATCTTCTGCCGCTCGAGACATCGTTTCAGACACTTGTTTTCAATTGAGGCAAAGTCCAGCGACTCCCCCTATAGAGAGCGGAAGAGGGGGCGGGCACTGTGAAGCTCGCAATGGTTAGAACACGGAAAATATTCACAAAATGTGTAATAAATTCGTCTGTTTACAATAGGTGTAGAATAATTACAGAAATTCGCATGGAATCTAATGGCATGTCATGCACTTACTATGGCTAGTGTACCCGTACCGTTCCCCTTCCCCCTCTCCATCTGACTAATCACAGATATAATCACACCATATGAAACACTTGGAGCACAACTGGCTAAATAATACGAGACATTAACTATATTTACGTTATAAAACAAACATTAGAGTGTTTACAGCTTAGTTTATACCCGATATTTATTTCTTTTAGCCCACACACACACACGCACACACACCCCCACCACGATCGCACTGAAACTGACTCTGCTTCGTTCTGAAGAAATGGCAAAATATTGTGCAAAAACATTTCAAGTGTTTACGAGAGGGAAATATTCCATTACACAAAGAATATTGTAATTTCCAACTTTATGCACTTAAATTCGTTTTGGTCTGCAAATACTATTAATTTGTCTTATTCTGAATGATTGCATCGCTCTATTAACTGGAGAATATTTAAATATTATTCAATTCAACATCTATTTATAATATATATAATAATATATATATAATATATCATAATTATTATTCCCCTTTTCACACACTATTATTCATTTGAATGTCTATTTACTATTATAAATATACATATATATATACATATATGTATGTATACACTCATTCCCACACACACACACATCGTAAATAAATGTGTAATTCTCATACACCTGAATGACGCCTGCCTGCTGGAGGTGCGTCTGCTTCACTGCATCCTCCGTGGCAAAGGTGAAATAGGACCAAGCCTTTTGACGAACCGTAACCAATTTATGCTGCTGCGGCTGCTTCTTCTTCTTCCTCTTCTGCTTGTGGCAGTGAAGACAGGCTGCTGCTGCTGCTAGTGGCAAGTGCAGCATGACGAGGCGACGTTCAAGTATCAGAAACCGAATTGCAACTGAGCTGAGCAGAGAGCAGGAGTTTCTTCTTCTTTCCTTTTTCGTGTAAACTCAGTCAGGCGTTAGCCACAGGTGGTTGCAAAAATGTAGGGTCAGAATGCGAGAGTAACTCGGTAAGGGCAACACGCATACACTTTTCGGAATTTCTCTCTGTTCGCTGCTGGCAAATTGCCAATACATGCTGAAAATCTAATTGAATGGCACACACACACACACACACACACTCGTATATACTTGGTCAAACTCATCAAGATGGAATCTTGTAACACAAACTGAGCCTTGGCGCAGTCGCCCGTCGCTGACCTGTGCTAAGCAGCGACCTTCGCGTCGGCGTAACAGCTGTAAACACATACGTACCCCACACATACATACATACATACATACACAACATACCTACAGACCTATGTACATATGTATGTAAAACTGCCAGCATTAGCATGTGCACTCTCTGTGTGTTCCGGAAAGAGCGTGTAAGGAAGAAATGATAAACGCAGGACGTGCGCAAATGAGGAAGAGACGAGGGGAGAGCATGCGCAATCGTATTTGTTACCAGCTCTACCTAAGTCAGACGAGGGAGAGACGAAGAGCAAATACTGTTGTTGTTGTTGCTGCTGCTGCTGCAGTGCTGTGCTTATTGCTGTTGTTGTTGGTACAGTGCCGGAGTACAAGGGTGCAGAATATTTAGCACAGTTTTTTATTTTTACTTTTTATGTGCGGCCGCTTGTCATTCAACGACACATAAATATGCTTCATACCGAAATAAATTTAGAAAGAAGATTAACATTCCCTGACGTGCCAACGGCAAAAGTACTAAAAAAAAATAATGATATTTATTTGCTGCCAGTGACAATTTTATGTGAATGCTTTGGCTTTGCCTAGCGACGACATTGAAAAAGAAAACAGAGAAGAGTAAGCTGCAAACAGCTGCTGTACTCCCCCACCTCCTTCCCCGCTCTTTTACACTCACCTGTTTTTGATTGTTCTTCAATAGTTTCCATTTCGTCTGAATTCGTATTCGCATTAAGTTTGGCAAGAGACGCCACACACACACACTCACGCTTACGCACACAGATGGCTGCAAAGCCCTTTACTTAATTCTTTTCAAATTGCTGCCTTTTTTATTTATTTATTGTTCAATTACGGTTTGTTTGCTATGTTTTAATCATTTCTTCCACAAACACAATGCCAAAGCATCTCCGTTTTTTGCATTTAATTCAATTGAACAACGCTTTACTGAGTGAACGTAGCGCGCAAAAATGCAATACACTCACAGCTCACATATACACGCATGCACACACTCACAAACAATCTTTAAACGCAGGCAGGCAACAGGCGGCGGCGTCGCTTTGTTTTACTCCAACTTTTACTCTTGAGTGCAGACAATTTTCTTTAAACGCACTCGATTAATTGGACAAATGTCTATTTTAATGGGTTTTGGTATGCTAATAATTACAATACGCCTAGTACGTGTTTAACTTGCTCGCTTAACTGGCAGCGCGTCGGAATCAAAAATCAACGGCCAAACACGTCCGGTCGCACGGCTCGGTTTGTTAGATATGGGCAAAAAACTGGTAGAGATGGCCAGGAGCAATATGCCTTTGATGTATCGATATATTTTGAAATGGCGCGTCAAAGTCGTGACATCGACTGTTGTTGATACACGTCAGTTACTTCATAAGTTAATGTATCTTTTGGATGGACAAAAGTAAATAAATCAATTAATAAAATAAGTAAAACTAATTAGAATTTTGTCGTAGAAATACAGCTGATGAAAAAGGCACTATAAATAAATCGATAGCACGAAACAGTGTAGCCCAACTGGAAAAAGATAAATTAAAATCGAACCTGTTGCTGTGACGTCACGCACACAGGCGCAGTTACGTCAATCAGCGTTGCCAAATACGCTTTTTCCCGTCATTCATTTGGGACAATTATATCTACTTAAGGAACACATATTAATCTATTAACTAATTGATTATTAAAATGATAATAATATTATTTTGGGTATACTTACATGGTCTACAGAGACATTGTAAATGTGTTTGAATCCGCTTGCAACAGTCTTCTAGCTGTTTTCCACCGTGCTTCCCGTCAAAAACAGCCTTTTCTTTTAAAAGAGTAGACAACACTGTGTCAATGCAGCAATATGCCCAGCAATCTCTCAAACACAACTACAAAACACACCACTGGCATTTCGTCAATAGGTCCATACATAAATTTGTCATTTTTTCACTTGGTCGAAAATAAGCAAATTTGTCAACTTTTACCCGCCCAACGAGAGGGCATTTGCATTTTTTTGAAAAGGAAATTCAAAAAATGCTCCACCAACCGCCGCCGCAGCCACCGTCGACGCATAACATTAAAATAATGTCGGGAGCTGAGGAAAATCGTCACTATTTGCGTGCCTTCATACAAACATATCGCGATATGCCCGTTCTGTGGGACACCTCTCTGCGGGATTACACGAATCGCGAGAAGCGGGCTGAAGCCTATCAGCGCCTGGTGCCCATCTATCATTACCTGAAGCGGGACGCCACAGTTGAGGACGTGAAGAAGAAAATCAACACACTGCGCACCAACTACCGCAAGGAGCTGAAGGTTGTTGAGAGCGCCATGCGCTCCGGAAGTCTACATACGCCGCGTTGCTGGACCTTTCAGGAGCTCGACTTTCTGCGTAATACGGAAAAGTTTTTGGCTGTCAACCCAACGTTCAAGAACGAGCCATCCTTCTCATTCAACGAGAACTCTAGCTCCACTGCCGCCTTCATGGAACAGCATTCGAGTGGCAATAGTGTATCTGCTTTGCACTATCCTTACCGCACGGGATCCGGCCAGACTCCAAACATTTCGGAAATGTTTCACAAATCTTTTGGACATGTGCAGAAAGTAGACCCGCTGCCACCACCACCACCGCCAGCACCAGCGGGTCTTATGCACCACCAGTCATCACACCCCAATCCACATGCCCAGAGCGAATACTCCTCAATCTCAAAAAGGGCGCGTCAGACACCGCCCAGCACGAGCAGCAGCAATGCGCCCAGCACCACTACTGTGAGCACTCACAACACTGACGAACTGCTCAACATTGCCTGCGAGTATTTGGCCGGCACATATCCAGAGGAGGAGTCCATTGCCCGCACATGGACACACAAGCTGAAGCGTTTACCACGTGAGCAGCGATTACTAGCTGAACGTTTCATCAATGAGATTCTTTTCGAGGCGGAATCCAATAACCTGCATCGAGGCTCTGTACAGATTAACAATAGCTTCGAACCTTATGTTCGCTTCGAGGAGCCGGCCGCCTGTCACGAGGAGCAGGATAAGTCTCAGAGTCCCAGTGTGCACACATCCTCCGAATCGACGCCCAAGGCAGGCGGAGCAGCAACGGGCAGCACCTTGAATGAGCCGCCGGGTGGAGGTGGCATTAGAGAATTCTAAAATGAAGTAATATTATTAAGTGTTATTCAGTTTTATTGAGGAAATTCTGTTATATTTGGTTCAGAGAGATTCAGTCCACGCGATTATAATCCACCAGATTGCGCGTTAACCAAACGTAGGGAGATGCGCCGGCCAGGAACAGGCAGGCGCCGATCACAGGGCGATGCAGTATCCAGGCCACAGCGGCAATAGTCAGCGCCAGCGAAAATGCAATGAGAAAATTTCCTGTCACTGGATAATGCGAATCTGGCGCCAGGGCAATCAGCAAAGGCACACGGAGCACTGCAAGAAATGGAGTAGATACAAATAAATACATATCCAGCTTAAGCCATTCCTTCGTTTCATTCATACTTACACATTACTCGGAGCAGCTTTGTATTGGCAGTGACTCCAAAGAAGATGAGCATCCAGCCGATGAAGCGCCACCACCAGGTGTGCAGCACCTGGGAACGGTATTCCAGGCGGAACACTTCCAATGCGCTTATCTCACCCGGATAAACCAGCAGCACGGGCACGCCACGTGTGGTGAGATACGGTTGCACCTTATTGCCTTGCAGCCTGCCCACAATACTGTACACTTCACCCTCCATGCCAGCGTAGGTGAATAGTATCCGGAGGTCACCAACTTCCGGATTAAATACATTGTTTGTGTGGTAATAGAGACCAAGATGCAGCTTAATGCTGGCATCATCAGGTCGTATGTCTGATGTGAGTTCTTTAAAATTGTTGAACTTGTCCTTTACATCGGCGCCCAGCTCATATTTGCCAATGTAGACGGCATCGGCAACCTGGACGGCACTTTCGATGGGAAAGCGTGTGGGATTCATGTGTCCGTGGCGATTGTAAAAGTTTCTGGAGTCGACTACTTTATCGCGCCATTCGCGTGTGTAGTAGTACGTCCGTGAATCCGCCTCCATCGCACCCACATTCTCACCAAAGTTATGCTCCACCGTCTCCTCCACCCACTGATACATTTGGACGCGCCGCTTTAGCTTGACAGCCATCAACTGTATGTTGTAATCAGGCTCGGTGAGCGGCTCTCCGCAGATAATAGGCCCCGAGAGATGGACAATGCGATTCTCAAAGTTTTGATCTTGCTCCTCCTCTGTGAACTGCATGGAATAGACGTCGGCGTAGGCCTCGTCCAGTGCCAGCATGGTGTGCACTGCACGACCTTCATTCCAGTAAAGGACAACGCTGCCGGCAACGAACAACGCCAGGCCAACGACCGAGACCAACCAGTGGGTCCGAAAGGTTTCGCTAAGTGTGGCCATGGACTGAGGGTACCGTTGATGTGTTTAAATATGCATCTGAATTCTCTGAGCAACAAATGCTGGCCCAACAAGTCCTACCGATGCTCCTTTACCAACAATCAAATACTCTGAAGCCGTCTTGCTTGCATTGTGAACGCCGTTAAAAAACAGCTGGCGATGTGTAATATCAATCAGCACATAATATCGATAACAATTTCAGCTGTTCAGAAAATCAGCTGTTTATAGAATTAAATGTCAAGCAAATCAGTTTAGCCATACAGCATTTAAAAATGTTTAGCAGTAGTTTATCGGATTATCAATTTACAAATGAGTTCAAGTATGGAAAGTTCGGATCGGTCTACAAAGCCAACTGCACGGCGAACAACCGAGTTATTGTAGTTAAGAAATATTCCCTGGAAGAGGAGAACGATGAGGCGTTGAGGAAACTCTTTGCCGAAGTCTTGTGCTGCCGACAGTTCAATCACATAAATATCAATAAGATTCTGCACAGTTTTATTGTGGACAGCGATGTCTTTGTACTCTATCCGTATATGTGCTTTGGAACGTGCCAAATTTTACTAGAAAGTATTTTCACGAATGGCTTTCCCGAAGCGCTAATTGCATTGATCTTTCGGGATGTGCTCGCCGCCCTATTCTACATACATATTAACGACTTTGTGCACGGATCTGTGAGAGCTAATCATGTATTATTGGATAACCAAAAGGCAGTATTATCGAATTTCCACGAGAGCCGCAGCTTTATCGTGCATGGTAAAAAGAAGAACGTATTGCATGGCGTTGCGCTCGAGAAGAATCTGAACTGGGCAGCACCTGAGGTCTTGGACCAGAACATAAATGGTTACACCGAAAAGTGCGACATCTACTCTGTGGGCATAACGGCCTGTGAAATGGCCAACGGCATACAGCCATATCAGGAAACTCAGCCCACACTCATGTACACTGAGAAAATACGTGGGAATGTGCCATCTCTACTCGATAGATCCACCTACACAATGCTCCTGGATGATCAGGGAAAAATGCCATTTGAAAACGCAAGCACACGGAGATCCTATGATGTCTACAGTCAACGTGTGCTATCTGACGACTTTCACCAGTTTGTCGAGATCTGTCTGAATCGAAATGCGGAGAATCGCTGGAGTGCCAAGAAACTAATGACACATTCATTCTTCAAGCAGTGCCGACACTCCTGCATCTCAGATCACATCAAGAAATGTCGTACCGATATGCAGATTGATAGCAATTCCCAAGATGATGAGATTATTGGATCTCTTAACGATGGGCAAACACTACAGTCGGAGACTGTGCAATGGAATTTTTAATACATACATTCATTTGTAATACTTTAGATAAGATAAAAATTAATAAAGAGACAAACACGAGATAACTAATTTAGTTTTTCATTACGTACCATTTTTCCAAGCAAAATAAGTTGAAGTTTATATTCACTCACATAAAGCATCCCTAATGACGCAGCATTGCTGACTATGCGTTTACTCCACGCGGCGGCAGCGAATGCACTGAGGAGATGAACAATAGGGAGTTGCATTTCTAGTGCTTTTCATACAGTCTCTGCACTTCTCCCCCACAACACTTGCTGCCTTTAGCATTGCCGTACATACACACATACACAAACATACACTTGCTTGAGAGAGCGTGTTGCATTGTACAGTTCGATCGCTCACCTTTGCAGAGGCGGTCATAGTTGATTGGTCACAGCGCGAGCAGAGCTTGAGAGAGACAGTGTGAGAGTCCTCACTACCCACTGTACTTCTGCTCAGTGCGTTCGATGCCGTGTAAGTGTAAGTGTGATGGCCAGTTAGCCTGTAGTAAAACATTTATCTCCCAATAAGATTCCCATTAATACATTACATACATACATACATTAATACAATACAAGATAGGGAAGCTGAAATTGATAATATACTCTGTCCCTGGCAGTAATTAGCAGTTTGCCGTTTGAAATTAATAATTTATTTCACATAATTTACTATAATATATAAATGTGGCTTTATTTACAGTTTATATTGATTTAATTGTTATATTTTATTTGTTTATCAGCATTCAAGCCAAAGCCATATACTTAATTATGTTTAAAAAATCTGAATCATTTCTGTAATTGTCTGTAAATCATATATCACTTGGGAACTGAATAAAATCAAGGCAAGCAAACGTTAGTCTTATTTCGTTTTAATTTTATTAAACAAAAGTAACAGTAGCGAAATTGTTTCAACTAAAATTAAAATTAATTAACAAATAATTACATTGCTTTTTTGTGTTAAGTTTACTTAAGAGAATTAAAATTAAAATTCAACTAATTATTTGGACAAACATCACGCAAAATTAAAACGGCGCTCTTTAGTGTAAAGTAAAGTTTAAGGTTCTCTTTCTTGGTAATAGGTCTATAATAAAATATAACTTTAACTGTAAATGTATCTGATCATCTTCTGTTAGCAAAGCGCATAAAATGTACAATTGTTGAGCTTATATCTATAAATCTTTTACGCATTTTATATTTGCAATATTTAGCAGGGCTATCACTGACAAATAACGGCATAAACACCCCATCTATGTGTAGCATATAATTAGCACAAAATTGAGTAATTAACTAAAATCAAGTTAGCATTAGTTTGGGGTTATTTAGGAAACTAAGTTAAGGTTTTTGTTTACTGCACAAGGTTGGTTTTCCACACATATACGTATATGTTTAGTTAGTTTGTTTTATAAATATATTCTTTTAGAGGGAGCTCTTAAAACATAAATTAGGTTTAACGTTGACTAACATGCCACACAATTAGATAACTCTTATCGCCACGATTCTCGATTGTTTGATTTGGTTCCAGTTGAATACTGTTCTCCATGTCATTGTCATCTGTAAAAGTTGCCACAAAAGATATGGTTAGCGCAAGTGTCTTGGATGGAAAGAGTATATACACATATAGTTACAAGGAGGAGGAAATAATTTTCTTGATATATTACAGCAAAGTTTTAGGTTGGGATTTATGAATATCATTTCTTCGTTATTCGAGAGATTCAATTAGTATTATTAGTCTTTCAATATATAGTGAGAGTGCGCGGTTGCTTTTGGTAGTTTGTTTAGATAGTCAGCAGTAAATAAAATATCTAATTATAATACATTCAAATAAATAATCAACTCAAAATCAAAAAACTCAGACCACCGATATCATAAGTGTTTCAATATTATGTACAAAATTGATATATATATACTTTCTATATATTTAATTATTTCCCTCTTCAGCAGGACAATGTACAAGGACACCACTGAGAACAATTACAAATAAATCCACCAGTGGACTGTGTGGATTCCCAATTGGTTTTGGGGTGCTTTAACAAGTGTGTGTTTATAGAGAAATGTGTGTGCTCTTGAGACCCTGCACTTGACAAAGCACAAGGGGTATATTGGATTTGTGAAAATTTCAACAGTACTTAAAGAAAACATTGAGTCAACCTGCAGAGGATAGGTTCAGGCTTGGATCAGGTCACTTGGCTCAGTTGCAAATGCTGCAAATTCCATTCAAGAGTTTTTTCACGGCGTAACACTACAAATTGAAGGTACTACACGGAAACAAAAAATATGCGATTAAAACAACGATTAGTGATGGCACGACATATCATTGATTATTTCTTTCAATGTACGATTTAGTTGTATCGAAAAAAGGTAATCGATTCTATGCGAAATGATTGAAAGAAACATCACTTCAAAAGAGATTATTCTGATTTTAGCTTTAAAGTTATTAAAGTTTGGTAAACAACAAATAATTAATCCTTTGATTAACCGAGTATTTTAATTTCTCTTCGATTAATTAATTATCAGTCGTAATGCATTTTGTTGCCGTCACTAACAAGGATACAATTTCAAAACGCAAAGAACGATACAAACGAAAATCGCAAATTATAATAGTTGAAATTAATATAAAAAAAAAAACAAAATAAGTGAAATCAAAAACCGAAAATAAAGTAAGAGCTTACGTATCGACTTTCCAAACTATCAAATGCGCTGCATTATCACTAGCATCAAGTTTACTTTCGTGTCCTGCAGAGAGTATGGAGGAAGAATTATACAATGACTAGATGATCCTTAAGCTGATTTGATTGGTAGCTAAAGCCGGCTTTGGATTGGTCATGAACCGCACTTACTTATGCGAAAATCAATGTAACCCTCGCCGCCGCACATGACCAGCATATCGGGACGTTTGTTGGTGAACGTCAGGTTGGCATTCGGCTGCTGTAACATGGGCACGGAGACAAAGAACTTGACCGCGTCGCGATGACCATGGAAGGACAGTTGAGCATTGGCCATGCAGCACAGTGGCATGTGGCCATGGGGATCAGCTGGATTAGACAGAGGAAGATATCAAATAATCAGTACAATATGACATGATATGATATGCAGCTGCTTACAAGGTTTCTGTTGCGTCTCGGCAAGCGGCACCGATATGATGACACCGTTGCTGGTGCCAATCCAAAGGCGATTGCAGGACACCATCAGCGCTGTGATGCGCACAAAGCTAAAGCCCAGCTTGCCCGTGCCGAGCATCTTCGAGACATATGGCTCAATGTCCACATCCTGTTTGTGCTCAAAAGTATGCGTATTATATAGCCGCAGGGTGGAATCCAATCTGAAATGTGGCAGAGTATAAGTTAGATAACTTTTCGTCGTTAAAGCTCACGTAACTTACCTGATGGAGACCCAAACTCCAGCACCTGTGGCGGCCATCTGTCGCACCTGGCTCTCCTTACGCGGATGCGCATCCAGCGAGTGCACAATGTTAAGCGAAATGGGATCCACAATGAAGATCTTGTTGCGATGCGCTGCCCAAATGCGTTCGCCAGCCACACAGAGGCAACGTATCGAATGATTGCGATCACCGAGCGTAACCAGATGATAACTATTCAGATCCCATTGGCCGTCTGTCTGGCGGCGGAACACAGCCAATTGGGCATTGGCCAGCGCAACAACAACACGCGCCTCCACATGCACAATCGCCAGCACTGCATCCGGTAGCAGGACCTTGTGAAGACACTCGTGCCAACGTCCCACACCGCTGTGCACATACAGCCAGCCATCCTGGGCACCCATCCACATGGTGGGTCCCACTGAACTCATGGGCGGATCTTCGCGCTCCTTGGTGCCTAGGATGGGATTCAGTGATTTGATGGTGAACTGTATGTTGTTGCTATTGTTGTTGCTCTCTGTGATGCTACTGTTGGGCAGTCGTTGTGGTGCACCTGGCAATGGCTGCCGTATCTTGATAGCCTCTACGTTACCTATGGGTTCGCTGGCATCTACTGGTGGCAGTTGCTCATTCGATTTCTCTGTAGCCTCTTTAGCCTCTGCCACGCCAGTGACTGTCACTTCCTTCTCCGGTTCGGGCGTCTCCTCGGATCCTCTATTTCTGTTCTGATCCGCTTTGGGTTTAACACGTATGAACTCCACCTTACCAAGTAATTCCGGTCCCTCACCCGGATGCTGCAGCATCTCGCCAGCCTTCACCACCTCGGATTGCTCCAACAAAGCGTAGTCACTCTCCATGGCGCCCTGCACAGATGCAATGCAGAGCAAATGCGATGCGCAAATAGGGAAGGCGTCCAGCACCGTGGCAGACTGATTCGCATCCACCACACTGACCGTGCTAGCGGCATGTGTGCTTGTACAGATCCATACAAACGAACTGAGCTGCGTCTCAGGCTCCAGTGTCTCCAGGCTGGCTCTGGCCATTTGGCGATCCAACGCCTCGGCGCTGTGCTCCGCCGTTGGACTGGTAATCTCTGCTATTTGCAGCGTTGAATGTGGCGCATAGGGCGAGTTGGCGGGTATCAGAGATTGACCATCCTTGGTGAAGCCACCTTGCAGATTGACACCTGCCGCACAGAAGACCTTCATGTGCGGTGATCCTTCGGCCAGGGGATTACAGTAAACCGGCACGGGTACTCCGCCTGAATGACGTCCAGGATTCTGATCCTGATTCGTTTTGTTGATGGGCAAGCTCCAGCCATAGGCATGCAAGCGTCCATCCTCTTTTTGGACATGGGCACGAAGCTGACGGTATTGCTCCCGCCGCCTGGCGCTGATGCGTTCCGAACTGCCCTCCTCTGCATAATCCTTGGCCATGATTAACGCATTGGCTAAACCGGCGCTGGCAGGATGCGGTGGTGGCTGACCACCTGCTAGGGCAAGGCGATTGTCGCTTCCTCCACGGCTAGGGGATCCATGGCTGTGGGCAGGGCTTCCTCCGCCTGTGTGACGAAACATCGGCCCCCCTCCTAGCCCGTCGGCAACGCGTTCCGTCGGGCGATTGGAGGGGCTATTGAAGAAAAGGAAGCCATTAATAGAGATTCACTAACAATTCCAGTTTAAGCTTACGTAAAAAGATTACTAAAGTATTTCCAAATGCTTTGTTTAGACTTCTTGTCCAGGTTATCTACAGTGCGTGAGGCCCGCAGTATCTCGGTGAGGCGCACCGCCTCCTGCAGCTCCATAAGCCGCTCTTTGTACTGATTCCGCTCCATGAGCACCATGGCCATTTCCACACGAGTGAATCGCTTGCGCTGCGCCAGTGGCACATCATTCTCCTCCTGCTCAGTGTCTGTCAAATGGAATACGGGATTAACTTGGGCATTGTCGGATATGGTGGTGTCGATTGACACTTACTCTGTTGTTTCACCTGCTCTTTGACCTTCTTTAGCTCGTCCTCCAGCTCACTGATGCGTGACCGGAGCTTCGTTCTCGACTGCTGCATTGCGTTCAGCTCCTCGCGCACAATTTCCACCTCTCCAGTGAGCTCATCCACTTTGACTATCAAATCGTCCTTTACAATGTTGAGTGCATTCCTATAATTGAACGAATTGAATATGTTAATCCAGCGATTGATTTGGTTTAGTTAGTAACACTCACTTGGTCGCTAGCAGCTCATTATTTTCCATAATAAGGTTTTCCACCTCTTTGCCCATGCCTGAAAATATTTAAAGCTTCGATTAGTAACAGGAAAATACACTCAAATACTAGTAAACAAACAATAAAATGAGAGAAAATTTTGGATAAGTGAGAAATTATGGCTAAACCAAGGGGAAAGGCTAAAACATGCCAGGGAGATGTGTAAAATGTGTTAGGAAATGAGAAACGAAAGATTATCGAATGAAAATAATTTAAAATTAATATTTTAAGTTTAGAATTGATGCAGTTCCCCCGAAACCAAACTGAACTTCAATTGAGAAATGAAAACTCATAAACCAAACTCGATAGATAATGGCTATATCACCAACATAAGAGGATTAAGCTGAAGAGTAAGAGAGGACTCTACTTACATAGAAAGAAGACTACGATAGTTAGGAACTACTGTAATGATCTATGGAGGCGTTCAAGCTGAGGCAATTCGGATCCGATTCGATTCGAATTGACTCTATATAGAAACACCCTCTGTATAATTTCGTTTGAGGACTACAAGACTTACCGAAATAGTTGTCGTTAGCTTCAAAGTGTAATTTATTCAATTGTTGTTGTGGTGTGTCGGTGTTTTGTTGTGTAGTGTTTGTAATTTGTACAAAGAGTGTTTGGAATAGGCAATTTTGTGTTTTATATAAAAGAGAAGTTTAAATTTCATTAGAGTCATTTAAGAGAATGCATTTTTATTTCGACTCGATCTCACATCAATTCCAACACATATTACAAATCTTTATCGAGAGGATCCAATGTCTAATTTCTAGTTTAGCTCAGTCGATTATCGTATGATATTTGATGTATTTACAGGTTATATAGATGAATCCATATATGTAGGAATTATATGGTGTTGGTGGTGGAGTTTCTAGTGGTGGTTGTTGTTCTTGAACTGGAAGCTCGTGTGTATGGTACCTACCTGAGGATGCGTACTCTCCAGGATGTACCCAGCTGCCTGTTGTGTGGGAAGATATATATATCGATTTTGGTATATAATTGGATAATAGATTAGAGAAAAAAGAGAGAAAGTTAATTGCATTGAGTTGAGTTTTAGACAAGAGTTGTAAGAGTATTAGGCAGGAGTTGGTGCTCTCTTACCTGTAACAATTTCATTCTCTTCGCTCTCTTCATTGTCCTGAAAGGACAACTCTTGGTAGAGGTTATTCTCCGAGCGTTGCTCCTTCTTAGTGGTCGTTCGACCAACTGGGAAATGGATTTTGGTATTGGGATTTTAGTCAAGTTAACACAAACACAAAGAGAAAGTAGAAAATTGTTTGGAAATTTAGTACTATTGCAGGTTAGCTTAGGCTCAATTCAACTCAAGGCTCAGCAGCCTCCTCGTTCACCTACCATTTGGGGGCACGTTTGGCACAACGGGACTTATATCGGGACTCTGCGGAGAGGCCTCTGCAGCAGCGCCACGTTCCAGGCTGCCAGCCAAATTGTCCAGCTCGTTCTGCAGCGAAGGTGGCCCCGAATCATCCGATTGGCTGCCCACACTGCAAATCGTTTCCGTATCCAGCATTACAGAGTTCTCCAGCGAGGCAAATCCATATGAAACCGGACCAGAGCTACGCGCCACAGGGTTCAAACGCGCCCGACTCACCTCCATGCGATCGGAGGCGGTGCTCATCTGCGAATGCGTCGAGCCCATCAGCATCTTGGTGCGCTCCATGTAATCCACATGGTTCTTAAACAGCTCCGTATAGCGTTCATGCAGTCGGGCATATTCCTGTGGGAATGAAATGGGACTTCGGTTATAAAGGTCAAAGGTTAAACTGGATATAGTTTGGGGTAACCTTTTTGAGGTCCGTTTCTCGCTCCTCCAGGCGACTGGCATGCTCCACGCTGTTCTTGTGCTTTAGCTCCAGCATGCGCACGATGCTCTCTAGCGATTCCAGACGGCTGGCCAACTCTTTGTTCTCCTGCTCGGCCAAATCCTCCGCCTCCAACAACTGTTCAACACAAACGAATTAGCAATTATGATTTACTGTTTCGATTGGTCTCTCACCTTTTGCTCCGACTGTTTGCGAGCGCTCTTCTCTCGCTCGTACTGTGTAACGAGCTGTTCATTGTCCTCGCGCAGCAACTCCACCTCCACATCCTGCTCCTGATTAATGCGATACGAGGCATCCAGGCACTCCAGCACGTTCACCAGCAGCGGCATGAGGTTCTTAACCACATCCTCATCGTAGCGGTTGATCATACGCTCGAATTCCTGATAAATGCTGCCAGCCAGCTGTTGCACCTGCGGTGGACAGAGAATACGCAGATTGAGGCTCCGAATGTGACAAATGACAAACAATATACAGGCAAGTGAGATACATAGACAGAGAGACAGAGGTAGGCGCACTTTTAATGACTTCATTAAAAGTTTTATGAATGGAAAAACGCAAGTCATGCGTTGCCAAAAGCCCTCAGAGCTCAGACATAAAAACTAAAAGAAATGGTAAGTTAAGTAAACGCTAAAAGGTCAAAGTTAAAAACTTCCCATGCCATGTGGTTAGTGGGGAAATAAATAAAATAGGAAAAAGAAAATAATTGCTTAAAGTGCAGAGCGTAACAAATTAGGAGAGTGAAAGAAAGAAATACACAAAATAACATTTAAATATCGTGCGATTAGGTAACAGAATAAAGTGAGGCAAGAGTAATTAATAATTGTACAACAAAATGATGACAAATTTTTGGAACTCACGATGCTGACAACCTCTTCATTCTGAAAGAGAAAGAAAAAAGAATAGAAAAAGGACACAATAAAAAACCAAGAATTAACTGAACAAAAATTTAAACTACATTTAAAATTAAAATTATACACAAAGTGCAATGCGAATGCCAGTGTGGGTTAAATGAAAAGCATGAAATGAATGGGAAATAATTATACAAGATTTCTTAAAGTGTACTTTTTAACAGGCTCCTAAAAATGTTTATCAAACTGTATGATGTTCCGCATTTCAAGCCACTGCCCCAAACTTATGTTCCACACCAAGGTTAGGCTCTACATACTTTATAAGGCCAGTTAAATCATGCATAGAAATCAGTCTCAGCTCTCGAGTTGTTTGAAGTTAAACCAGTTATATTACTCAGCAAACATGCGTCACAGCTGTGACGGAGTCGCTTCAATGAGTTGAGTACGTAAGACTTAGGGGGGTTGGCTCTACTATAAACACTATATATGTGTGTATAATTAACAGGTAGCCAATCAGGTGAGGTTTGTCAAAGGGTTTCTGGGTTATTGGGGACAGCATAAGCTCGTTGAATGAGTGCGAATCAAATGAAGCTGATCAAGTGCAAAAATCAATGACACCGCTTTGATTGCCAGAAAAAGAAATGCCAGGAATGAACATAAAAATAAACTCTTTCATAGAGAGGCATCAGAGTCTACATTGCGTGAGGCAACAACTTGCTCTTTTTATTGATTTCCATTCCCTATTCCCTCTGTTTCTTGCTCTCTCTCTACGGACTCCTTTTCAGTCAGTCTTATTTTGGCACATTCTGAATGTCAATGACTCGCGAGAGGGCTGTGGTCAGCTGATGCATAATAAACAAGCCAAAGAGAGCGAGAGCGAGACGACAGAACATAACTGTGATTGCAGCACTTCCTGCTGCTTATTATCTCCCATTTCCAATTATGTTCACAGTATATAAAAAGAATAGTGATTGGCCTTATCAGAAAAGCATTTACAGTGGTTGCATGATTCACATGGCAGCAGTGGCTGACGTACATACCTTCTCGGACATGACCATATTGTTGTCCTCGGTGCCGTAAACCGTTTCAGCACCCGACTGTGGTCCATGGTTATTGAGCATTGTGTCATCGTTGTCCATCATGTTGCTTGTTCGTATCCGTCCTTTCTTATTCGACAGGCAAATTTCCTAATTGCTGCTGTGTGTGTGTGTGTGTGGGTTGAGGAGACACTATCACACGTCACGCGTTGCAGCGTTTCAACCCCAAACAACAACAAGCTTCTACTGTGTGTGTGCAGCACCCACATGCACGCACACACAAACACACTACACACTCACTAATATGTCGTAGTTCGTGTTGATATTCGTTTCGTATTGTCAATGGAATCCGTTTGTTTAGTATATTATATAGAGTGTATTATTCATTCAGCTTTGCTTATTTTAAATACAATTGCATTATTTATCTGCGTGTCACTTATTTGCGTTTTTCGCTCTGGCTATGTTTGGCCATCATCATCTCTTTCCCCTCCATTTGCGACTTATTTTTGACTAGATTTCATTTTTCATTTTTTTCGCCTACGTTTTTCGCACATCTCATTACATGGCGCATTTAACTTTTACATTTCCGACACGCACGCGTCACTTGAGCATTGTTTTAAACACTTTGTGATAAAAAAAAACGTTGTTTTCAGCACATTTTTGCATTAAATAATAAAAAATAGCAGGCGAGCGAACGAATTCCGTGATGATTGCGATGGAATATAAGAAAGTGCTGGCAAAACATCGATAACAATATAGAAACCACCGCTAGTTGGAAATTTAGTACAACATCGATTGACAAAAATAGCTAAATTGGCAGCGCTAATTGCTAACTGCAACTCTGCATGATTGTATTATTAAACTCGAAGACATGGCAGTTTCACTTCGGTCGAAAGCGAAAAGCAAAATAAAGCTGGAAAACGTTTGCCGTGTTTGCAGGGACAGTGACAAGGCTCTAGTAAACATATTTCCCAACAGAAACAAGGATGACAACGGAGTTGGGCTGGCGGAGATGCTTAGCCAATGCACAAAGTGTGAAGTAAAACGCAATGATGCCATGCCACAAAAAATATGTATTCCCTGTGTGGTAATGACTCAAAATTGTTTTCAATTTAAACGTCTGTGTGAGGATGGACATCAGCCCGCTGTGGTTATAAAGAAGGAGGCCGCCCTTGAAACTGATAGACATCACAACAATGTAAAGGAATCGGAAACACCTGCTGTAGTAACAGGACAGCACAACAATGTAAAGGAATCGGAAACGCCCGCTGTAGTAACAGAGAAGGACCTCTTTGAAGACGAACATCAAAATTTTTTAATGGAGTCAGAAACGCTCGCAGTGATAATAAAGGAGGAGGTGCTTGACATTGACGACCAAAAAGCATGGGATAAAAATCAGATTTCAATGGTAATTGAGCCGGACACTTGGATAATCCCAGATGCTGTTGATGTAATAAAGGAAGAGCCAATCAGTAACATATTTGATGATGTGGACACCGCTGAGGTCAAACCGAAAATAATTTACCATTGTCCCCACTGTCCCCGAGTGTTTAAACATGAAAGTCATCTAAAATCTCACATTGTAATTCATTCAGACGAAAAGCCATACAAGTGTCGGTTCTGCCACAAAGGTTTCAATATGCCCACCAAGCTTGGTAGGCATATGGTGACCCATACTGGACCGCAATTTATTAAATGTCCCGTCTGTTCAAAGAAATTCAGGCATAGATCACATTATTCTGATCACATCAAATTACACACTTTAAATGGAGATCAGCCATTTAAATGCCCCCACTGTCCAGAGGCATACAGCTACTCATCAAGTCTTTTAACCCACATCACAAAAGAACACACGTAACACAGGGAACGTTTACTTGTATTCTTACTGTATAAATCCATTCACACAGTAAATAAAATATTTATCATAAGCCTAATTTATTAATTGCCGTACTATTCAAATTTTTGTTCCTTGCAATTATAAAATTCAAGATTTGAATGGGCATTTATCGATGTTTTGATATTTCGCAATCGATATTGTTTAGAGAAACATCTGATTGCCAGTGTTGTCAAGCGAGCCGAGTTTACTACCGATATATCGTACAACACAGTGCGTGAATAACCGATATATCGATATACAATCAGTGGATGACACGCTGTCTTTGACGTTTGTTGTTGCATTTCGCTTTTGCAGCTGTTCGTTTTTTTTAGGGCAAAAGTATTTTTAATTGATCAACATGGTGTTTGTTAAAAATTGGGAAGACTTTGAAATTGCCGCAGAAAACATGTACATGGCGAATCCACAGAAATGCCGGTACACCATGAAATACGTGCACTCCAAGGGCCACATTCTGCTCAAAATGACGGACAACGTGAAGGTAACAGAATTCGCAGTCCCATCGAGTTGAAAGCTATTAATAATATTGTTGTTTACTTCCAGTGCGTACAATACAAAGCAGAGAACATGCCCGATCTCAAGAAAATTGAGAAAATCACAAGCAATCTGGTCGGGCACATGGCGTCCAAGGAATAGAGCGAACAAATATTGGCCACGGCAGCAGTTTATACGGAACACAAATAGCAAAAACAACAACAATGGACGCACATTTGTAGGTTGTTGTTGCGGCTGCTGCTCACGCTCACCTGCAATTGTTTAGTTTATAAGCACACTGGCTCGAAGCGGCAGCTAAACGCGTGTGGTAACAAGAGTAGTAATTGTTTAAATAACATTTTATAAATGTTAGCTCTGTACACACCAATCAGCTTGCCAGTCCGGTGTAATTTTGTAAAATTTACGACACTTGTATTTATAATGTATAATGTAAATGTTAGCTGCATTATTATAATGACATATTCAGAAATAGTGCACATTTCCATGAAATGATTTAAACATATTAAATGGTGTTTTTGATAAGAAGTAAACATTGTTCAATTACAACCATGCGTTCAAACTATCGATTTATCAGCAGTTTGAGTCTGCAATGAGCCATAGATGGCGCTAATAGTCCGTTAACATTCGAAACAAGAAAAGTGGTCGCAATATTTAAATGATTTTTAATTTTGTCAGCTGATACTGTAGTTGAAAAATTTTAATTGCCTAGCCATTAAAGCGATTAAACAGCTAAAGCAAACAATTTGCAATGCACAAGTGAATGAGTCAGTGTGTGAATGTGAGTGTGTGAAGCGATCAAGAAGAACGTTGTTACTGCTGCTGATGCTGTTGATCAGTCGCTGACCGCTGTTACTCACAATAAGCGGAGAGTAAACATCTAAATATTTGCATATGAGGCACTCGAGTTTATTTGCCACAGGAGATTGACAGCAATGCGCAGCGCAAGTATCGATGCCTGAGATCAGTAGCTTGCTTAAAGTGTTGTTGACCAAATGCCAGACGAAGTGTTTGCTCTTTACAGAATGAGGATGAGGAACACCGGCAATGGCAACCTGCAACGGCAACCTGTAACTAGGCAACTCAGTAGCCACTTTGGATTAAGGCAGCTTAAAACGTTTGTTTGACCCAAAGAGCGGTATGGCTCGGAACCTTTTGATGGCCGGGCCGTAGCCATCATCGTCACAGACCCTACAGTTGCAGCTCAAGCAGCTGCCACTTGGCTTTGATTAGAGCTCGAAGAAGCCGCCGGCCGGACTGCCGATCGTTTCCGGTGGTGACATGGGCTCTTTGGGACAAGCTCATTTGGCTTCTGTTTGTTAAAACAGCCACAGCCACAGCCACAGCTAGGGCTAAGAGGCCTCTTCTTCTCTATCGGATGTTTGTGTTTGCCGTTTTGTGCTTTTGAATATGATGTTTACCGTGGTACATTCATGGCAATCACAATCACAATCTCAATCACAATCACTTTAAGCGGTTAGCTTGAACACCACTACGATTGCAATGCACCACCAATCGTTCGTCTGTCTGCCCCATAAATTTAAAGCACAATTGCCGTCTCTTCTATCGAAATATAAAAATCAAGTAAACAGGCAATCTGAAATGGTATATGACATGCATATGCAGCCAGGCTAAGGCTACTGGTATTTCAGGCGATCGCTACACGTCGATAAAGTCATCCAACAGCAGCACCACCACCTTCGGCGTGGAGGGTTTAATTAGACACAGTGGTTGGGCCCAAGCTGTTGCCCGCGATAAACTTGACAAATAACATAAATGCATTTTATTGCGGGTGGTTCAATTGCAGCGCTGGCCCTTTTCTAGCTTGTTTTAGAGGGAAACAGCTAATTGGAGTTTCGTGATACAAATGGAGCAAAATATCCCGCTAAACCGTTAACTTTCTGGAGGAGAATTTTGGCTTGAATATGGCAGAGTTGTCAACACTATGCGGCTGCCCCCTAAGCTTAGTCAAACATGGTCATCGACTATATATGAGTATCTACTACTAGTATTACGCCGCGATGCGTTTTATGACACCCACTGGCGTCAATTATAAAGATATTTAAGTACAGTTAGCATGCAATTAGATAGCAGGCAGGGATCTTAACTGGAACAAATCCCCCCAGATTTCATATATAAATTACAGCCATTGATAGTCGTTTGCTCGGTCATATGACAATTAGTTGTAAATTAAGTCCGCAATACGTAACGAACCAACTAATAAGAGCTTAAGGAAAAGGCTTTCCTATGGGTGGTACTATCGTTAGTAGTTGTTGTAAAAATATCGAAATATAAATTGATATCACTGTGTATCGATATCGACAGGAATCCGATGTTTCAACTATCGTTATAGCCTGTGTACAAGGTGGTCGCCAAGCCAGAGTTTCTCTCTTGGACTGAGTGCAAAGTTTACACTTCTCCACTCTCCACTCTCCACTTGGGCAAATAAGTCAACTTTAATTATGAGCATTAGCCACTGTTGAGCGGCTACCGTTTTGAGTAAATGCAAACGAGTAGCTCTCGATGGGTGTTCGTGGGTTTCCAATTTTCGTCTTGGGTTTGGATATGGGTTTGGGTATTGCGGCTTATGTTTAAAATTCGCTTTGTTGTGCAAATGGATGACGGTAATGGTCATTAATGAGCTGCTTATTGACGCAAGCCATTGACCGAATTGTGATATGCCGACGACTATAGGTGTCTGACTCACCCAGCACTTTCAGAAAGGGGGACTCATGATTACTTTGGAAGTGTTGAATTAAATTGAAAGTAATATTTATGTTACTTATACAGAGAGTGGTAATCCACGGCATTACATATATAACTATAATTAAGTGCTGACCGATAGCAGCGATTCGCATAAGTTTTCTATGGTTAACCGGAAGAGGCGACACCTCTGGACTAAGCTATGACGTCAAAGAGTGCCCTTAGTAATACTCTAGAGCTCTAGAGCTATCGATGGCATTCATCATGTGAGTGAGTGGTTAATCAACGGTGACACAATGTCTATAAGGAAACGCAATGAAACAAGTATCATTTCATTATAATTGAATCACTTTACAATCGGACTCATATTTCGGGAAATTGCTGATATATACCGATGATACATATGAGAAGTACAAGCGTTAATTGAAGAGCGAAACTCAGTTCGAGTAAACAGATTTGTCATCTCCTCATGGTTCAAAAAGACTTCCACCTATAGGTCTCTCTCGCTTATCAGAGCACACAAATCATATAGAAATTCATTTCAGTTGATAAATGCAATTGTTGTTAGTAATAACAATTATATACGACGTTATTGGCTTGGGCTCGTAATATTTTATTTATAACTAGGCACTGCGATGCCTGCTGGTAAATCAACGTCTATGATTAGACCTTAATACCATCTTGATAGCTGGTAGTTGTAGCAAATTGATAAATCAAATATTTCTACTACTAGTGGTAAACCTTATCTTGGGAAAACCAATCATTATGAAAACCTATTGCTAATCAGGAGATTTTATTCAAGTCAAGTGCACGTTTCCGTGCCACATTCCAATGGAATTTCTACGCCAAGCTCATCTTTTTAGCCATCCACCCGGCCCTAGCTTTAGACGCGATTAAAAACGCGCCCAACTTTATATTTACATTTTAAAGTTTTGCTTCGACTTTGGCTCTTCGCCGCTAATTACCTGATTATGTTCATTCAAGTCAAGTGCGTATTCCACATTACTGGAATACATTCAAATTTGGAATTTCAGCTGATTTTATCCAAGTTTTCTATGCCAAACTCAACTGAAACGCGATTAAAACCGCATACAAAACGCGCCCAACTTCGTTTCCAACTAACCAAGTCTGACTCCGGCTTTGGATCTTCACCGCATCCGCATCTGTTTACCCATTAGCGTTTTCGGGGGACTAAAATGTTTGCGCTGTGGCGTCGTCGCCGAAGTTGTGAGTAGGGGGCGAGGGGAGGGGGAGGTGTTTTAGATCCAGAGGAGGGCGCGGCATAAAATCATTTTCTCTAAGCATTTTTGGCATTTGTTTACTCTCGAATTATTGCAAATGTAAGTACGACGCGTAAGTGCGGTAGCTTCAGGTTGTGACTTGGAGTGGCGTGGACAATGGGTACAGACAAGTGGTGGCCATTGGTGGCGCCACTTGGCCCCATAATGTGCCCAAACGCAAATTCATTGAAATTCCCTTTTAATGGAGATTAATGCGTATTTTTTTATTATTATTTATTTCAAGAGGCGCCCGTCGCTGTTGACTTTGCTAAATGTTTTCCAAAAACTTTATATGGAGATATTATTTATCTATGCTTTGTCAGTCTGTGCTCTTTAAGCGGTGGAGATAATTAAGAACGTGGGAACGGGTGGCCAAATGCAAATGAAATCAGATTCAGCAAATGAGCAAATGAGTTATATAAACCACACTAAACTTCTGCTTATCAGTAGTGTTATCGATAACTATCACCGATACATCAACTGGTGTAAAGGGACGACGATTTTCGATGCTTCTACGATGTTATCGGAATCTAGTTTTCTTTAGAAAGTACAGAAATTTAACGGATGGTTTTACAAGCAACAATTTAAATATCGATACATTGACACATATCTCAAGCGATCTGGACATTCAATTCATTAATTCATATTGTAATCTAAAATCAAGTGTGAATTACTAAACAAAGTAATGTTTCTAATCTAATTCCAGAGCTCCATTGAATAAGCATTACCTCATTAGCGCTAGATCGATTCGTGCAGCCACTTGAGATGCCACAAATCAATCGATAGGCCTAACCCACATACAGTGTGTAGTAATGCCGATCAAATAAAACGATTATGCCCACGACTATTTCACATTTATGAGCAAATCAATCAATTTCAATGCAATTTCAATTAGAGTGCCACAAAGTGGAGGACCGATAAGGCGACCACTGCTCACATGCTGGAGCTATAGCTGCCATATAGTAGTATATCTGTATCTGTAGCCACAGGTGACCACAAACCAATCAAATTGACCGAATGGCGGCCATAAAACATGCGTCCAAAGACCGTTACGTTCTCCGTGGAGTCAGTCGGACGTCAGTTATCGCAAACGTTTTGGGAATGTTATAATAAACAAATTGAATATTTTTTAATTATGAAAACACGCTGATTATATAAATTAAATCGCAGACAAAGACGTCAGATAAGATTAGAGCGAGTTGGACGCCGCTTAAAGTGCCATTTAAACGGCTTTAAACAAATTTCTTTAATTTTTTCAATAATTTTATTCAGTTATCGTTATCGGCACTCAGTATGCTGCTGGCTTTGGGGACTCATTGTCGGTTCTCTGATATGCAGTTTGAATTAATTGAAAATTGATTATTGGCGATGGCATAAGAAACGATAAGGCTCGACTATTGCCCACTCGATAAGCAGCTGGTCGGTTTTAATAATTGAAAATTAATCCATCATAATAGACGTCAAAGAGCCAGAGAGAGAGTGGAGATAATAAATGAGCAGAAGATAAACAAAAGTGCTAACCGAAAATGAAATATTGATATCGGACAGGAACTCGCAAAGGATACACAGATAGCAGATAGCAGCAGAAGCATCATTATCTGGCAATTGAATTTACAAAGCAAATAATTACAGAATGCAGTTCAAATACAAATACTATACGCTAAATGTGACTCGTATCTGATCGAACACGGAACACATATCAAAATGCAATTTTCAGGCAGCCAAAAGGTAGCCTTATCTTGCGTTTACCTTTCCTCAGACGACGACTCGAGTTTGACGATTGCCCTGGCGCTATAAGCAGACGAAAAGGTTAAAAAACTTTGTATCTGAGCAAACAACTGCCGTGTACTGACTGCTACACATTTTGTTCCACTATCCAACAGGCTGACTGACTGCTCAATGTTTGCCCCGTACCCTACTTGATACCCTCTCTCTGCCTGCTGCCTGCTGCGATGGTTGCCCTTCCCTCGTCTCAATGGCAGCGAATTTGTTTACGCTGCGCCTAATGAGGCAACCTTGTTTGTGCAACGCAGCTAGACGCGACCGCAGCTTGAGATACTCAACAGTTACAGATACAGATACACCTATCGATACACATACACACAAAAAAACATGCTGTAAATTTGAATGCGAAAATTGGAGTAACACTGGAGCCCAAAGGAGAGCGATAGATAGCGCCCATCCAGTTCTTTGTAGCGCCATCTTTTGTTTAAAATCCTTTCTCCTACTTGTTTGCTTTGATCGACTAAGAGGTTTTATACGACACTAGCATTATTTACTGTGTACAGTTAATCTATATTGTAGTTGTAGCTTTTTTAAATCTAGTTCTTAATCTAATTTGTGCAATCACATTTTATTTATAAGCAAGGCAAATCTGCAAATCTAATGCTCGTAGGCCACAGCTGATTGGAAATAATTTGTAATCGTTTAGCAATCGCTTAAGACATTTCCATTTGCCACTCGACTCTACAATTTCCTCTTTAAATCCTCTTTTATAACTGTGAAAGGCTTAACGCTGTTGTCGCACCTTCTTATCATAATCACGAGCATTATACACACACCCCAATTTCAGTTCATTTCGTATGCGTAGATGCCCCTATTTTCGAATATAAATACACATATATATATATATAAATATAATAAATAAAAATTGAGAAACCCATTATCAGTTTTTAATAAGTTTACGTTCGTTTGGGAACAACAACAAAAGCAAATCAATTCGCGCACTTAATGAAAAAAACACAACTCAATTATAAACTTTATCAAGAGGCAGGCCGTTGGGTGGGGGGATGGCAAGTATTTTTCAGTGTTGAAAATGAATTAAAATTTTGTGTCAATAAATGAAATTTACTTTATTATCGCCATAATTTTCCGTATATATTATGCACTCGAATCGAGTCGTATCGTATCGCATCTACTATGATATGAAGTGCTGCCTAGTTGTTATTTAATGAAAATTTAAAGAGCTGCTGCTTTGAGTATATGATTAGTTACATTGTATTTGATAGTAGTAGAGTTTCCTTATATGTTTTCAGCTATTCTATGGAGAGACTGCATGCACCTGCCTGATTAACATTGATTTTAATCAGTTAGTCCATCAATCAAGCAACGTCTCGCCTTAATTTGCATTGTAAATTGCAGTAGGAAATACAACACACAGTATCAATAAAAAATTAACCAACTGAGTGACTCTCTGAATTGACCGCAACTCGGTCAACATAATTAGCCAATGCTTAAATATGCAGCGTGTAAATGTATCTGTCGCAGCACAGTCAATGTATCTGCAACCGTATCTATAGCTGGCTCAATGGTAAAAATTATTTATTGATAACGCAATTTAATGCCAATTATTTGTACATAAATATTTGTTTAATTATCAATCGCATGTCGTGGGTGTGGCATCAACATGCCCACACGGCGTGTGATTAATGGCAGCGTATACCCTCACCCCCAGCCGGGGCTGCTTAGCTACGCATTGTTTTTTAAAATGTTTGCAAGCCCTGTCAACATTTCCTAGCCAAACAAATCGTTAGTCTTTAAAGTGATTTGCCAAAATATAAACCACCCCCAGTGAGGTGTGTTGTAAGCATTCCCCTTGACTGGTGTCAGATACTTTTATGGCATTATTGTGCACTTACCGCCTGAATTAGCACGCCAAGTAGGGTGGTCTGTAGCAGAGCAACCACAAAAGCTAAATTGCAGCAACATATGGGACAATTTGCAGATCTAATACTAATATGACCGGAAATTGAACCTAATTGCAGAGTGGGAGGCGTTCAAATAAAATTGAAAAATTCTACTTTTATGTTGTTATAACTCTTGCCAGAAAATCAGGAAAATTACAGATAGGGCTGTCGACTTTTGAATCAGCTTATAGCTCGAAGGAATATAAAAAATAACTGAAAAAAAATTTAAAAAAAAAAGCCAGTCAATATGCGAGTCTTACTATGGCAAAAAGACATTTGAACATCGATATATTAGCTTCAAATAAAATATTCGAGAATAGAGTCTATATTTTGCCTTATGGTTCGGCAAATGACATTAAAAAAGTCAAATACATTTTACAAAAATCCCACTTGTTGCAATTCTCTTTAAAAAAAGCCAGATTTGACGGGAAAAAGCTTAGTCGGCAGTCCTGGTTATTCCTCATATTCCTGTCTTCTCTTTGTGCTGTCAGCTGACCTGTTTCTTCCGCCGTAACTGCCAGTTAAATGCACGTGGATGAGTAGATAAATATCGTATAATGAAAATAAAATAGAAACGGGCTAATAGCAACTATAAAAACAACAACAATGAGCAATCAGACAGTGGCCCAGCTCGTTGCAGTCATCGCACTAATTTCTAGCTAGTTTTCGGGTTTCCATTTCCATTTGCAGTCGTGAGTCTGAGTCTGAGTTTGAGTTCGACTTCGAGTACGTGTCCAAAGAAAATATACTTTAGCACGTTTCTTGTTAGAGAACAGTTTTCTGGCTATTCCTGTGCATTACATGATATACTTTTGCCTCTTTACTTATGTACTCCCTCACTCTACGCCTCTGCCGCCCTTTGTCTAGGAGTCTTGTCTTCTTCGGGCAGCTGCAACTGCTCCATTGTTTATTTTGGCATAGGTGAAGAGTTCAAATTAAGCTAGACATTAGTTGAACAACTCAGGTTTTTCAGCTGAAGATTTAAAGTGTGTGAGTAGGAGGAGCTCACATAAAAGATAGTTATAGATAGATTTATTGATGTGGAAATCTAAAAGTGAAATTGCCAACTTAAGAAGAAAAACTTATTATATCGACACTATTCGTTATATTGGTAAATATTTAATATATTTCTCCAAGTGTAATCAATTGAAGCTGTAATGCGAAATGGTAGCTAAAAGATCGCTTAGTAATCCATCAGAGTCCACCATAAAAATCAACCCACACACACACACACACACACTTACACACCATTCCACCATTCCGTTTGATGAGCCAGACGTATGGGCCATAAAACGTTTATCGAGTTACCAATTGGTAAAAGAGAACATGAAAAAAGACCAAATCGCTGTACTTGTTATAAAAAATGCATTATTTGCGCATTAGCGACCGAGCAAGTTATAAAAAGGCATCGTTTATATCATCGCTATCATTGATATCGTTTCCATCATTTATTGTGCGGTCATCGCAGACGACACAGCGATTTGAGTGGCCATAACAATTGAATATCAATGAAGAGAACAATGGAATTATAGCTGCGAAATTTGAGGAAAGTGAAAGAAGGACACAGGGAAAATCGATTTTCAGGCTTAAAGCGAGCAACTGCAGAATGTGAAATGTCAGTCAAGTAGCAGTAACAGTAACTGCCTGCTGCCTGCCTCCTTAATTGCTGCTCTAATGATGTGCCAGGAGGCGCAAAAACCTGCCCAAGTTGATTATGAAGTCCGCTCCAGCGTCGCAGCGCCCCCCGTTCGTCCGCCTCAGCTGGCTCAACACTCCATAATGATGGCAATTATAGCTCGTTTTTCCAACAATTTATATGAAATTTTCAACTGGCCACGCCCCCACGCAGCACACGACATTTTTTTCGAAGCAGCGCAAATGGCTACGCCCCCTGCATATTGCCAGTCTGCTCTGCCGCGCAGCAGTGAGAGTGAGTTGGCATGCGCTGAGCGCCTCCATCTTGAAAGCGAGCGCCAGAGAGCGAGCGAACCAAACACGGCAAGAGCGGGAGTAGCAGTGAGAGAGTCTGTGAGTGTGTCTGTGTGTGCGTTTGTGTGAGAGAGCGCAGGCTCAGCTCAGCTGCTGAGCGTAGAAGGTGCTAAACGAATTAAGCGATGGTGGGGGTGGGGGGCAATTATCAAGATACTGCACACTGCACTGAGAGAAATTATAGAGTAAATTGACTCTATTAAACTATTGAATATAATTTAAATTGATCAAAAATGGAATACAATTAAAAGTAGTTAGTTAATTTATTTACGTAAAATATTTATAGTAAATGTCATTTTATATTTACTAGCAATTAAGTTTGCCTCTACTTTCGCCTATCTCTATGCGCTTAGTGCATTTCACACACGTCTCTCGCAGCCACCCCAATACCAGTAGCAGCGCTCTCCGCTCACGCACACACTCGCACTCTCCAGCACATAGACTGGTTTTTGGGCACAGCCCAATCAACGGTAAATGCGATAAGCCATGTGTGGTATATGAAAAGGCGACGGGCCGGCGTTGACAGCAGTCGTTGATTAGCGCTCGTCGCGTCGAGTTCGCAGTCCCACAATCGCGCAGTCAGAGTGTGGATATCAAAAGCAAAGAAGACGAAGACGAAGAAGAAGCAGTGTAATCGGAATACAGATTGTGTTGAGTGAAAAGAAGAAGAACTTCAATAAGAATCATAAACAGTTTAATCGAAATTAGTGATTGTGCGTGCGGAGACAAAGCATGTCCAGCGCACAAGTGTCACAGCCGTTGCCGCCAACCACGCAGCAGTCGCCGTCGCAGCAGACGCCCCACATCAGCCAGCTGCTGATCAGTCACATAGCCGCCGCACAACAACACCAACATCGTGCCACGCCACCCGCTGCAGTTGCCGAGGATCAGAGCAGCAACAACTCAACCTTATCACCTTCGCCCAGATCCAGTGGCAGTCGTAGTCCAGCGGCAGTTGCAACAGCCGCAGCTGCGCCTAGTCCAACGCATTCCACAACTACCACCGGTTCGCCACACAGCGCTTACGCACCCACACACAGCCCCACAGCGGAGCAACTGCATCATCACACACCATCTGTGGCACCCGCCATGCCGCTGCTAGTCGCACCCATACCCATGGCCCAGAACCAGGCGCTAACAACACATCATCCACATGCCCCACATCCACATGCGCGTCTCTATGTCGATGGCAGCTTCCCGCCGCATCATGTGCCCCATCCAGCGCTGGTCAACGGTGCCTATCCATTGCCACGTCTGCCCCTTGCCGCGGTTATGCTGCCCACCAATGCGCCAACAGCTCCCGCAGCAGCAGCACCACCCACATTGCCCGTGCCCGTGACAAGTTGTTCGCCTCCTTCCAATACAGCGCTGCAGCAAGCGCAAAGTCAGCCCAAGAAATCCTTCTGCATAGACGCTTTACTAGCCAAGAGCCAGCATCAGTCGGGGGATCGGCAAGTGCCCCAGGCAAACGAGATGATTGTGGATGATCATCGTCTGGCTGCACTCCACTATGCCCGCGATCAGGCGGAACTCAATCATGCCTTTGTGGCAGCCTCAAATGCCGCCGCAGCAGCCGCTGCCGCCGGCATGAGCGATCACGAGGCACTGCAGCGGATACGAGAGTCACGCGAATACGATTCACCCAGTCCCGACGGCATGTCCAGGTGAGTTGCTTAGAATATTATATATAGTAGGGGTACTCTATAGTGCGTGTTTAGGTTGCATCATCTAAAGATTATCATAAAAATGTTGGCAAATACTCTATATACAGTTTGAATTATCTAAAGAGTAAATTAAACTCTTTTTTATCATTGCTAAAAAAGTAATTAAAATAGAATTGAAAAAGCAGCCATGCCCAATAGTAATTAAAATTTCACACTTTTTGTTGCTGTGTATAAAAACATATCGCTCGTCATAAGCAGTGGTACCAATTTAGCTAATTTCTAGCTAATTCTGACTAATTCAGATTAAACAGAAACTGAAAACCACTTAAAACCACCGGGTGCTTAGTTATTTTCATATTACGAGTATATACCATATCGTTACTTGTACATTTAATAATATCTAAAAGATATTGATTCATTTAGCTATATTTGACTGTTTTTAATAATCTTCTCAGCTTTAATTTACCACCAACACTGGTCATAGCTCAAAGTTTGGCATTTCGAGCAAAACGCGTTCAAAGTTTTGCATTTCCACTGAGCTTGCACTAAGGTCTCTCAATATAAATACTTATCATGCAGCGCTTATTCAAGATGGAGAGTTGAACCAATTTGAAACACAATTCAGAGAATATTTCTGCATTATTAACTCAAATAAGATAAAATCTGAGTTACGACTCCCTTCTAGTTGGATCTTTATAAGTACTAGTCTGAATTCGTTTTTATGAATTAGACAATGTTTTTAAGAAATGATACATCTATAATATTAATTAACTAAATTGTAAAAATGATGAAAAAAAAAATAAATCAATTAAGCCAAACAAAAAGTTATCAATTCAGTAGCTAATGCTAAAGGGAATACCCATAATACTTTCGGGCCTTAAAGCAGCTTTGTGGGCACTTGAAAGCCCTGGTCAAAAAGCTTATAGCCATCCTACACACGCACGCACACACGCTCACACACACACACACACACTGTGTGTGTTCATGATGAATTCCATTTCGAATGGGAATTGTCAAGTGTGTGTGTGGAAAAGCAAACAAATTAGTTTTGCTGGCGAGGGGTTTTAATTGTTTTCAAATCTGACGCGTAACTTTAATTTGTGTTGTTTACAGTAGAGCTTAGATAATGGACAGCATACAGGGTGTCTAATTAGTTGGTTGTCATCTTCTCTTTACAGATCTGAATCTCCCAGCTCGTCACATCGGTCCAGTCCGCCCATTAGTCCCGGCTGTGAGGATCAGCAGCCTCTGCCGGCGCATCATGCACAGCATATGGGCATGCGCATGTCCGATCTGCATGATGAGTTCAAGAAACCCGTGCCGCCACACAGTCCCATACGTCCGCAAGACTTTCCACTGTATGCGGGCGGGCATCCGTACCAGCTGCTGGCACAGGGTGGCTCCGCGTTCCACAGGCCACTAGATCCCTCCGGCAAGCCCATACCGGTAAGGCAGCAGATGGAATTGAGATCGAAAGTGGAAGCTAACAAATCTGGGAATTCCCCACTCTCTCTTCCACTCTTGTAGATACCTATGGGTCACAATTTTATGCCCTCCCAGCTGCAGTTTGAGTTTCTGGCACGCGCTGGCATGCTGCATCATCGCATACCCGAACTGGCCGCCTATCCCCATCACGCCATACTGGGCAAGACGCGGCGTCCACGCACCGCCTTCACCTCGCAGCAACTGCTCGAGCTGGAGAAGCAGTTCAAGCAGAACAAGTATCTGTCGCGGCCCAAACGCTTCGAGGTGGCCAGCGGCCTGATGTTGTCCGAGACGCAGGTGAAGATCTGGTTCCAGAATCGACGCATGAAGTGGAAGCGCTCCAAGAAGGCGCAGCAGGAGGCCAAGGAGCGGGCCAAGGCACAGCAGCAGCAGCAGCAAAGCTCCACGGGCAGCACGGGCAGTTAGTCTGCCTCCAATCGGAGTGATCAATTCAGTTCTAGTCAAAACGAGCCGTCCAACTGGTGAGACACCCTGTATGGCCCCCTGCCCCCGCTCTCCATGAGATTGCGCAAAATTAGCTTCGCAATTAGTTGAAAAATATTTCGTTTGTTGTTTTGATTTCTGTTGTTGTTGTGGGAATTGACTTTGTGGCTAACAACAACAGCGACAGCAACAAACACTGTGTGATATATGTAAACAAAAACGTAATTTGAACACTGCTACACAAAAGTATTGGTCCGTGTACATACGAAAAAGTTTTAAATAAATATCCATTTCAGTTGTAATAAAGGAGATTAGTTTACCTTTAGTCCAGTTTAGTTTAGTTTGTAAAATGCTAACGATAATATTTCTTGTGTAATTGTGTAAATACTATGTCTAACTGTAACTGTAATTATGTAATATTTACATCATAATAATGTTAGTGAATTTTATTGAATTTATTTTCAAAAAATACAAAATAAAATGTGCTATGAAAACTACAAATACTCTTTCGAAAATATAGATGGAAAAGGTAAAGTTCTGAAAGCATTTCTCCCAGTGTACTATGCCAGAGTGAGGCGCTCTAGAAACCCCCTCAATACTTATCGCCGATAATAGTAGTCACTCCTTAACCTCTCAGCACTAAGGCAAGTAAGTATCTAATCTGTTTGCCCACAATTTACAGCTATCTCTGCTTGTGTCCCCCAAAAAAGCTATTAACGGTGTATTTATAAAAAACCATCTAAAGAAATCAGGCAATCAGGTACAATTTTTAATTTTATACGAGCCCCGGGCGCTGATAACTGATAGCGGCTATCATGGCAAATAAATCAAATGCGCGCAGATAATCAATTTAATTGTTCAGACAATAATTATGTCTAAATTTATAGTGTCACTTAAGAATTATTTTGCTAATTAAAATGTAGCATGTATTAGCAAAAGCAACAACAACTACATAAAATCCAAAATCATGGTGAGCCTCCATTTCCGCAATCAAGTTCGTATCAAATTAAAAACAAATCGCAAAAAGCACTGAAGAAAACAATGAAGGAGTATCAGCAGAGTTTATCAAGAGACGAAGCGAAACGAAGGGAAGGGGGAGCGGGAAGGAGAGGACTGAGATACGTGGCCTAATCGCAGCTAATGGCTAATCAAACTTGACAACATCGAGCTCTATATGGCATAAAGCAAATAGAACAATCAGAGTTAATTAGAACAAAGTCCTTGATGAGGAATGAGTTGTATGAAGTCAAACTTTATAATCGAGTGGAACCACATTAATTTATTATTATTATTTTTACAGTAATATCTGCTATTGTTGTGAACATTATATGCTAATAAATACAAATTAAAATCAAATTAATATTATTAGTAGCAAGTTTCAAATATTACTTTATCGACGCTGAACAGACTTAATTTGGATTCAGTATCAGTCTCATGGAAACTCCAATTAGACCATTATAGAAATTGGAATAATATGTGCAAGATTATATAAGAATTCCCCAATAAACTGAAACTTCATATGATGATCTCTTGGTTAGAAAAATGCCCACTTTATCACGTAATGCTCAAGTGCCTCAGCTCATACACATGGGCAGAACTTTGTATTATGAATGTTGAATGCTGTTGCTGTTATTGGTTGTTTGGCATGGTTGTTGTTATTATTATTATGCAGCAGTTCTTGTTGTTGATGGACTAATAAAAATTCATTTGTTGCCACTAGTTCGAATACTCAAAGAACACTCGCCAAGCATTCACGTAACGCTCTATGTCAACAGAAAGGAGAGGGAAAGGGGAGTTGTGATGATTCAATGAATGAATATGAGGTCTGATCTATTGCTTGGGAAATGACAGTGGTTAAATTATCTAAAATTTTAAAATAGAAAGAAGACTCCTGTCATATCATACTCTATATGAAACTAACTGTTAGTCGACAGTGATTCAATAACCTTCAGACTTCTTTTATATAGAATTTCCCTAATGAATATCTTCTTGAATGAACTCTCAGCAAGTTCAAGCAAATTGTATTAGTTTGTAATATGCTGAACCACTGTGCAGTGGCCTGAGACTGATGCTGTGCGTATTTTGATTTGCCTTGAAGTGGCCAAGTGCTGAGGCTGGAAGCTGGAACCAAGTGACAAAGGGCAGGAGCAGCAGGAGCACAAAGGGATATGCCAGTTGACAGTTGGTGGAATGGCAGCAGCCTAATTCAATTCATGAGCTATTAGCGGGTAATTTGTAACAATTGTACAAAAAGTAGAAAAGGGTGACAGAGTTCAAACCAGAAACCAGAGCAACGACTCGGGTAGGGGACAGGGAAAGGGAAAGGGATTGCTTAATTGTTCGGATTTGGATGCTGCTTGTCGCATCTGTTGCAAATTAAATTTCAGTTATAATTCTCAATAAACACACACACACACAACTCTGTATGTGTGTGCACACCCAGTAAATTGCCAATTGAATTGAGGGTCGTCGCATTCCCCTCTCATGACTTTGTCACCAGTTTATGCTGTTGCTATTGTTGTAGTTGTTGCTGGTGTTACAATTTGGTTATTCCCCTTGAGGGGTGTCTGCACTGTCCCCCTGCCCCTGCCCCTTCCCTTTCCCCGCGGGCCGTTGATCTTCGTGTCAACACAGATGATCACATTTTATGCTTAATTTTTGCCAGACCCGCTCCGCTGTGTTTACATTTCTGATTTGGAATTTTAGCTAATACAACAAGGCTTTGGCAAATGCATTTCCACATTTTCCACATTTCCGGCAATTTTCCATTTGATTTTATTGTCAAATATGTGCGATTATTTGTCATATGCTGCATTTTATTATTGTCAAATTTGCATTCGCCTCAACTGCTGCTGCAGCTCAAATTGCTCTAATGGTTGTTTATCGAGGGTGGGCTCAGAGGAGGGGAGGGGAGGGACTCCCATTGATTGCAGTGCCATGATAAATTGTGCAACTGATATGGCAATTTATGTGGCAATTTTTGCTGTTAATTGTAAATTTTATAGAGCCTTGTTTATGGCCAAATTTACAAAATGAAATATGGATTTGGGGCGGAGAGAGAAACTCACATGCACAGAGCTAAATCTAAACGAAAATATATTTACAAAAGACATAAATTCCAGCAGATTATTTGATAACAATTTTGAATAGATATTTGAAATATTACTGCCGAGTGTTGATATTTTCGGAATGTATATAGTAAAAGGAGGTAGCATTTATTTATTCAGCATTTACCAACTTATCTTATAAGTAAATACAAACTAAATTTTAGACATTTATAAATAATATTTTAGTATATTTACTGGTATATACTTAGGGTATTAAAGTGTCTCAAACATTTGTCGTTTTTCAATTAAACACAGCGCAAACTACTAGACATATTGCTGCTAAATGCCATAATTTCCAACTTGTTTACACAATCCATCTGGCTATATATTTTTACAAGTACACACACACATACACACACACACGTCTGTCTGTCCGGCACAATCATCAGTGCAGTCATCAATCTATTGAAGGAAATCCGTGCGTGCGCGCAAAAGTAAACAACCAAAATGCAGAGAGATAGAGAAACGGAGTAGAGCCAGAGAGCGAAATGCTCAACAGACGAGAAACATTACTACACTAAAGCCACACACACACACACAAACACACACACACTAGTCTGTCGAATGATTTCGATTTAATCGCCAGGAAATTTTGCAATCAAAATGCACGAATATCAGCGATAATTGTGAAGGATGCGAGAGCTCGTGCTGTTGCTATTGCCCAAAGCGCATTAGATTCCCTCAGGGATGCGACTGAGCAAATTGTCACCATATGCGTCAACACGCAATAATTCACCAGAAAAGTAATCCAAACAATTGACCAGACAAAGCACGGCATAAATGGAGCGGGTGTGTCTGACTCTGCCTATAAGTCGAACTGCCTGCAGCAAGTGTGGGCACACACCCCACACCCAGACACAGCAAGCGGAACTCTGGGTGTTTTGGTGCTAATTGAATTCATTGCCGTTGATCAAGTGCTGCCAAACAACAAATCATCCCCAGAGGCTAATGATACGGACGAGCGAGCTAACTGACTGAGTGACTGCAGTCTGGACGGCACAGAGCAAGGGTGTCCCATACGATTTGCTCTGGGTTATGGGTTGTGGCAAGTGGCAAGTGGCATGCGGCAAGTGGCATGTGAGGGTAGGGCTGGCTAATGGCGGGTTCCACTTTTATATGTCAGTCGTTCTTGTGCGTTAAATGACGTTGGAAAACCCTATGTTCAGTTAATTAGCAAATTTAAGGACATTACGGAACATTAAGGCGAGAGGGGACTGAGCCAAAATAATACCCAAAATCTAAACTCAAATTGCACAATATATAAATTAAACATGACCAGATAAAAGCAACGAAAACTCTCAAAGTAATTTGGTTGATATTTGAGGGGGAATGTGGAGAGTGATGTCAAGTAAGGAGTAATAATTGTTATCAAAAATTTATAGATGGAAATCAAACATCATTCAGACCTGTTCTGAATAACGAGTCGTTTTGAAAGAGGAAATTTTATAGTTCAGGGCGGAAAAACAACCATATACATGTTAAATTTGCCAAATCCTTTTCATTCCGACTGCTCATTTCACTCATTTTCAAAACGATTTTGCTCGGAATCGAAATGTCAGAACAGCAAAACGTTCGGAATCAAAACGATTCCGATCAATTTACTCGGAATCGAAATTCAGAACAGGTCTGATTATTCCACTTTAAAGGATCATTTCATAATGACTTAGATGTATCAAACGCTCAATGAATCTTTAAATCTCACTCTTGAAATTATGAGACTAACAATTCTTAAAGACAGCTTATATTATAAATTATTATCTATATTATAAAACTCTCTATTCACGCGCTCAGATCTCCCGTATCGTAATCATACTGATCAGTGTGTACACACCATTTAAATGTGTTAACTGCGTACTATGTCTATAGTGTTAATAACCTTCAAGGCTTATTTAAGGTCCTCTTTCTCCTGTTTTTCATCAGGTCCTTAGCTGGTTTTTCATGTTAAAACCCTTGTCTCAATTCGGCAACTTCAATCCATCAACTTCCCCTTTTTGTCACCTTAATTGCAACAATTAAAATGGAAATGTTTTGCCACAAAAGTCGCAGCGTATGCTAATTGAGCCAGTTGCTGTAAACACTAAGCAAACACTGGCACAACAACTGCAACAACAAGAACAACAAAGAGCAAACAGAAATATTAAATTGTAATCCGCTTAAATGAGTATAAGGCATTAAAACGCATTTGCATAATTGTTGGCAATGCGCGAGTCGAGCCCAGGGGAACGGACTTTGACGAAACTTTTCGCCCTGGTCCAAAATCCAATCAAAAGTGAGGCACACAACCCTCAAGGGGCCACGGCTATGTGCCTCACGATGCACGTGAGGACAATATTTAAAAATGTTTAGCATAATTAATGCGCAGATCCCGAATCACGCTTCGCCTCACTTCGGTGCGTTTTGGGTACGGCTCTGGCTGAGAGACAAGTGCAGGCGAAAGTTAACAGAAAATGTTGTTGTTGTTGCGATTGTTGTTGTTGCTATTTGGTGTGCCTAATCAACCCCTCAAAACGGCGTTAATTGGCGAGGCGCCCCGGGTAAATGCCGCAGGGTCGCATTATTCACACATACGCTCAGTTGCTCCGCACCTCAGTCCCTAGGGTTGCCAACACCCTGCAAGGCAGACATGGGGCCCAAAAGAATGCTGCCAACCGCAGCGTGTGCGTAAAATTGAATTTATTTTATTGCCACTAATTGGCTGAAATACCTGAGGGCGCCAGGGTCCAAAAAGAGAAGCATAGAGTTGTCAAAACTATTTGATTGCTAATATAAACACAACTGAAGATTCGAATGAATTAACAAAAGAGTTTACTTAAGAAACAGTCAAACTAAAACTTATACACTGGTAGATTTGAATTATGGAATACCTCTAATGTGCAGCAATTTAAACTAGGTGTCAACTCGTTTTATCAGCATTTAGAACTAAGTTCATACAATGATAACAGTAGTAACTCTCTTGGTGAGTAGAGAGTACTGGATTCCTATAGAAGAGTGCCACTGCAATATTTGAATTATGGAATACCTCTAATGTGCAGTAATTTAAACTATGTGGCAACTCTTATTATCAACATTAAGAAGTAAGTTCATACAATGATAACAGTAGTAACACTCTTGGTAGGTAGAGAGTACTGTATTCCCGTAGAAGAAGAATGTATGTATCTTTTGGCATGCCATAAATTTTCTTAGATTTTTTCGCATCTGAGAATCTCGCTCAGAAATCTCAAGCTCTCACTACACACATTACATAATGTGGCATAGACAGAGTGAAAAGCACAAATGGCTACGGTTTTTTGTGATGATATGATAATGGCAATAAAAGATGATAATGTGCAGAATCCTTTGACCAGATTCGCAAAATCAGCCCCATACGCAGCACAGACAGAGCCAAAATAATTTCAAAAAAACTTAAAAGAGAAAAAACAAGAACCGAGACAAGAGAAGAAAACTACAACAAACACAAGTGGAACAAGAAGAGCCGTAAAAGCTATTAACATATTATAGCAATAAAAGAAATGGCATATAAAACGCTGCAGACAAAAAGGGCCCAACCTCTGGGAGTAGCGACTCGTGATAGTCCTCCTGCCCCTGCCCCAGTCCCTGCCCCTGCCCCTTGCCACACCCAAATGTTTAGCGCCAAGTGGCATTTACCCTCGACTCTCGACTCGCTGCTGCCTTGTCTCTCTGTCTGCCATCATCAACATCAATGCCGTCGCCATCAGCAGAGACTCTCTGACTTGGCTGCTCCCTTTCAGCTGTGCGCCCAGCCCGGGCAAACGAGGGGTGGCAGACTGTTGATAATCATACTAAATGCTGCCATTTGCCATTTGTGAGGTTTTGCCACTTGCCCTATACACAATATCACTGCGACTGTGTGTGTGTGCGGGTGGGTGTGAGTGTGTGGGTGGTTGGCAAGCAAATTGTGAAAAGTTCGCCTGAAAGTACTTCTAAGCTCTGTGTAAACACCCACTAAAATCAATTTGCTGGATTTTCTACCACCAGAAAATGTGTATTTTACGGGTTACGACGAGAGCTCAGTATATTCTCTGTAGCTTCCTCCCTGTCTCTATTTGTTCGCTCTCTTTCTTTCTGCAAAAAACTAAGCATAATAACTGGCTGCTTCCATTTGGAGTATAGCGATTGTTCTGGGAAAATGGCAGTCAAACTATTGGAGATAATACTCGAGAAAAAAAAAACAGAAAGTTATGTAATGAATGTATAATTAGAGTTATGCACGAAATGATGAAGAACATGAGGACAGTATTCAATGAAAGTATATAGAGCATTTTGGCTTTATTTATGCCTATTTTGGGATGAACTACGCAGTAGAATCTAATATCTCTCTTCAAATATTAACTGATTAGACCCTGTACTTTAAAAAAGTACAAAGGGTCTATTAGGTTTGTGCAAATGACATTTGTGTGTAACAGGCAGAAGGAGGCGTGGCAGACCCCATAAAGTATATATATTCTTGATCAGGACGACGAGCTGAGTCGATATAGCCCTGTCTGTCTGTCCGTCTGTCCGTCTGTCCGTCTGTCTGTCCGTCTGTCTGTATGAACACCTAGATCTCGGAAACTATAAGAGCTAGAGACTTAATTTTTTTTTTGTTAGCTTTGTGTATTACATAGGCAGGTCAAGTTTGTTTCAAATGTTTGAAAAGTCAACCCCCTCCCCCTCAAAATTACAAAAATGTTCTTAGTATATACAGTTTTAGAGTCACTGGATTCATTTTTCGCAGGATTAAAGCTTTAGATGCTTTGCATGTTTGGTGCGATTTGCAGCCCAATCGGATAATAAACACAGGAGATATTGGACAAACAATTTTCTATACTAGGCAGTTGGTCGGTGGAAGGGGGAAGCCACAGTGTACGCGGCCACTAGGGCGTATGCGTGATTTTTGATTGTGAGTATGAATGTCTGTATGAGTATTGGATATTGTTTGTATTTGCGCGTATATTTGTATGTATAAGTGTATGTGTGTATGTGCGTATGTGTGTATGTATAAGTGCATGTGTATGTGTATGTGAATATGTTCATATATGCTACTGCTGTTATCGACGCCCAGGGCAAACCAAAGTACAGGGTCTCCTACTGTCGGTTGCGTCCGACTGTAGCTTTGCGTCCGACTGTAGCTTTCCCTACTTTTTTTTTCAATAGTTTCTTCAGTGCAATTTAATACAGAAGAATCTAATACTTCTTTTCAGATAGTAATTGAAATTTTCCATCGTTTTTTCAGTCTAATTTAAGTACAGTAGAATCTAATACTTCTTTTCAAATAGTAACTGAAGTTTTCAATCGTTTCTTTCAGTGTCATGTTGTTGTTGTACGAATTTCGTGCCCTGCGCTTCCTTATTCTATACATAGTCTCGCTGCAACTGGCCAACACTGGCTATAATCTCACATAATGTTGCTGCAATTTGTATGAAGCAAAAAAGTTTTATTTGAATTCAACCCAAACGAAAGCTGAACACTTTTTGCCCTCCCTCTGGTCATTGTGCACTGTGTTGCTCTCTGTGCTCCCTTGCTCCCTTTATTTAATCTTATCTAATAAATGGCTTGTCTTGTCTCGTAAATCACTTAACAATTTGCAAAAATTTCTCTCTCGCAACGTAAAAATCGTGCAAAGGTTCTTGATTTTGGATATTTAACATGTGTACGCATAAGTGGCCCTAAATCGCATTCGTATGAGTACTACTCTACCCCCTTGGGTGGGTTGGGGCAGGTTTTTTGTGTGACCTGCCATTTGATTTATTTATTGTTGGTTTATGCGTGATCTTGCCTCAAATTAGCATTTATCATTTTGGTTCCACCCAGACATAAAAAACACTCGCTCCACTCCCTCCACTCCCACTCCATTTTGGGGAAACAAGTACTCGGAATCCACCCACAAAATGGCAGCAAAAATACAAATGGAGAAAAAAAAGGGGCAGCAAATTGTTTTTAACAAGTGCAACGTAATTTTTCAAATGGTTTTTCCTTTATTTTCCGCTTGTACGCGGGTGATTGATTGCGATTATGCAAATGTGCGATAGGCAAAGGGCGGAGACCATTTTCCAGCATAATCAGCGGAATTATTGCTGGTCTATAAAGCGTACATTTTCGGCACCTACTAAATACGAGTCGGAATTCCCGAAATGCCGAATCTTTTGGCGTCACAATTAGCGCTCAATAAATTTGAAATAATTATGCAAACGACGCAAATGCCTGTTATATGAACCGATATCGATACGGCACTGCCACTAAGCCAAACAGTAGTCGCATTACCCCACTCTCTATCCCCCTTCTAACTCCACTCCCCCCTAAGCCAGGCGGCAATTTGTGTCACTAATTACGTGCAAATGGCGTTGCCTTTTGCATTTTGGGCCATGCATATAAATAGGCCCACAACTCAGACAATGGCTACTCAGAGAAGGGGCTGAGGAGGGGGTTAAACTGGGAGAGGAAACAATGAACTAATTGGGCTTAGATTACAAAATATAATTGAGGCAATGTTAAGACCCTTACATTAGCTTTCCTAAATACCAAAGCAATTGTATCTACACTTAACCTTCTAAGACTATCTTTTAAAATAAATTAAATTCACAGCACAGATAAAGGTTGTCAGAAGATCTTTGTATGCTAAAGCACAAGTATTTATCTTTAAAATTGTGGCTATGGTGGTTTCCTTAAGCTAAGAATGGATATTATCACAACTATAGCTGAATGATATTCAGTACGTTTTAGTATATAGTACATTCAGAACACCAAACCGATTTGATGATTATAGTGATTATTTTCTATGGCTGGTAACTGAACCCTAATCATGCTTGTAGTGAAATATCATGCCTCTGCACATGATTATTCAGTCAACTTCTACTTTATGACACTCGCTCATAAAAGTCATCATTTTCATTAATTCTCATGCTGAATAAAAGAGAGCTGTATTATGATCTTTAACTAATAATAATATTAATACTTTTTTAGTACAATAATTTCGTTTAATTTCGTTTAATTTGTTTATTTATCTAGGCAGAACTCATGGCCCATAGTTTATGGCGGACAATAAACGCATTTGTTTAGTTAATGAAGTCGATAAGACTACTGGGGAATCATAAAGATATATATGGAGCAGTAGATACAGTATTATACAACGGTAGCCTGATATCATATAGGGCTAAGATTTATGACGCAATGGTGGGGCGGGGAGACAGCTTTAATTGAAAGCAAAGCGTATAATTTTCAATCAACGAGGAAAAAAGAGCAGATAAGGTAGGGTTCGGGAGGGGGGGGAGTGGATTATACGGTAGTCAGTGGGACGGACGGACTGTTTGGTAACCATTGATTGCCATTTATTTGGAATGTTTGCCAAGTGAGAACGTGGACGAAGTTGACGATGGTGATGGTGATGGCGATGGCGATGATGATGACGACGATGGCGAGCCTGAATGGATACGGATATATTTCTATTGATTTTAAAATTATGCGCACAAACAAAAAGTATGCAACGTTGTTGTTTGCTAAAATATTGGGAGGTAGGGTGGTAGGGAGGGGAGGGAGCTGTCGAGGGTCGTCAACCATTTTGACTTTCCTGTCGCTGTTTAGATTTTCAATTAAATTTGTTGACTCGGGCGATGGGCGTGGAGTGTTGACAGTCGTGACTGGGTCGTATACGTAATATAGTAAATTGATTACATATTTCAGAATTTATTTAAGCGCAAACCGATAGCATTTAATTAAAAACTCATCTGTGCAAACAGCAAATGGTATTCGATGTCTCTGCCTTCCCTACACGACTCATTACAGCTCAAGTACCAGACTGCAGACTGCAGACTGCAGTCTCGGCCAAGCTGATAAGCCAGCCACTGCTGGCAATTGTTATCGGGATTTTACATCTGTTTCTAATTGAAAATGCAGCTACTGTCTACGGTTTTTCCAACTCCCAGCGACGCCAATCGTCGACATTAGTGTCAACAATGGCAGGGTGCACCCCACGTCCAGCTGAAGGTAAATAGCTGAGATAAAGATGGAAAAGAAACTAAACGCAACTTCACCTCAAGTTTAAATAGTCAATAGCAAAACAATAAATTGTTGCCAGTCCCAGGCCCAGCTCTCTCCTCTCTCTCCTCTCTTCGAGCTGTCAATTCATCGTCTCTGCTCTGCTTGTTGACTTTTTCATATTTCTTAATGATGACATTTTAATTATTAGTAAAGTGCTTTCAAATACTGATAAGATATCACACTGGATATTTATGAACGTGTGTGTGTGTGTGCGTGTGAGTGTGTGTTTGTGAGTGTACGAAGTTCAAGTTGCCACCGTTTGCTGGAAAACTCCAAAGAACACAGATTGATAATTCAGTTTATAGACGAGTCTAAGATAGAGGGGAGGGGACAGACTGCAGATTAGAGCTATAAATGTTTAATGATTAAAAATCAATACAGAAATGCGAGTGTCAAAAATGGATGCGAAATAAACTGAAAGAGTACGGAGAGCAGCTAAATCTCTTCCATACAAAATAGGGTGTCAAACAGAAGATACTTTAGTCTATCAATATAGTTAGCTAAGAATTTCTCTCCTCTCCATACGAAGATCTCTCAATTGAGCTTTGAGTACGAACTAGTGGCAGATCACTTTATCTGTCTATCTATAGAGTTTTGTAATGCCTGATTTATGCTCGGATTGGGCTGATTTATTATGTCAGCACTTGTGCAAATAGCTAAAACAAGCAAATCCCAGCCTGCACATGGCATGCCCTAGCTCCAACGCTCTCCAGGGAGCACATAACTCGAAGAAAACTGACGAGCTTGACAAGACCGCAAAAGTCTGACAAATGCAAACAGACAAATGGCACGCGCTGTCATATAATACTTATATATATGGAATACTGGTAGGACAACACTTGATGTCGGCATCTTGCGAGATTATGATTTGTTTTACTTGGCGCTTAACGAGCACATGATACAATGGAAGATGCCATCGGATTGCCCCCTCTTTATATGCCTCGCTGATAAGTATGCTAAACATGTGTGTCAAGTGTATGGGGTGTGTCTGTGTGTGTGGACTGACAGACGACAAATTTTTACAGATTTGTCAGCATTTAGCAGTAAGACTCGCAATCTTAAGTATTGCCAACAATTTACTGGAATGAGTGGCGGCCTTTATGTACATAAAAACCAATGTTTTCACTTTCCTTTGCGGCACAACAGTGCTGACAGCTTCAGTAGGAAAAAGGCTAAATAAAAATAGTTAAAAAGTAGTTAAAAAAAAACTCATTCGAGTTAACAAAATAGAACTTTCTCTCTCAATAGTAATATTCTATAATATTAAGTTAGGATAAAAGGGATTATTTGTGTAGCTTTTTATGGACTTCATTTCTTTAAAATATGAGGAGTATTCGAAATAAATATAGTGTAATTTCGAGTTGTAAAGCTGCCAATAAAAACAGCGACATTTCCCGCTAGTTTACTCAGCACTTTTGCTCTTATCTTACATATACGAATGAAATGTTGCGATTGCCCGTTTTGTACTTAAAAATCTCAAGTTGTTTATGCTGCTGCTGCTGGGAAATGCCGGAAAAATGTTAGGAAAACGGAAGCTGACATCATGTAAGCAAATTGCGTAAGAAGCTAAAGCCGCTGACATTGATTTGACATGACAACTCGACCCTCTGCCGAGGCTCCCACCGAGTTCCCTCTCACCCTTCAGGCTTTTGATATAACAAATTTGTTTGTTTTGCCTTGTGAACGTCTCAATCAACCCTTAAGATAAATTTCTTAACCCTTTTCAGTAAATTGATATGACAAATCCGTAGTCCGAGGAAAGAATTGTTTAATGAAGTGAAAAATTGCAAAATAACCAAAAATTAAATGGAACTGGACTTGTGTGCTTGTACAGTAGTTTCTGCTGTGGTTTCTCTCTTTTAAATTAAGCCTAGGGTCAATTGTTGTTGCCGTCAGTTAGTATCTGCTATGCATGACAATTTTTTGGGGAGCGGAGCCCAATAAAATTGTGTAAACAAAAATTGGACAATTTTCAGTTGACTGGCTTTGTGGCTGGCCATTTCTTTTACCCACTGTACACCGAACACTGTACACTGTACAGTGGGCGTGGCCAAAGACAACAGCCAGTGCACAATTTGTATTTATTTTGTGGAGTTTCATCGAGCATTTTGGGTGTGTCTTTTATTATTACTATGCCCAAATGTATCAATATTTATAGTCAGAGCACAGAAAAAAAATAAAGCCAAAGCAACACTTTTATTGGGTACAGTCGTAAAACAAAAATCATACACAAATTTGTGGTTCGAGTCCCTCTTCCCCCGAGCCCTATGCTTCGTTAAACACATACGCAAATTTTGGATATCAAAATACATAAGTTTGCACATATCGGCAGTAGGGGGAGCTCGCACGACTTGAAATGGTATATAGCTCATTTCCACATATCCACAAAACTTCACTAGGAGCACACCATGGGGAAAATTGTGCGCAAATTGACTCCATGACGAGTGCTAACAATGCTGCCTTCAAGCCAATTTGCCCCTCCCTCAGTCTCAGGCACAAATCAGAGACAGACTGACGGATAGACAGGGCCCAAAAGTGCAAACCAAGATCATGGCAATGCTGCCAATTGTTTGCCCAGTCAAAACAGACAACTTGACTTTTCACACTACTCATACTTCGGCCCTCTGGCTGCTCCCCCTGCTCACCCCCTCCTGCGTCTACAACCTTTTGGGCTCCGGCTGAAATTTGCGTGCAGCTAAATTGCAATCTGGGCAAGTTATGGCTGGCAGTCAGTGCCTTGCCTGGTTGTCCCTTAATCATCAGCCAAGTTGGGCTGCACTTAGAGACACAGATACAGATACAGCAACTGCACACTTCATAATTTTAATTGTCTGGCAGAGTGGGGTAGGCCTTGGACAGCCGCACGTGACTGAGTACAAGTTTCTGGCTTGGGGCTGAGAGTAAACAATAAATTGCAACTGCAGGCTATTTGCTTGGGTCAATAAAATGGAGCTGGTTAAGCACTTGCTGATGATGAAGTCAATTGTGGAGAGGCCAATCGAAGCTCTGTTAATAACATGAAAATTAAATAACAACACTTGAATATAGAGGCTGCAAATTGCCGAGGAATTTACACTTCCTATGAAGTCAATAAACGGTGTATGTATGAGTAATTAGATTGAAGCAAGAATACCCTGACTGAAACGTAAGGTACGCCAACAATCTGGCAACGCCAAAAAGAGAATTTATTGACAATACTGAAAACAGGTAGAAGTCGAAGAGAGCATCGCAGGAATACCCCAACTAAACTATAATGTAAGCAAATAGTCTGGCAACGCCTATGATAAATAATCATGAAAAGCAACAGTCTGGCAAGTCTGAACACAGAAAGAAGTAGAGGTAAAGATCACTTTATGTAAATTCGTGACTATATATCGTAACGTAAAGAAGAAAACTAAATGATCATTTATATCGAAGAAATAAAATCAATACTAGTATTAAAATATCATTTAAACTGAGCCCCCTACACTCTCCATGCCATATTTAATACATTCTCTCCCCTATTTACATCAAATTTTTCACTTCCATAACACGCACCGCAAATTCGTCTAGTTGGTCGCGTTTATTGATGTGTAATAAACCAATTGCATTTGTTTTGAATATATAAATAGCCATAAGAAAAGAGAAAAATACCCCAGCGCAAAGGAAAAAAACAATAACAAAGCTTACGCCATTTTTTCGTTTTGTTTTCCATTTCCGCTTTGCTGCTGCTTTTGTTATGTTTGGCTATTTTTTTCGGGCGAAACGTGCGTGGCATACTAATTTGGACTAAATGGATACAAGCTTGTCTCTATGTAACATAAATGTGTGTATAGATATCCCACACCCACAGCCACAGCCTCTCCACGCCCCACTTCTTTGGGCTGTGGGTTGTAAAACGTTTGATTAATCAAACAAAAAGTGTTGAAAATGTTATTTTTGCCAGCATTGCAAATGGCGCATTTGGATTTTTATGTGGCACACAGATTTACACACACACACACGCGTTTATATATGTATATGGTCAGTCGATATAAAAAGCCGCAAATGACGCAGTTTAGTTGTTCAGCAAATGTAGCTATAAAGTTGCCAAGGCAAACATTTACAAATCATAAAAATGGCAGACAGAAGGAGCAGCTAAAGAGGCAGCAATGAAAACTGAAAGACTCTCGCAGATTTTTGTGGCATACACTGCAATAAAATGTTATTGAAATGGCAGACAGAAGGATCAGATACACTCATGGTCAAAGTAATGAGTAAGTACGTCAGAATCATAATTCTTTCAATTATAATTACATCAAGTTTCTCAACCACATTGACCACATTTATTTATATTTTTGATTGCTAGAATAGTGCAATACTTTACGGTCAAATATTATACTAAAAAACGTATTCTTAATGTGATTAATGGTTGATGATTTTCACTGCTCAAAATAAACCACATTTCGGTGAAAGAAAACTTGAAAAGAATCGTTAACAATTGGTAATGGAATATTATTCCGAATGGTATGCCAATCTATAGTACGTTTAGCAGTGTTGTAAAAATCAAACGGCAATCAGGCATCAAGTGCCAATAATTTGGCTTGTTTTCGGCTATTGAACTGTCGCTTCACTTGAGAGTGTCATAACAATGTCTGCCTGTGGACTTTGGACTCTCTCACTCGGGGTAATTAGTCAAAGCCCCTGCTCCGCTGCAATAATCTCGAATGAAAAACAAACAAATGAAAAGTCGCTGCCCCACGTGCGGGAATGAAATGAAAACGAGTAAAGAGAAAATTGTTGTAAGGCAAAAAGCGGCTTCATTAACGCCGAAACCGAACCGGAGACAGATACAGATACAGAGAAAACATTGCTGAGAGGACGTGCCAGGAGATGCTGAGGCTGCGACTGAGCGAGGACAACTGGCAGTTTGTCATTTAACATTTGGCAAACGTATTAAAACACCCCATCATTGCCTTAATTAAGAGCCATAAAAGCACATTTACTTATTGTACGGGCCAAAAACGTGTGGGGACTGGGGCACGTCTATCCGGCACGTCCTTACGCTTATATTTATCGCACAGTCCGGGCAGCCAGTCAGCGCAACCTCCTCAGCAACCACCACCTCCAATGGCAATGGCAATGGCTGCCGACTCTCCCCAAACATTTATCGTGCTTAATTCATGGCTAAAGTTGGAATTAAGTGAATTTTACGTTCATTAACGTGCGAGGGTTGTGCTCCGTTCGCTATAAGTCTGTGTGTGTGTGGGTGTATGCCTCTGTGTTTGTGTGTGTGTGTGTGTTTGAGGGTGGCTTACTTTGCTGTATTGGCGCTTTTCGTTCGTTGTTAATGCTGGAGTGGAGTGGGGGGAGCGGGAAGGGGGGCAGCAAGCGGTTGCTCCAGACAGTGTTGATAATTAGCAGAGCGTCTAATGTTGCGCTAATAGCATAAATTTGTGGCTTAGTGCAGACCAAGTCGCACATTAGCAATTAAAAGCGTTTACTAGAAATATATATAATCGAATTATGTACTTTTAGGCTGTGTGAAAAAAGCAAACGATGAAATGGCTGGCGACACAAATGATGAGGTTGAATCTGCAGAAAAGATAGAGAAATCCCGCTTCCCAGAATTCCCTAATTTATCCAGCAACTGGCTTAAAAGAAAGTCAGGTTTGAGGGGAAAAAGCTAAATCTACAGTTCGGCTTGGAATTACTACTACACTATGAAGTATCCATAAATTATCGATAGCGATGAGAGATGTAACAATCGATGTATAGATATAGCTGTATTTTCAAATATTTTTGTATATTTTAGCTATATTTTTTATACTACTTATCTACGAGCTAACATCTTTGCTATATATCCGATATTTCACACAAGATTCGATAAGAAAGCTCAACACTGTCTTCGAGCAGACTCGTTAATAGCTTAAAGTTGCTCACAGTATTATGTAATCATTCGAAAAGACTGCGAAACTATCAGGAATCGATGCCTTATTTATTAGAGCATAAATTCTGTAGCCACTTTAAGTGGTTCGCTCTAGTTTTGATATTCGAAAAGTTTTCAAACAAAAACTCGCAAACTAATTGGGCACAAAAAGTTGAGCTACTAAACAAAAAACAAAACGAAAAGTTTCTAATGTTCGTACACATTAAAGTTTCCTTCTTCGGTCGCTTTGCATGCTATCAGGCAACTAACTAGCCCAAAATGTTGACCACTCAAACAGAGCGACTGACTGTGTGTATGCGTGTGTGTCTGTATATAGAGCGAAACTATCCCAACGCCGCAATGCTACGAATAGCCTGTTAATTAGTCTCACTTAGAAAATAAACTGCAGTAATTAAGAGCAGGCAGCGAAAAAGAAACTTGTAAAAAAACGAAGCTCCACCTACTGGAAAAACTACTGAAATTCCTTTTGTGCAGCAGTGGGGGATTTTAATTTCAACGCTAGAATTCTAATTAACAAACAAATCCGACAAAATACACAGCAGCCCCCCGGGAGCTAAATGGAGTTGACAGCAAAAAAGTATGCAACGATATATAAAAAGCGGCAGTGACAGTGAGAATGGGGATGGGGATGGGAAAGGGAAACGGAAATGGAAAACCCTGTGAGCCATGATCTCCCAATTTAATATTATAATTGCTACAATTATCATTCTCATGCCATTTACACAGCAATTGCACAAAAACATCGACAACGCTGCCGTCGACGTCGTCGTCGTCGTCGTCGCAAAGAAAGCAACAAAAAAGAGCAGCACGTCAAGTGACTGGCCACGGGATGCGAGAGTGTATGTACGCTAAATTGAGGCAATTACCGGCTGAGCTGCCTACCCCCAGCTTATATGCTCAGCCCTTGCTGACTCCACCCACAACTCACTTGCGCTCTGCTCTCTCTCTCCACGCATGCGTTGGCTGCGCGAGAACGAGCACCGCTGGCTGCTCTGCTGACGCTGACTGCAGCAGCAGATGAAGATGATGATGGCGCTGATTGTACGGCGAGGGCAACGGCAAAATGTCGACGTCGACTTATAATGGGCGCATTTTGAAATTAATGGCTCAACTTTTTTGCGTCTGCCTCGGCGATTTTTAGACTATTTGCGCTAAATAATGATAATTTTAGAATATTATTATTTCGGTCTGTTGCAATATTGAGTCGATGAAGACGTCATGTTATGCAAATGCAGCTAGCATTAGATAGAGCTAATGCCTCAGTATGGCAGCAAAATCAAAAACAAAATATCACACACAGAAAGTAATTGATTGTACATAGAGCTTAATTTGATTACAAAATGTTTGCAGCTGTTATTATTAAATTAATTTGTCATCAAACAAAAACGGAAAAACAACAGCCAATCTGCATAAAAGCAACCCCCAGCTGGGCTCCACGGTCATGTACATTAGTTAGTTGGAACGCAGAAAACATGACAAAATAATCACAAATGTTATCATAAAGCCTGTGACAAGGGGCATCACGATAACAACAATCACTTCACTTTGAGCCCCCTGGCTCATGTAAATGAGGCAAGTCCTAATTGAATTTGATAAAACTGTTGAGACTGGAGTGGCTGACAAATGCCTATCTGGATCTGGGTGGGGGTATTTTATCTAGATGATTGGAGAGTACAGAGTTCGGTTAAGCAATAGTCAATTGCTTAGCAATGGTTGTATTAATTTCAGTAGCTAAAATAATTGTGTTGCTCTTCATGTTTGACTTCACTTGTCATTGTTGCCGTTGCTGTAGTCGGAGTAGTCATTGGGTTTTCAACAGAAGTCGTTTGGTGTTTGGTTTCATGTCGTGTTTGTATTTCATAGATAAAATAGCGCAATTGTGCCAGCACAAAATGTGTGTAATTATCGTTGTCACTAATTAAAGTGCTCTGGGCGCGTGTGTGTGTGCATTTTTCCTCTTAACACTGCATCTTATCTTGTGCCAAGCAGCCAAGGGATTTTTATACTCATTTCACGGATTTTGTGCAGACAAACTGTCGTAAGTATTTCACAAATCCGGCTATCAGCAAAAACACCTATTGTAGGCCCGCAATTAGTACCACAGCTGCGGTAATAATAAATCATCAGCGTATTTGAAATCGTAAAATGGTTAACGAAATGATTCGTAACTACAGTTTGAATTTGAACCGCGCTAGACTAAACGGTCTATCGATATACAAGCAAGGCTATCGATACAGTGTTGCAAAACGCCGAGCGCACTTTGAATTTAAACCGCGTTGCAGCGAGCGTTATATCGATATGCACACAGCTATCGATATACCTTTCGACTGCAGTGCTGCAAAACGCTGACCTAAGGAAAAACAAAAACAAACATAAAATATCGCAGAAGTGCAACTTTAACAAAACAAATCATTTCAAGCGCTGTAATTGTTACAGTACAGTTACAGTGCGGCAGAGAGTGAGCGCGACTTGAGTGTGATTAATAATCTACAAAACAATAATCTGTAAATGCAAACATCGAATATGCGTCATACCTAATTTTTTTTGCATACGCTAAGTTATTTTAAATTGGAGTAAAAATATGCAGAAGCAACAACAAACGTTGGTTCTTTTAACCGTCTTGTTATGCATTATTGTTAGCACAAACACAACACCATTGAGGTAAGTTATAGCCCATAAATAACATTGGCCAATCGAGGACAACGAAATTTCGCGTACAAAACTAATTGATATAAAAATAGAAACAACAACAATAGCAAAACTATCGCTCGTTTGTACACGTTGCTGGCCGAGATTAAGGCACAGCTGGAAGGCAAATCGATATTCCGACAAGCCGCAGTGTTTGCCCTTGTAAAGGCCTCAAGTTCAAGGTTAACTAGACCCCATCGCTTTGTTCTACTTATATATGTAAATAATAATAGATTGATTACTCACGACATTCCTTTGTGCTCTTTCAGTGCACTTGACGAAATAACAGACTCGGGCATCGCTTTGGCCAACGCCTCGGATGAATCAAGCATCTCTGGGGAGCAACCGCTGAAACGACCCAGCGCTGCGGACTTTTCTGATGAGGATGACGAGGACGATGAGTATCAGCTCTATACGAATCCCATGGGAGTGGACTCGAACGGCTTTGATGTGCTCATCTTCACGCAACAATGGCCTGTGACTACGTGTTATCACTGGAGGGAGCAGGATCCCTCGCACGAGTGCACATTGCCACAGAAGAAGGAGTTCTGGACCATACACGGCATATGGCCCACAAAGATGGGTCAATTTGGACCGAATTTCTGCAATAAATCAGCCGAATTCAATCCCGATGAGTTGCAACCAGTAATGGATCGCTTGAATACGTTTTGGCCGGATCTGGATGGTGCCTCCAAAGAGGAATGGCTCTGGAAACATGAGTGGTTAAAACATGGCACTTGTGCGGCTGCCCTGGAAGAGCTTGATGATGAACTCAAGTACTTTGGCCAAGGCTTGAAGTGGCGAGAGAAGTATATTATGTCCAATATACTGGATGCTGCCGGTATACATCCGGATTCCAATAATACGGTGATCGCACTCAACAATGCCATTGTGCGTGGCCTGGGCAAGAATCCCTCCATCCATTGCCTCTTCGATGGCAAGCACGGCATTAGCTATCTCTCCGAAATTCGTATTTGCTTCAACAAATCGCTGCAGCTCATCGACTGTGATGGCGTCAACTTCGGCGATCTAGCACAGGTCAGGTATCCTCCCAGTGGCACAGTTAATACCAATTGTCACATTGGTAGCCCTGTCCATTACCCTAGCCTGGTGCCACCGCTGCAGCGCAAGGAACAGTGGAAATTCCCGCTGGTCAACATCTATAAGCTGCTACAGTTTCTCATGTGGTTCACCCTGTAGGATCTCACTCGATCTGCTCATCTTTTTTTGCACCATTCACATTTGAGGCGCGAGGCTAAACTTGTATTATACGATCGGATCGGCTGAATCCAACCATATCACTACAGTATATCATGGAAAAGGCTATACACAATATAAATTTAATTGGAATTCTTACAAAACTTTAACTAGAACAAATTTATACATTTTCTTTATCACAAATAATTTTTTGCGCTTGTTTAAATAAAAACAAAAACAGACACAAACACGGTTTGGAAAATCTCATCATTACGACATACAAATTCACAATCACCACTAGCTGTATTAATAGATAATTATTCTCTAAGGTGGGTTTAGATTATTGATTATTCAATTCCCCTTTTTTAAGTGCCACAACACGTAAAATTATTAAGCGAAGCTCACCGATGAAAATAGACGCGCTCTTTAGCTTGCATTTTTGCCGCGAAGTTGTGCCATTAACATTTATACGTGCAATTACCGTTATTCGGTATTTTTTAGTACTTATACGGGTAGGACCAAATTCAGTGAGAGCTAAAAGCTATGGGATTTTCGTGTGATCCCGAAGCGAAATGGGAATGGCAACCGTGCCACAAAATAACGGATCTTCTGAAGCCAGCTGAATTGAATATTACAGTTTATTTTCCGTATAGTATATGTATTTAGTTATAATTTAAAGCTGCAAAAAACTATTTTTTGAAGGAGTGCATATTGTGGCTACAAGGTAGAGTATATACTCCGTAACAATGTTAACTATCTATTGCTGTTGCGTGGAATTGCCATTGTAGGTGGCCGTATCGTCCGGATCATCCTTGGCTTGATCTGCAAAACTGCGTATGTTCGGCTCGCCGTACCGCGCTCTATGGAAGCTGCTGCCTCCGCTACCGGACTGTTGTGACTGGTCAGTGGGTGGTGTAATTGGATTGTCTATATGCGTTGGATGCGTCATGAATATATCCAGATTGCGACGAGCAGCGCTTTAGTTGATAGAAGAAGACTTTCGATAAGCATTGTACAGTTGAAAAATTATGGTAAATCTGCTTACGCGTCTGCTTGTGTGTTGCCCACATCACCGACAACAGCGCGTCCGCCTGGTGGGGATTTGATCAGTCCCGCATTGGTTATCATTTGCACGAAACGTTGCCTCAAGCGCTGAAGTCCAATTTTGTTAATGTAGTCAAAGGCCATGGTAGCCGGCGTTAGAATGGCCCAGAAGATGCTGGCCAAAACACCAAACATATTATTGCTAGTGCGCACCACATTGTTGGCCTGATCCCGCTTGAGCACGAGCAGCACAGCATTGGGTATCAGATTCAATTCGTGTAGCGTCTTCTCCTCGTCCTCGAGTTTGAATTCCCGCCTCGGGTAGCTGGTGGCTAGTGAAAAGTCGCGTATGTCGGTACCGGTGAGCAGTTCGTTTACAACATAGACTCGCACCGTAGATAAGGCATCGCCGATGGGGAATGATTTGGTACGTGTTATGCCGCCAGGCAGGCGCAACTGCAGGCGAGTTTCATCCACGGAAGTGGTAGATGGGTCAGCGTAAACTGCTGTTGCGTTGGTGTTCGTATTGCTGTTCTGTCTGCTGGCACTGATCGTCATGCGATTTGCCTGCTCGGCACGATCAGCGGCAATCTGAGCCAGGATACGGTCACGCGCCACTTGCTCCTGCTGTCGCTCGCGTTTTATGCGTTCCTATCAAGGTAATTCAAAAAAGTTCATCAAGTTATCAATAAAATGTGCTAGTTTGCGGCTTACCTGCATTTGCTTTAGCTCTGCTTCTCTGGTACTGGCCTGCTGCACTTGCGCTTCTCTCCCCTCGCGTCGACGACGCAGCTCACTCTCTTGCTGCTGCTTCTGTTCGGCTTGCTCGCGCTCTCGTCGTCGCTGGTTGATGAGCTCCTGTATGTCCTGCACACGTGAATCCATCGAAGCTACTGACTCTGCTGTAGGTGTATTTGTTTGAGGAATCGAGGCGGTTGTCGGCACGACCGTCACATTCACTGGCAACATGGAGGCTGCCATAGCACTGGCCGTTGCTTGGGCTGCTGCTGCCGCAGTTGCGCGCTTCTCTGCAGCTGCTGCAGCTGATAAAGATGCTGCAGTTGGCTCAGACACCGAAGTAGGAGCAGCAGCACCTGCAGATGCATCAACTGCCGCTGCGTATTTTACAGATTCCACTGTCTGGTCGACAGTTTCATTAGTTTCACCATGATCCTCCTCCTGTTGTAGGCTTTGCCGATCATCTGCTCCAGCAATGGTCCTCACAGACTCCTGCTGGACATTATCAACAGCTGGACTGCTTGTAGATGACTCAGCAGCTACAACTTGACTGCTTGTAGATGACTCGTCATCTTCAGCATTCGACTCTCGCCGTTTGCCAGCCAATACAAGCACTTTATTGATTTTGGCCACTAGCTCCTCCACGCTGCCGAGTACTCCTGTAGCAATATCCAATGGTGTGCCAGAGTTTCCAATGAAGAATATAGATGGCACTGGCACGACTTTATCTGCAGAGCGCCAGAATTATTATGTAAATGCCTAAAGATGACTGTTGGACTGTTGGAACTTACACAGCGAAATGAATTGAACATAAGTCGCGCTTTCACCCTGAATTTTAACGGCTACAAAATCGGATGTCTGCAATTTGGAAAAAACACGCTCATCATCAAGGAATCGGTTCAGATTTGCTGACATTTCATCCTGACCTATGGTTTATAATAAATGCACATATGTATGTATATATTTAGGCGAACATGACGTGGTGTAATTTTGGAATTTACCTTCTATGTAGACCACAAATACTGCATCTTTAGCCTTTGACTCAGCCACTGCTTCCGCGATGTTACCCGCATACCAATTCATGTTAATTTAATAAAAGTTAATTTTCTGCCCGGAATGTGTTTTTTGCAGCACGAACAATTTGGGGAATATGTTTTTCTCACAAAATACGTTTGTGATTCTTTGTGACAGCTTTTGACCTAGGGATGGAAGCTTACTGCCATACAATCTATCGATAAATACGTATGTATGTGTTAACGCTTGTGTTCTCAAACACAAAAATACTAGTTTTATTTGATTCCTTACAAAAACTTAGCTTATAGAATTGTATGATTGATTATGGTGTGAAATCACCAACGTAATAACATCTAGGCGTTGAAAGAGTCCGATGAATGCATAGGTTTCCGTATCTTCCTCATACTGTCTAATCTTGACTTGTGATGTATTCAATCTGATGCAGCTAGTGTACTAATCCCTCGAAGACTCTGTAAAATACAATTTATGTAATAGTTGCACTCAGCTTAATTAATTAACTGCAAAGTTTACCATCATCTAAGTCGGAGCAGACGATTGAACTGGCTGGCGTTACAGGCTCTGAGCGATCCAGATTTGGTAGACGTGCAACGCGCACACAGCATTGTTTGGGCTTCGATTTCGATGCAAATGCATGAGGTAATGCCGTTTGTTGATGTCCTTTCAAGCGTTGCAAATTTACGCGACATTTCCTAATCGGGGTGAACTCACTTTCCTGCCTAATGAATGGATGGCGTGGTATTCTAATCACCACTTTCTTTGTTTTATTTGGGTTCGACATATTTATTATTGATAAATATCAATTTAACAAAATGGCAACAACGATGCCACTTTTTGTTTGCTGCAATACAGAAGCCAGTTGATTCGAGCACGGTTGCTACCGGAACCTACAAAAATGCACCAAAAAATAATAAAGAACGGATTTTATTAAAAATAAACGATCATATTGTTGTGGTAATTTTTTGATATATCTGTTTAACAAAGTCAACATATTTGTGCTTTCAGTATTTTGAAATTATAACTCATATAAATAAAAAGTAGCAAAAAACAGAACCAATTCTCATAAAAAAACACAAACTGTAGCACTATTGTGCTCGCTGTGGCAACCGTGACAGACACCGATACATTCACAGCTGTTTCGGCTATCGCTAACTATCGACGGTACAACTCTGTTATTTTCAGTCAAATCATTTAATTGCCTTGAATTGCAGCTTGCACATCACTAGCTGCCGGGCCATTGTTTTTGTGTGTCATTATTTAGAGAGAAGGTGGAATAAAATTTGTTTTAAATTGTGTGACTACTGCTATAACCATTAAAATACAGACATGAGTGATGTACAGACTTTGGTTGACATGGGATTTCCCAAGGATAGAGTGTAAGTGCTGTAAATTAGAATTCGCCGGCTCTTTCACATAAATTTTCACTTTTTTCACACAGAGAATACGCACTGCAAGTGACCAATCACAAGGGCGTCGAAATGGCCATGGAGTGGCTGTTAGCCCATGGTGATGAAGAAATACCTGCTGCACCTATTCCAATAACTGCTGCCGCCACCGCGGCTCCTGAAGACAATGCCCCGAGCAGCAGCGGTACCGCTGATGAGGCGGCAGCTGGAGGCGCCTCTGCCAAGTCTTTGAAATGCGACGATTGCGGTAAAGTGCTTAAGGATCAGACAGAAGTCGAGTATCATGCTGTCAAGACTGGTCACAGCAATTTCTCAGAGTCCACAGAGGAAAAGAAACCGCTAACGGAGGAGGAGAAAAAGGCTCAGCTGACACTCATCGAGGAGAGGCTTAAACAGAAACGCTTGGAGCGCGAAGAACGTGAGAAAACCGAAGCACTGGAGCGTGAACGTAATCGCATACGCTCCGGCAAGGACATGACAGAGGCTCGTCGTCGCATGGAAGAAATTGAGATGAAGAAAATTGTCGATCAGCGCAAGCGTGAAAAGGAGGAAGAACAGGCAGCACGCAATCGCGTGCGCGCACAAATCGAGGCCGACAAGGCGGCACGCAAAGCCAGGTAAGAGTACACTTTAATAGTCCAAGTAATCCCATTTAAATTTCCTTAAATTGATTCCACAGAGAGCAGAAGAACACCGGTGTTCAACAGTCAGATGCCGTGCCCTCCGTTAGCTCCACCACATCGGCCACTTCTCCGACTGCTGTTAAGTTGCCGCCAAAGGATTACACTGAAACACGTATACAGGTGCGACTGCAGGATGGCTCAACTCTCGCATCGGAGTTCAATGTGAAGGAACCGTTGTCCGCTGTCCGTGTATTCATTCAAGTGAAGACTGGGATTGAAACACCCTTTGCCCTGATGACATCATTTCCGCGCAAAATCTTTGCTGACGACGACTACGAGAAGCCGCTAGAGGTGCTGGGCCTAGTGCCCTCCGCTGTCATCATAATGACCAAGCCGACTGCGTAAACTCACTCAAATTACACAAAACTAATTAACGATATCTAAGAAACATTTATAAACTACATTCATACATAATAAATACGGCCCACTATCCCATTTATTTGGGGCGTAAAATGTCCGGTTTTTCTTCAAACGATTTAGTATAATTGGTGGTCAAGATTCATGGACTCAAAATATAGTATATACATTATATTTAAATAAAACCTAGTTACAGCTACATAAATGGCTCCATAAAGTTTTTAATTTTCTTTACGCTGCGCTCGGATGGCCGCATATTGAGATGCTGTCCGAATATGGTGAACTCCATGTTGCCCACGTGCATGCCGAAGACGCACTCGCTCTTGGGCACCGTGCGTATGCGATGATCTTCGCCTAGTAGCTTCAGCACATTCTTCGTGTCCATCACACATATGCCATTGAGGCCCACAAGTGTGGGGCACTTGGACTGCAGTACACGAAGCTTGGCACCATGCAGATCCATCTTGACCAGCTGCCGGCTGAACTCCTCGTAGCGTTTCTCGTGCACTTGTGGCACCTCATCGCCCGCCTGTAAGTCCAGATGCTCCCTGATGTAGCCACGCCACAGTTGGTGCAGTGGTAAAGCCTGCTCGTAGCGCATTTTTCGCGTGGGCAGCGTATTGAGTCCCAGTTCTGCATACTCCCGACGTGTTAGCGTATTTGACTTGTGGGCGCGACGCTTGCGACTATGCTGCTTTTTGTTTTTGGTGCCATGCAACATGGTAATATGGTCGGGTATGATGTTGACATTGCACCGCTGATGTGGGATTACAAAATCAATGAGAAATTCACTTAAGGTTTCTGTGTCCCGTTGCAAATTGGTAGTCATCTTTCGAATCCAAATCAACAACATGTGAGAGGAATGGTCACACTCTTCTTGTTTATCGATGCTGAAGCGGTTGCCACACAAGGCGTTTTTATGCCAAAATTGGGAATTTTTTTCAAATGCTCGATACCGGATTGCAATCGAACAAATTTACATTTATCCTTTCGCAGTCAGATTCATGTTCTGTTAACAAACAAGCGCGCAAAATTCGAAATTCAAATTCAAATGTATATTAGAGAATTTGTTGTTATAAACAGTTTTTTTTATATCAATATAACGTAAAACATATTTATTGTTGTTTTTGTCATTTGTTTGGGCGTATTTTTAAATTATCAAGTGGCAACTGTGATTGCCGTTCTCAACCAATAATCAGCTGTTGTTGAAAATACTAACTTTTTTGGTCAATTTTTAAAAGTACCTAAAAATGGTGTTTTTTTTTTAAGGGTTTGTGCAATTTATTAATCTTGGACCAATATAGGGGTCATGTATTTAATAATTTTTAATTCACCACTGCAAATGGTTTTGCCTACTGATTTTAGCATTTATACTAATTTTATTTGATTTCAAACTATGGTATATATCGATACTGCAGCAAATTGGCTAACAACGATAGTATCGATATTGACATCGATGTTTTTGCAGCGCTGCCTGGTCAGTTGTGCCGTTAACGTGAGCTGTGCGGACGTGATTTTATTCGGTTCGGTTTGTCGCACAGTGTTGGCTCAATATCGGTAAAAACGACGCCGCGTGTGTTAATGCAAAAACCAAAGGGAAAAATACATACATATGTATTGCAAGAGCAATTTCGCAGCTGCCTACCTAACTGCAGGTAGTGTGATAACAAGATAAAGCCACCCACATCCCTGAAATAATCGAGAAAACGTGACAAATGCACAAATAATTACAGAAATATTATTCAATTGGTATTGCCGTCGGTTGGTCCCCCACACTCAGTCGCTCTCGCCCTATGCGTGTGCTCGGCCTGCCTGTCTCTGTGTTTGCATGTGTGTGTGTGTGCTAATAAACCGCAAAAAGTAACAACAACAACAACAAATTTGTGAGATTTTTACTGCATTTCAGCAGCCGCCGCGTCCCGTTTTAATATTTTTATTTGTTTGTCATTTCACTGTAAGCCAGTGTCACCGCTTCACTTCCACACACACATACGCACGGACGCCCGCACGCACGCTCGCACTCCTCGTACAAACAAATGCGGAAGAGTTGCCGCAGTTTTCGTTAAGTCAGCTGCCCACCGTACAAAGCAAAACAAAAGAAAAACGCTGCCGCCGCTCAATACTTGTGCATTTTTTAAAGGTAACAACACAACGTCAACAAAGTGCAATTAGGCTGGAAAGAAACGCCATGTGAAATGTGAATTCAAATGCGGCACATTTTCTTCATCTTTCGTTCCATTGCATTGTTTTCAATGCGCCTTGCCAGCAGCAAAAAGTGTCAAGTGCGCGACGCTGACGCTGACGCTCTGCTCGGTTCTCTTTTGCTGCTGTTGCAAAACATGTGCGCACACTTTGAATAAAAATGTTGTTTTATATTAATTTATTACACATATGTATGTATGTATGTGTGTATGTATGCGTGTGTGTATGTGTGTTTGTGTATTTTTGTTGAATTTGTCTGTAAACAACTCTCCACACTCCACTTTCGGTGTTGTGCTCTCTCGCTGCCGCTCTCGCTGGCTGAGTCACGCATACATATACACATACACATATACGCATGCATGCGCACACACTGTTACACGCCGTGCTTACACGGACGCGCCCCGGTCGCAGCTAACGGCACTTTTCCATTCGCTCTCGCTTCGAATAAGAACTGAAAATGCGCCTAAATAAATAAACATAACGTTTTCCTTTTTATCTTTGCAGAAATCGTATTTAATTCAAATTGAAAGTTGGAAATTGCATAAATTAATATTCGAATGTGTTGAACAAAAGCATAAAAAAGGAGCAAAATTCGAGAACACACAATAAGAAGCAGAGGAAATGGCCAAGAACTGAATCTACCACAAACAAATGGGCAACTATTGAATGGCGGCCATTAGTGGCCCCAAGCGGCATCCATTGAGCAATCAACACCATTTCTCCCATCCAACCAACAATACCAATACCAACACCAACACTAACAACACCACCAACAACACCACAGTAAAAACTCCAGCAGCATCAACAACAACAACAACCACCTCCAATAATAACACAAAGCAAAGGCTTTATAGCTATCAGACGCCAGCTAATCCCCAGCGCACACACTGCAATTCTTCGGCTTCCTCTTCCACCACCTCCACCACCCCCTCCTCCAACAACAATACGCATACGCATAAAGCGAGTAGCATCAACAGCTGCCCAAATAGTAGCACTACTTCAGCTGCTGCGCCGCGTAGCTCAATGAGCGTTTCGATGTCACTGGTACAGGGTGGTGCTGCCGGTGGTGCGCCACAGGGCGCCAGCGCAATATTAGCCGCAGCGGCTCCATATTATCAGCCACCAGCTGTGCCACAGGATGTGCAACCGGATCGTCCAATTGGCTATGGTGCATTCGGAGTTGTATGGTGAGTCCCTCTCTCTATTTTTATATATCCTTGATTTCGCAGGGCTAGTATGCAGCTGGAATAATAATTAAGTACGAGCAAAAATGTAGAATCTTCTTGACAAAGACTTGATAGGAAAGGAATAAAGTGTATTTATATATATTATTGATTCTTTGAAGTTTTTTTTTTTAAATAAAATTATAAATATAAAGATAAAGATAATGAAAGTGTAAATGGAGATTTGAAAATGCTTCAGTTCACGATTTAGACTAGAAAGGGAGTAGGGTTGTCTCTGAGAGAAGTCTGGGAATATTCCTGATCTGTATGACATTATAAATGGAAAGGAATTTCAGACATTCTTAGGGCTGGAGGATGCCGTGAGGAATGCTTCACATAGTTCTATTTTCCTTAGCATTTGGTAACTCATTTTGAAGCTATGCTAGACTCTAGTCCAAACATGTAACGCTCTCCCCCTTCGCTGGGTTCAATGGCTTTGCGTTTGCCTGGCGGCGACCTTTGCCTGTAATCTCCTCTCTTTGCTCTCCGCTCTCCGTAGTCCTGTTGTAGGCTTGACGTCCACTTTTATTTCTTTCTGCTTTTTACCCCTTTTAGTTTTTTTTGTATGCGGTCTGTCTGTCGTCGGAACGTCAACATCAGCATGTTGTCCTGCGTCCTGCGTCCTTCGTCCTCGGCTTTTATGTGCCTTATGCATTTTTCCCAGCGCCATGCTAGGGTGGTTTTTCTATCAAAACGATTTCCCCCCTTGTGAAAAGGCAACCCCCATGTATTTCTGTTGTTTTGGCTGCAGGGGAAAACTTTGTGCCTTTTCTTTGATTTGCATTTTTCGCTTCGCTTGGAAATTTTCACAATTTACAATTTACAGTTTACAGTTTTTTACTTTAATTGTTGCTAAACGAGTTGTGTAACGGTTGAATTTTTTGACAGCCCTGCCCATTGAAGTTTGGCAACGTTGCAATAACGATAGCGATAACGATAACGATTATATTTCAGTACAGACAACATTTCATTCACGTGTAAAACGGCTGGTAGGGGGAGTGGCAGGCAGGGGGGGGGGAGCTCAGTGTTGGGTAAACAGTGGAAGAAGCCAGCGAAAAACCGGCACACGCTAAGCAGAAGCGAGGGAGAGGAGGAGGAGGGGGAGGAGGCACAAGGAAGTTGTGCCACAAGTGGAGTGTGAGAGACTGCAGGCCCTAAGAAAAATAAAGAAAAACAAAAAGAAAAGCTGGTTAGCAGTAGGAAAACGAAGAAAAAGAAGCCGGCAGTTGAATGTCGGAGTCGACAGAGGCTTAGGAGGAGCCCGCAGAATAGGAATAGGAGAATAGAGTCGTTGACGTTTGGATTGGCTTTTTGAAAGCAATCATCATGGTCTCACTCCCTGTGTCCCTCTGGTCACACTACCACTAGTAGGATACATGGTCTAGAAATATATATTAATATACTCGCTCACTCCCTGACTGCCTGACTCACTGCTGCACTCCTCACTCCATGCCGCACTGTAGTAAATGCAATCAAGCGTTAAATTTAAGTGCCAAATGTCGTAGTTGTTAGATGCAGTCAGACTCTCAGATGCCGGGCCAAGTTTTGTTTATGGGCCGTAAGCCGTTCTGGTTCTGGCCAGGGCAGGTGATGGGCCAGCCGGCAGGAAGTTGGCTAGTAATGCGAGCAAGTGTCATAGTGAAGTCTGGCAACAGCGCATGCAATAAAGCGTGACGAAATCTGATTGTCTATGATATTAGGTAATAATTTTAGTGCCTAAAAATGGAGCGAGAATTTGATGAAGTTTGGCAACAGCGCGCCCTTAATTACTGTCGATCAAAATAGGAAATGTTGTTTAATACCAGATTAATCAGTTTATGATTAATTTCCAAGAAATAGGAAAGCATTCACTACAAGATTAAGCAATTAATCCTAGGCACAAGTTCTACGAATTTCTCTCACTGCATTCTGCTCAAGTCAAACATAAAAAAGGCTAAAGACGCAGACGGAGGTAATGGGCTAACGCTACGTTTCGGCCACAAAAAAGTATTGGACACACTGCGAGACAGAGTGCAGAGGAGAGGGACTACACGAAGGAGAGGAGTAGGAGTAGGAGGTGGGGTAGGAGGAGCAGGAGGAGGGGGTAGACAGCAGGCAGTCAGAGGCATCGGCATCGGCATCGGCATGCCGCAAAAGATGACCGAACATCTTGGACCATACTTTAAACTACCTGCAACTGGTTTTTGAGAAGCAGACGAAGACGACAAGTCCAAGAACGGACAGAGAGAAAGACAGACAGACAGACGGACGGACAGACAGTCAGTGGAGAGAGAGAGGGCCTTAGTGTTGGAGTGAGATACATGGCGAAATATAAAAACTCGCTTCCTGCACGACTTGTGGCCTGTGTTGTCTCTCAGTCTCAGTCTCACAGTTTCTCTGTCTCGCTGTCTCCATGTCTCTAGCTCTGGCCTCAGCCTGAGTTTTGGCCTGTGGCTTGCAAGGTGTCGTCGTCGTCGTCGCTGTTGTTGTTGTTATCTGTTTGCCAGGCATTCTGCACTTGGTTCCTGTTATTTTTCTCTAGGCTTTTCAGTTGTCTTTTTTCTTTCGCGAATCCTGCGCTAATCTCAAGTCCAATGGCCCTGCCCAGAGGGGCCCGCATTCGATTCGATTCGATGCGATTCGAGCAGCGCTTCGGTATTAATCTGCCTATAGTACCCTCTCTTGCTGCACCACCAAAAAAGCAAAGAATAAAAATAAAAACTAAACAAAAGCAGTGCATGATGGGACACACGTTGCCTCAGAGTATATTCCATCCACTATTTCTGATGGAACAGCTGCTCGAATGATGCTGCCTGTTTGTTGGTGGTGGCTTGCACAAACCTTGAACAGTTTTTAGCTGTCTGCCCCACACACACACACACACACTCATACAGGATATAGAGTGTGTGTATGTATGGCTCTTGGTCCCGCATATGTTACTCGTTTTCGGGTTTCGCTTCGATTGATGTAAAAACTTCCCTGAACTGTACTGAACTCTCTACTCTGTCTGTGCATCCTCCCTTCAGAGCTCTACACTCTGCAGTTGTAGTTTTTCCTTCCTTTCGCTGCTGCAAGTTTTTCCCCCTAGAAAATTTCCATTTGGCTGTGAAAGTGTTTGAATAATTATGCTGTTATACACTGCTCGCCGCCCCTCTCTCTCCCTTGGCTCTAATCGAGTTTTTTTTGATTATAAAAAAAATGCTGTGGCAAATGTTCTGAACACTTATTTGTTATTACTTTTGTTAACAAGTTTTGAGAGTAGTATTTAATATACAAATGTGAACTTTGGCAACAATGCAATAAGCTGAGCTTTAACCTCAAGGTTCATTTATGCACTGAGAACAAGCAAGGAGAGTTTCGGTCTGAAATAAAGAATTTTCTATCTAGAAAGTCTTTCTATTTCTAATTCGATATCGCTCAGCCTTAGAACTCTGTGTTTTTCTCTGTGCACATTTTAAACTACTCTGCCTGTGTTTTTTAATTGCTCTCTAGAAATTTGGCAACAGCGCACAGCTCATTTATTATAACACTGGACAGCATTTTGAGGCCCTTCAAGTAGTAGTATCTGCTATAGCCTATGCTAGGCGTTGCCCAAAATGTTGAAGCATGTGCAAGTCATCTAATCTGTCTTATTGCCATTGTGAAGTACGGCAACAGCGCCACAATCTTGTCCCAACATCTAGCCATCTATCTGTCTATCTATCTATGTATCTGTAAATGCAGTTTTAGCCATAAAAACATCTCAAGTGCCCGGGCATAGGTAACGCGCCCAAAAGGACATCAGTTTGGTGTTATTTCGGCTTGTTACTTCGTATCCTTCCACAGCCTCTACTCCCCCCTTCCCCACTCCCTCCACTACTTGTGCTCCTTGTGCCTCTTCTGCCTGGCAAACTATTTCGTGTGCTTTGTTTTTGGCCAAACATTTGCCCTATGTTGCCAAAGAATTACGCACGCAATTTTGTCTACAGCTTCATTTCGCCCTCGCATTACACACACACACACTTATACACACACATACACTCATACACTTGGCCACATACGTGAGTCACTTGCTATGGCCAGCTTAGTTCACTTGAATTGCGTTCTACGGTTCAAGTGAAGCGCAAATGTATCTTTGAGGTTTATATTTTCCATTTCACTCGCTCCTTGACTTGCTCACTCTCTCTCGCTATGGGTTTCGGTATCATGTAACAGCCACAGCAAATACTGCAGCCACGTGTGTGTGTGTGCGTGTGTGTGTGTGCGAGTGTGTACAGTGCGCACTAGACAAAGGCAAACACTTTGATTCCCATGAAGAGAAATTACAGTCTGCGAAGATAGTTCTGTTTCTATCGATTATAAATCGATTATGGATCAAATAAATATCATTAAACATTTTTAAATACATTTACTATTTAATTAAATTTGAATATTGGTTAGAAAAGCAGTTTAAAAATTAAAAACATAAAGTCGAGACAGTAAAATATAGATAAATAAAAATTAAATTATGTTGGGAATCCCCAGAACCTTAGTTAGTTGGCTTAGATAAACTAAGATGCAGTGTTAAGTGGAGAAGGTTAAGAATAAAGCATCACAGATACATATAAAATATACAAGTCCATAGAAATGGTAAACAGTAAGTTTTCCTTAAGGTACCTTATATGCGAAATACAACCCCTCTCTCAAAGATACAAACTTGATATAGAGCTTATGAAATTCTCTGTCTATGCTGAAAGTTTCAGTCGAATCGGATAATAAACGCCGGAGAAATTCGAAAATCGATTTGCTTAAACTCTCTGAAAAGATAAAAATACTGCAAGAAATGAAGTTGTTAGCTTATTCATAGCAGATTTCCTAGAATGTTAAATTTATGTATAATTTTTGGTATAATATTGTTATTAATGTTCTCTCCCTATCGAGTGCTCACTGTAGCATGAAATAATTTTCACTTGGGACGCCGTGTTGCCGCCCAAGTTGCTTCTCTCGCTTAAAATGAAAAATAATAGTCAACAAAGTGGCACCAAACGAAAAAAGCTTTAGCCCTAGCCCTGTCTCACTCTCCCTCTCCATCTCTCTCTCCCTTTAGTCGACTCTGTCGCTCCCATGTTGCGTACCTGCCGCAGAGTTCCCTACTAGAGTTTTGCCTCGAGTCGTCGAGAACCCAAACCTAATTCACCTACAGCAAAATGCATTTACACGCGCCCAGGTAGCGCTCTCTCAGTATGTGTGTGTGTGTGTGAGTATGCGTGTGTGTGTGTGTGTGTGTGCCAAATAAATCATCGTGTGTGTTGCACTACAACAGAACGAAATGTACGTCGCAGTCTTTTACCACAACGGATCGTAAACCACATTGGAAAACTGACATGGACAATTCGTAGAGAGGGCGGGCGGGGGGTTAATAGATAACAGCGGGTGTGTGGCGCAGGGGGGAGGGGGCTGGCTAGTGACAGGGGCAGGGGTACTTGCAGTTGGACAACTGGACAGTTGAACTGGCAGCCAGCGGGCAACTCTAGTTGAACCCAAAACTTAATGAAGCTCAAGCGAGAGCTGAGAGTTCTCTCGGGCAGCATAACGAGATAAAGGCTGGGACTGGGGGCGGGGGGAGTAAAGAAGGAGATAGGCGTTGAGCTGCCTTGAGGGCGTGTAGGGGGACACACACACACACACACACACACACACTCACTCAGCAGCTCAGGTGAGAAACTAATTAAGTTTTGCGTCAAACAACTGAAAAAATGTTTGAAATAAACCATATGTGTGTGTGTGCGTGTGTGAGTGTGTTGTGCGTGTGTGCATACAGTATTGCTGAAAATATGATTTAAATTTATGCTGCATCCATCACGCAGTGCAACATTATTTGCAGCCACTGTGTTTGCCTGCATTTACAACAAAGTTTTTATGAGGCACTGTGAGTCAGGCACGAACTGCATTGCATAAGCTGTGAGCTGTGGGTTGGAGGGAGAGAAGAAAGCGAGTGTGAAAGGGAAAGGCACAATGAAAGAGGAAGAGGAAGAACAAATGAATTAAGGGTGAAGATTATTCTTCATTTCTTTGTAATATTTATGCCTCATTACAGCATTCAATTGGGAGCAAGTAGAAGGCGTTATAATATACAGCCATAATTAATGATTAATTTGAATTTAAATAAAATTATATTGCCTCATTTTAATTACATTTAATTTCAATTTATAATGAGTCAATTGTTTGATTTCATGTATAATTTTATTACTTCATTTTAGTTACATTTAATTTGCATTTCTTTTTAAATCTTTTCATCTTTAGATAGTGGCCTTTTGGCTATAGTTCTTCGACTTTTATCGAGTTATAGCTGACATCTTATAGAGAGCATAGTTATAGCATAACCCTGCCACTGCTTTGCACTCCCGACTAGCACATTTCCCTGCTCACACTCAGTGCAGAGTTTCTCTCTTTTTGTTGTGGATTATTTGAGTGAAGATTATTCTTCATTTCTTTGTAATATTTATGCCTCATTACAGCATTCAATTGAGAGCAAGTAGAAGGCAATACACTGCATATAAGATTCAGTTATAATTAATGAGTAATTCGAATTTAAATACAGTTATATTGCCTCATTTTAATTAAATTTAATTTCAATTTATAATGAATGAATAGTTTGATTTAATACATACTTTTATTACTTCATTTTAGTTCAATTTATTTTGCATTTCTTATTAAAACATTTTATCTTTAGATAGTGGCCTTTTGGCTATAGTTCTTCGACTGTTATCGAGTTATAGTTGACTTCTTATAGAGAGCATAGTTATAGCATAAACCCAGCCATTGCTTTGCACTCCCGACTAGCACATTTCCCAGCTCAAACTCAGTGCAGAGTTTCTCTCTTTTTGTTGTGGATTATTTGAGTTTTATTTGACTTGCAAGAGAGGCAAAAAGTTTTCCGTCTGGGGAAAACATGTGCACACTTAAGCACACCTATTTTCCCCTGTAGTTGTAGCTGTAGCTAGTATATAGCGAGCTATCTGGCTATTTATAGCCAAAATGCTGGAGACGTGCTAATTAAGCGTCGTAGCTTCGTCATCATCAACAGAGTCAGTCGGAGTTGGAGCTGGAGTTGGAGAGTCTCTTTGGGGCAGGATGCGTTGCGGCTTTTCTTTAGCTAGAGTTTGAGATGCTGCAGCAGCTTCTGTTGCCACAGCCCCGCTCCACTCTGCTGCTGCCCCCTCTGGTCTTTATTTAGCACAATGCGCAACGTTTTAGCTTTTGTGTTGTTGTTTTTTTGTAGTTTTGTTGAAGAGCCGCTGGCACGACGGCACAAGTCACTCAGCCGCAACGAGAAAATCGTGCGAGCGTTTAAGACCATGCTGAAGCTGCCGTGAAGAAGTTGCAAGTTAAAGCTGCAGCTGCAACAGCAACAGCAACATCCACAGCTCGAGCATTGTCTTCTTATGCTAAATGAGGGATAAGAGGCAAAAACAACAATGAGCCAAGCTGCAACTGCAACTGTAAATGTCTGCGGGCTCACTGCTTGCCACAACAAGGGGCACACACACACACACAGAGATACCCTGTAATGCCCTGCAACTTTTGACAACATTTGCCACCCGCTTTTGGGATGAAGAAAGGGGTGAGGGGGAGGGGTGTCAGAGCTTGTGGTTTGTGCAGCAGCTTCTGCAATTTGTAGCCACAATTTGTAGCAGATTTTGTTGCCTCTCGGCAGTGTTAATTAACAATTGTCTGATTGCTTGGCTCAGCCTCAGTCTCAGTCTCTCACTCGCATTAATCGATTTGGATTGACAGCAAATTTTGTGTCTTTTGCACTTTGCATAATTTGCGGTCATTTTGTGGCACACTCAAGTTCAAAGTATCTGTGGCTTTTCACAGTTATTAAACGAGTATTTCACAACAATATAAATGGTGTCTAAGGTAGTGACTCAATTTAGTGAGTGGAATTTGATTGCTGACACTCTCTAGTTTACAACTAGAAGTATCTGTATTTCAATGCATAACTAAATATGTATCTGTTGTATAATTCCATCAGTTATGCCAGTCGTTATGCAAATAGTAAACTTGTACAACATTCTGTCCCTATATAGAAACTGTAAGCCATACGGAAAGTCATTTCATTTGCTGTAGATACAGATACAGATACTCAGCCAAGGGCTTGCATCTTGAGACTGAGGACGCACTCGACTCGTTGCGCTTAACATATTTCCTTAACCTCAATAATGCCACAATCAAATTCTGCCGCATTGCCGATTAAAATTCCAGTACCTGGCCACAGCCACAACGACTACTGCTGCTGCCACTGCTGCTGCATCATTGCGCTTGCCACACTAAACGCTTTTGACATTTCAATTAAAATTCTAGCAAGTCTCGTCTATTGCAGCGCGATAATTGCAGAGCTCTCTAGTCAGAGTCTCTCCACTCCACTCTCTCCCATCTCTAGGCGTCGTCATTGTTAAATATTTGCCAAATGTATTTGAGGCATGGTTTCACTGTGCAACCGTGTGGCGCCACTGTCTGCCGTCTGCAGTCGCAGTATGTAGTATTAGTTTGTTCTGCTTTCTGCAGTTTGCTGTGCCTCTGCCTCTCTCTGTCAACGCAGTAATTAGACAGACGCGTTAATTGTGGCACTTTCAAATGGTTTGTCGTGTTGCAGTGGCAATTCGGTTACCATGATGTTACAACTGCCACGCCCCAAGTGATGCAATGATGCAATCATGTTGCATATGTGCACAGTGAGAAAGGGCTGGAATGTAGCGAGGAATAAGGCAAGCCTTAAAGTGGAGTTGTGCCAGTACACAGCGCGAAAAAGAAGTAGGAATTGTAGTAGAAAGTGTAGTAGAAAGAAGTACCTACTTTCTATAGTTTTTGACATAATAATTTTGCTCAGTGTACTGCTTATGATTGCTTATCTATGGCTCTCGCCTAATGTCTTTTGACAAATGACTCGCTGCAACTTGCAACAGCAACAGCAACAACAAGCGTGCTACAACTCTCTGTCTACTCGGCCTCAACTGAGCTTTGTCAGTTTTTCTCATTTAGGTGTCGCATGCGGCATTGTTATTGCTGCCGCCGTTGCATTTTAAGCCGCTGACATTTGTCTAGCAAGACAGACGGACAGACAGAAGGAGGCAGAGTCTGATCTGGATTTGTGGACACACCCAGTGAAGCCACCTGCAACATGTCGCCTGCTGCATGTGTTTTCGTTTGACATTCGTTGTTGCATTTTTATTACAGTTTTAAAAATAATTTCAACTTTTTTTATTACACATACATACAAACATACATATTTTGTATTTCATATTTTTTATTGTCATTTCCTTTTTGCATGTTGAGTCAGAGCAGCAACAGCAACAGATTCTCATTGTCAACTGTCATTATTGATGTATGATCTTGATTTCCGTGCCTGACAAAAGGCTGCCACCCTCACCCCTTCCCCTTTGTGGCCCCCAGTTGAAGATTTGCCATGAGAGCATGGAGAGAATGCGTTGACTCTGGGGTAGGCTGATGCTGACTGCGACTGTGTTGCTTTGTTGCCAATTTTCAATAAGCTTCCAGGCAGCGAATTGTGTTGACAACAATTGTTGCTGCTGCCAAGATGACTTGCAGCGGCTATAGTGCCTTCCCCCTCTTTTCTCTGCGTGTTCTCCCTGCACTCGTATTTATATTGTGGCAAAAGTTTACATAAAATGCCACACACGATGTCGATGTCGCCGTTAAAGTCTTTGCCAAATGCCATTGAAAATGTCTCGCTTTTTGTGTGACAAATGAAATGTGGCAACAATGCGACAACAGCTGAAATGTGGCAACAATGCAAGCGTTGTAGGTTTTCACAATTGAAAACAGTTGCAAGTATTAACTTGTCTTAAATTATTGTGTGATTTAACAAAATTGAAACATTTCTTTGATAGTTAATGCAAACTTATAAATGAAATGTGGCAACAGTGCAACAACAGCTAAAATATGGCAACAATTTTCGCAATCTAAACAGTTTTATGAAATATTTAATTCAATCAATTCAATTTCTCAAGCTTTGAAATGTGGCAACAGCTGAAATGTGGCAACAATACACATGTATGAAATGTGGCAACAATGCAGCAGTTAATTAACTGCTTGCAAATGGTTTCTATAGCTAACTTTTACATTTTCTGCGCTAATCGATAAAGTTGACAGCTGTTTTTGAAGTAAATGAAATGGATTAGCTGAGTTGAATGACGTATTCTACTATTCTATGGCTTTATAGTAATTAGCATTACTCATTCCACGTGTTTGTTGTACACTTTATTCTCTGTTTAACAATCAATTAGAGTCTGATATCACAAACTAAACAGTTTTATAAAATATTTAATTCCATTTCTCAAACTTTGAAATGTGGCAACAGCTGAAATGTGGCAACAATACACGTGTATGAAATGTGGCAACAGTGCAGAAGTTAATTAACTGCTTGCAAATGGTAAATGAAATGGATTAACTGAGTAGAATGACGTATTCTACTACTCTATGGCTTTATAGTAATTAGGATTACTCATTCCACGTGTTTGTTGTACACTTTATTCTCTGTTTAACAATCAATTAGAGTCTGATACGGTCTGCAGCAGGTGTAGACTATTTATAAATCTCATTCGAGATCATACACGCTCGATTCCTGCTTCAGTTCCAGGGACTGTGCTCGAATTACAAGCGAGTCTCATTGTTGAGTTTTTAGGGGTTGCATGCCCCTCTATCTCAAGTACCTGTCTGAGACGCAGCAAAAGGACACTTGCAGCTGCCTGAGCTGAGGATCCTTTTGCTGCCTATTGATTTTTCTCACATGTCACAAGCGAGAAGAAGAAGCAGCAGCATCGATTCTGATCTCGAAGCAGAACAACGGCAGATGGTCGGCAGATAATAGTGGTAGTACGTTGACCCTCGAGGGGTAGAGGCAGACACAACAACAGCAACAACAACAACAATCGGGCAAGAAGGATGAGCATGAATGTTAATATTGACGCAAGGTGGAGACGCTGCAAACACTGGAGGCACCTCGGAGGCACTCTTTGGGTCTCTTTTTGTATTTTGGCCAGCTTCGGTTAGCCAATTTATTAACGAATTTTTCAACGCAACCAGTTGTGGCACGCATGCGCAGCAGCAACAAACGTTCATTGCACCCAAAAAAAAAGAAGAAGCAGAAAAATACAACAAATATAAAAAGAACAAAATAAAAAAAGAAGAATGAAATTTTTGTTAGGTTGCAGTTGTTGTTGTTGCAGTTGTTGCTGTTGTGTTTTTACGACAAGAACGACTAAGAACCGGATGGGGCAGAGGAGTGTGCTCGTGTGTGTGTGTGTATGTGTGTGTGTAAGGGGGAAGGGGAGTCGGCCAAAGGGGGTCGTCAAACGTTGACCGATGTGGTGCGGCTTATGGCAATTGCGAGGCGTTCGAGAGCTGTTGTTGCCGCTGCATGTTGCAAGTTGCTCGTGTTGTTGTTGTTGTTGTTGCTGTTGCTGCTGCTGCCTCTCTCTTAGTCTTACAACCTATCCCAAGTTGAGTTTTGACACGCATCAGGCATGTGTGTGTGTGCGTGTGTGTGCGTGTGTGTGTAGTCGACCCCAAGGCGCAGTTTAAATATTTTTAATTGAACTTTTGCCTCCAGACAACGTGCAACAGACAACTACAACTACAACTACGAGCATTAACTTTGTTACTACACAGAGAGAAAACCGCAAGGGGGCCAAGCTCATGGGGAATAGCAGAGAAGCGAGAGATAGCAGAGAGTTCTCAGCTGGGGAGTGGCTCTTGTGGTTATTGATTAGATAGATATCATAAAAACATGCATGAAATGCTCAGCACTCACTCCCTTCCCTCCCCCCTCCCTCCGTCCCATACATTCTTATGATGTAGTATATACTGTTGGCATTATAATTTGTTGCCTGTGTGTTTGGACTGAGTTGCCAGAGGTCGAGCTAATTACATATGTGAAGTGTGTTAGGCGGGGCGGGGGAGAGGGAAAGGCAAAGGGAAACAGGAAGAACTCGGTGGACAGTTGTAGGTGTTGTATGCCAGGGGGTCAGTGATTAATTAGAGTTAATTAATAATGCAATCGATGCAATGGTATGTCATTTTGTAGTTAGCGAAGTAGAGATAGGGAGCAATTGAATAAAACGGAGAGATCGCACCAACGAGACTCTGCAATAGTTTAAAAAGAACTTAGCACAATAAAAAAGAGAGATCTGCATCTTATAGATACTTTTGTATCTTACAGATACTTTTGTATCTTACAGATACTTTTGTATCTTACAGATACTTTTGTATCTTACAGATACTTTTGTATCTTACAGATACTTTTGTATCTTACAGATACTTTTGTATCTTACAGATACTTTTGTATCTTACAGATACTTTTGTATCTTACAGATACTTTTGTATTTTACAGATACTTTTGTATCTTACAGACACTTGTGTATCTTACAGACCTTCCTTTAACTTTGCTGATTATCTCCATGAACTATACTAATAAATGTCTCTGTTCTCTACACTTCTTCTCTTTATTGATTACCTTTAAACTTTACTAATAAATGTCTCTTTTCTTGTTCTCTTTTATAGGTAAGTTGAGCACAAGATACTTTCCCGCTATCGATTCTTGACGTAAGTAAAAATAATAAAACGAGTGGAGCATAAAATAGTGGAACACCCACAATGCAAACGCCAACAGGCAATTAGAGAATTGAGCGGCTGAGAATTGTGGAAAACCGAGCACAGAGTTAATTATGTATGATTAATTAATAATGACGATGTTGCTGGGGCAGAGGGTGGAGGGGGGAGCTGCGCCTTGAACCCGCATGATGAGAGAGTTATTTTCTGGAAATGAGTAATACTTGAAAGAGAAGCGAATGAGAGATGATGGGACATAAAACGCAGTCAACAACCAAATGCATTAAACTTTCAATAAAAATGCGTCATAAAATAAATGTAGAAAATACCGAAAATCAAATGGAACAGAGCAGAACGATTGAAGAGGGGAGGGGAGGGTGGGAGGAGGGGGAGAAGTAGAAAAATGAGGTAGAGCAAACAGCTTTTTATAGAGCGAACAAAGTGTCGACAATGTGCTTGAAGAAGAAGTAGTAGAAGCAGAAGCAGAGCGCAAAGAGGCCAGAGAGAAGTGGTGTGTGAAGTGAAGGGGGTGGGGAGGGGGTCAAAACTGCAGTGAGAGCAACGGCAACAACAACAACAACACGCATCAAATTGACACGCACAACTGATGAGCGAGGGCAGAGGTGAGGATGAGGATGAGGGTGGGGCTGAAGATGAGAATGAGGGTTGAATGCTTACATATTGTATTTATATTAAGGGGTCAGAGGACAGAGTCAAAGCGATTGGAATGTGGATAGATATAGTAAGAGGGACAGCAGCAAGTATTGCAGTAAAACAGTATAATAGTAAAATAGTAAAAACAGCAAACAATGCCAGAGTCATCGGCAAATCAATAAAGAAAGTAATTTGAAACGTGCAGCAGCAGTATAAGAGAGCCGGCAGTCATTCTCTCCTCACCTCACCGCAGTCCAGTCCAGTCCAGTCCAGTCTCTCTCTCTGTATATCGTGTCTCATGTTCTGACCAAAAGGCAATTTATCTAATGGTAATATTGTATGGGGCTATAAAACAATATTGGCCAAAGGCGAGGCGATGCCCAGAGGCAAAAAGTACAGCAAAACTATTTTTAGGCGAGGCATAGACAAGGAGAGGGAGGAGAGCAAATGAAAGGGGGGAGGCGAATACAGTTAGCAAGGCTCTCACTACGTTCTAAAGCCAAGTGTTGCTGCTGTTTTAGTATGTAATTAAAAAGCGAAAAAAACCGCTAGAACGTGTGCATTAAAAGCTAGAATAATGAGCGATAGATTCTTTTGTTGTCGGTGGCATCCGACTGTATGGGTAACAAATGGTTTTAAATTCGTTAGAGAACTTTTCCCACATATTTCACTCCCTCGCTGCTAAATTTGTCATCGTTTTCCATTTTCCCGTTGCTCAGTTTCCCATATCTGCAGTTTGTATTGGATTTTCCTCTTTATGATATTTGCTAAAATTAAATATCCCCTCCGACCCCTCGCTTGGCATTGATTTGATGATCATTATGAAGATCATTATGACCTGTTTTGTCTGTTGACTTTTCTCATCTGTGGGGAATCGGTATTTTCCCCCTGTGTATATTTATCCAGCTGTTAATTGTGAAACCATGGACTCGACAGAACTCGCTGGAATATGTGTTTCTTGTTTCTTGTTGGGGGCACAATATTTTTAACTATTTTTAAAGATGTGTGTACATGATGATGTGCCATATGTTCGTTCGTGTTTCGATCTCCAATTTCCCCCTCGGCAAAGTTTGATGACCTTCAGATAGGACAGTGAGAGGGGAGCGGAGGGAGAGTGCTCTTAGTTGTATAAACACAACAAAGACTCAAAAATACTAATGGTTTATGTGTTTGTTTGCCTGCCCGAAAGAGTGAACTAATTGAAACCGACAATATCATTTCATTCCATTAATTTTCCTGCCTGTTCACTCTATCGAATGTATATTTCCTCTGCCCTTTTCTATGATAAACATCATGGGCAACATTTTTCATCTGAAAATTGATCAATTGAGTTTTTCTCAAAAATTTCTGAATACAGGAATTTGTCATTAATTTCAAAACAACAACAACACTAACAACGAGTTCAGGGATTTTCTTACACTGTGTCTTTTGTTCCAGTTTTTCCACATATTTTCCTTTAGTTTTCCCTTTTGTTTTCCTGCTGTCTTTTCTACCTGAAAATTTTCACAGTTTTAGATTTTTGCCTCTCGCTGTTCTTATCTTTTATTTATGCTTCTTTTTGCTTTGTTCTGCTTCTGCTTCTGCTGTGTGGGCGTGGCAGGGCGTCCTGCATCTACAGAGCTCTGAAATATATATAAGTGGGTTGGGTGGTGCAGTGGTTCCATTGTGGTATCTTTTTTGCGCTCTCTCTTAGCTCATTTCGTTTTCAATTTCGCGCTTTATCATTTCAGTTCTCGGTTCTCTGGCTTTTTGTGCGGTTCTCTAGAGAACTTTTTGACTTTAGCGCCAAACTTTTCTGGGCCGCATTTCAATCAAAAATGCTGTACATGAATGTATGTATATGTATCACAAACATTATGGGCGTTGGGGCAGTGGGCGTGGCCCGTATATTCAGCTATTGTTTTGCTTTTGGCTCTTGGCATGGCAAAAACTCTCAACTTGAAAACTCATTAAACAAAGTACACACACACAACAAAGTCAGCCAAGTGTAGGTGTGTGTGTGTGTGTGTGTAGTGGCATTACTAGTTTGTAGTTGTTGTTGTCGTTGTTGTTGTTGTACTTATTACTGTTATAATACCACACAGTTGAAGCTTCTACTCGACTCTCTTTGGCTTTTGTTTTCTTTTCACACCTTCAGTCATTTAAGCTCTCTTTGCCTCAGCAAATATGTTCCAAATGAAATTTGCATACCTAAAAGTGCTTAACAAAACAACACACACGTACACACACATACACACACACACTCGAGTATAGGCACTTGCTTGGCTTTAATTGTAAGAGGCAAAAAATGAGAACAACTTGAGGCAAAAAGTGATTTCCTTTGGTGTGTCGAATATAATATACCCTAGGTAATATTATGTAATATACCCTAGATAATATTATACAATATACTATTGATAATATTGTTTAATATACCCTAGATAATATTATATAATATACTATTCATAATACTGTATAATATACCCTTGATAATATTATATAATATATCCTTACTCTCGAAGATATCAGTTAGTATTGTTACAGACAACAGCAGAGGCTCTCTCGAGCTATTTTCTAGTCTCCATGGACTCCATTCTATCTGGCCTAATAGCCACACAAACTGTACATACCCCTTGGGCAGGGTATATGCCAAATTGTAGCACAATATCCAGCGCTGTTGCACGCATGTTTTTGCTTAGGGCTGGGCGGGGCGCCTCTCCACTTGCCCCCCTCGAATGATACCCTGTAAGTTGAGAAAAACTTTAGACCATAATTCACACGTAACTGCTGCAGGTCGTTCTCTTGCCACACAATGGTGCCACACGCTCGGCACTGTGTTGTTTTGCCATTTCAATTACCTTTGGCGAATTCCTAGAAATGTTTGCTATTCGGGCAAACAATTTAAAGTAAATCGGAAAAGTTTTCATTTGTTGCAGGCTCTCTCTTAATTGCCACGCCCACTGCCCACTGCCCACTGTGTGTGTTTAAAGGGCGGCCCTTGCTTAGATATAAAATAAAAAATTATGCACATAAATTCAAGCGCTGCTTTTCCAAGTCGTAAACTTTTCTGCAATGTTCGTTTTGCTTTGACTTTTCCCCCTTTCCGTTCCCCCCTCTTCATCCACTCTTCCCCCCTCTTCTATCTGCCTTTCGCTGTCTGTTTTGCTTACTCATTTGGCTTGGCACTTTGCAACGCCTTTGTTGGATTTCCCTAACTCGCTCGCCCTGAGTCATCTTTGGGGCATGCCCCTTCCGCCCCCTCCTGCCACTTCTTTAGCTTATATTTTATGGCTCTCTTTTTCTGTGTGTTATAAATTTACTCGAACTTTATGCTAAATTTTAAACAATTTGTTGTTGTTTTAGTTTTGGTCTGTAATTTTTCCAAACGGAAGCTGGAAAAGTGAAAAACCTTGGCTGTAGACTCGAAATACTTATGTATATGCAAATTAGTTAAGCGAGCAAAATGTGTAGAACAAATTGTGGCTTGATGATAACTTTTGCCACTCCCCCCCATATGTGGCACGAAACTAGTGTGGAGGCTGTGGCAGATTCAAGTTTTAATTGGATTTTGAGGGAAAAACTTTGCATGGTTAATCAGACTGCAGGAAAATTGCAAATTACATCTAATAAGCAAATAAACAAAAAAATTAGATGTTGAAATTAAAAATTTGCACAAAAATTGAGTAGAAAAGTTTCGAGAATAATTGAAATATTCTGATTCTGTTTAAGATTTGTTGCTTTCTTTTTCTCTCTCTCTGCCACAACAAACGGCACACACACTCTACCCCTCCCTGGGGTGTAAGCAACTTGATTAAGATCATAATCGTTAAAATTACTTGAGCGCAACTATTTTACGAGCAAATTACTATTTTTATTACTTATGCAGGCCAAGTTGAAGCTGAAGTCGAAGTCAGAGTCAGAGTCAGAGTCACAGTCGCCGAAGCAAGTTCAGTGCCTTGTGCGAGATTATATATGCCATTTCTCTCTGGTCAGGTTTTAACCTCCACCTCCCCCTCCCCCACTCTCCCCTCATTGGGCTGTAACTTTTATGGCTCCACATTGCAATCGTTGTTGCTGTTTCTGGCGAAAATTTATGCGCTTTGAGTAGTTGCTAGAGATTACGCAGCTGCTGAGGAGGAGGAGGAGGGGGCGGGGTCAAAAGGCTGCTTCCGCTTGCCTGAGTTCAGCCGAGATTCGTCCCCAAAAATGTAGTCAGGGTTATGTTTAAAGCCTGGGCAAAAGTTTACAGCGTTAACGTATCTGTATCGGCAGGGGGAAGGGGGAACATTTGTGTGTGCCTCTGTGAAAGATAAGACTGAGCGAAAGACAGGAATTTATTAAATAAATATTTGTTGAATAAATATAAATAAATGATATTATTTTTATTTCATTTTTTACTTCATAATTTCTTCACTCTCTTTAATTAAGTGATGCTATTTATCTTTAGTGAATTGACTTAATTTCGCATTTGGTTAAGCCACAGAAATACTTGAGATTTTGCGTTCTACATTAAAATTAAATGTTATATTCGGTGCTATGAGCCACTTGCCACCATTTTGGGCGTTGAATGCCCCACAGCGCGGCAACGTTAAGCGCTTAAAACTAGGCAACGCAAATTTTAGTTTCGCCAGACACAAAGAGCGACAATAACAAATTTTAGAGCACGCACACACACGGCGTATGCGTAACGTAACGGTGAAATTAGCCAACGCTTGTGGACGGCGACTAAAAGAGGCGTTCGAAAAACGCACATGGATTAAAGAGCTGGCAAAGGGGGGGAGAGAGAATGTGGGCGCAAGCAGGCATGGCATTTGGGTCTGGGGGTCGCACAAAGGACAAATGGCAGCAGTGGAGCTGCACGTGGAGCAGAGGGGAGGCAGAGCATGACGATGGGAAATTGGCGGTAACGACGGCGCCAACGGCAGAGAAGGTGGATAGCCACGGGCGTGTGGAGGAGGCATACAGAGTGATAAGGGGAGACTAGCGGAAGCGAGGGCATGTTGGAAATTTAACCGCTTATAACACCCTCAGCTCGTAGACACGCACACACACACACACACACATAGAGACACGCGCGCGCACACAGAAATTTGCTGGCGTCGCGTGGGGTGTGGCAGTGGGAGAGGGCGAATGTGCGGGAGGGTGGGAGGAAACAGCAGAAAAGCAGCCACAGCAGCTGAGTAGATTTTCGTGTTTCAATGTGTGTGTGTGTGTGTGTGTATGGAAAAGTTGTTACGTTGCGCGTGTGTCTGTGTGTGTGTGAGTGTGCCCCTGGACGTAGCAAATTCCCGGGCACACGGGCAGCAGTCTCAGCTTATGCTTGAGCTTTTCTGATTCAGTCAGAGCGATTTTCCTTCGATTTTCCTTGAGCATCTTTTGTGGCGATTTGTTATTGTATTACTTTCAGCTATTGTGTGTGTTAGTTTAACGGTGTGTGTGTGTGTGTGTGTGTGTGCGTGTGTTTGTATTTATGTATTTATGTATTTGCGTGATGAATTTTTAGCTGCCAGCTACGAGAATTTATTAGATTTTTAGTTTGATCAGCAGTGAAAATGAAGAACTAGCAAGTTAATTAGATTTAAGCGTTTGCCAAGACTATGTGAGTGTGAATTAGATAACATTCTCGCACATTCAATTATAAATATGTAATAAATAAATGTAATTGTAATTTGAAACGCAGTTACTGCAATGTGAGTTACAGATGTTCTTCTTCTTTAGCGTAGTTACAATGAGAGGGTGGAGAATGATTGAACAGAAGACAGTTCTCCCAACTACTTAACGATAACAGGGTCTAACACATGGCAAAAGAAATATCAGTTAACATCAGCGATAAGCCTCTACTCTCAGAGAACACTCTTTCCATTATCCGCTCGAAGCTATTACAAGAACAAAATGCACGCATTCAACGTAAACTTTACAGTATGGCTATAAAGAAAACTGTCCTCTAACTCTATAAAGTCGTTTATATAAAGTTTTATTTACTACAAAAGAAATCACATTGTCGAAGCTATTACAAGAACAAGATGCACGCATTCAACTATGTAAACTTTACAGTATGGCTATAAAGAAAACTGTTGTCTATCTCTATACAGTCGTTTAAGTCTTATTTGCCACAAATGAAATCACATTGTCAAGTTGACTTCATATTGTTATACATACCATTATTATGATGCCTTATTAATTGCATTACAATACAAATTGCACATTTATATATTCATTGGCATCTCTAATGATATACACTTACTACTAGTTCAATTATATTGTCGACTTTCGCTAACTCAATTTGACTTGGCTTTAAGTGTGCTCAACTATGAGCTGCCTCAGCTTATACTGCGAGGCCTTGAGGCCATCGTCAGCGTCTCCTCTCATCAACGTCATTATCTCTCTGCCCCATCATCATCCTCATCATCTCTCATTTCTAATTTCCCATCTCTCATCCTAACTGAGGCAGCCTTGACAGCTGTTTGGCTACGACTAAACCCATCTACTCATGCTCATATGTGGCTATGGCTTTGGCTTTTATTTACTATTTGCTCTGGGGCCTCGCACTTTTTTGAATTTCACAATTTTGTAACCAGTAAACTAAACTAAACATAAACTCGGCTCGACTGCAGCTCTGTTCAAATAAAAATCAGCAGTTTGTTGAGCCAGTTCATCAGTTCAACTGTCCGTCAGTGGGTCCATCTGTTTGTCACTTCGTCAACGTCCTTCAGCGGATTTTTAGACGTGCTCATGCATATTTACCAGTGTGGCCGGTACGCCCACTGCCACGCCCCATGTGCTGCCTCCAGAGAGCTTACTGTTGTCCTGTGTCCCCAGTCGTCCCCCCTCGCTTTCATATGTGCATAAATTTCAACGCATATTGCCCCAGTCGGCTTGCCCCTAGGCACAGGACATCATTCTGCAGGCATTGTCTGACTTCTGGCTGCTTGGGGAGACTATCATCGACTATCCTATTTTTTCTCTCTGTTTTTTTTTCTCTAGTCCCCTTTTTATTTGTTCTTTTTATATCGAGTTTTTACACATGATATACCCCTTGTATTCGCTTGGTTTAGGTAATCCAATTCATAACAATACAGAAAGAATCGTTCTAGAATACGCAGTGAGCCATAGATACTCTTAATTGGTGCAGGTATAGCTTACCCTTATACTATATACCTAAATAAATTTAGCATTATATTAGAGTACATATATACAAGTATTTATTGGTTATATAAAAGGTCTGGAGTTGTGCATATAATATATACTAAATTCGAAATTAGCAGACTACAACTTTTGTCCTAACACACATTTTTAAAGCCCTTCATTCCCTTTTGACTCCTCGTCATCCAGAGCGTCTTCGAAAGAGTCTTTCAGAGCGTCTTTCAGGGCGTCTTCCAGAGCGTCTTCCAGAGCGTCTTCCAGAGTGTCTTCCAGATCTTTCTGTGGTTCGTCACAAGGTACCTTGGGTGTTGGTGGAGTCTTGGAGAAGAGGAAGCGGGCCACGCCCTTGCCAATAGGCTCATAATTTCGTGCCGCAATTGGATCATAGTCCTCGGGTATATTATGCGAATTGACATAATAGAATAGATGGAACCACAGAGCGAACTCGTAGTTTTCCAAGTAATGGCCGAGGACTAGTGTTTCTATAATTGGCGGTGGCTCGACTTCGATGAAGCAAAAGGCGTTTTCCAACTGCCTAAAGTTTTCCATATACTCCCACAGTTGATTGCAAGTAAATCTCACCATTTTCATGCGGATTATTCCTGGGAATAGGCTGTCCATCATGTTGCAGTAAGCTGCACCTGTGGACAGCTCTTCCACACTACTCAAGTTGCATCCCAGTTTGGAGTTATACCATTTTATGATCTTGCTTATGGACAGTCCTGGGGAGTTTCTTATCGCAACCACACTACCGTTTCTTGGCAACTGAATGTCAAACGCATCCAAATTCTTTTTGTTCTTGCGCTGCAGAGAATTCATCGTGGTAGGACTTTCAATTTCGATTTGTGTTTATAAAGAATACTAAGATTTTGACCAGTTTAATAAACCGAGTGGAAATTATATAAATTAAAATCAATGGTGTTAAATTTTTGAAAATTTACGAACTTATGGCTGTAAAATTAGTGTAAAACAGAAGGAAATAGATTTCGAAAGCCTATACCTACATGTAAAGTCTGAAAAGCCGACTTGATGCAACATTTGAACGAAAATTTTTAATTAAATGAAGTAAATATGTAAGTAGAGTTTAGGTATTCCATTTTATTAACTTATTTAACGTCAATTATAGTATATGCAGAGGACTGATAATATAATAGCATTATATTTAAATTCAAACGAATAAAAAGTAAAACAAAGTTAGTAAAATGCTTACTTGGATCAAGACTGATCCAAACATATATGTATATATATATTTTGGAATAAGTATATATTGTTATACAAAAGGTACATAGTTGTGTATATAATTTATACTAAATTGGCCGAAAATTTCTTCTCTTTTTTCAATAATATTTTTGTCCAAACACTACTTGCCGTTATTCTCATTTTCGCTCCACTTTTTGCCCTTCAGAGCTCCGAATCTAGGTGCTGGTGGAGTTTTGGAGAAGAGAAACCGGGCTGCCCCCTTAGCTATTGGCTCATGGTTACGGGCCGCTATAGCATCGTAGTCGTTGCGCAGGTTTTGGGCGTTGGCCAAGTAGAACAGATAGAACCATTGGGCGAACTCATAATTATCCAAGTATCGCCCTCGTACTAGTCGTTCAATTATGACCGGTGCCTTGATTTGTATCATGCAAAATGCATTTTGTAACTGCCGAAAGTTGTCAATGTATTCACACATCTGATTACATGTGAATCGCACCAATTTCATTCTGATTGTCCCGGGAAACAGGCTGTCCATAAGGTTACAATACGCAGCTCCTGTGCATAGTTCCTCCACGTTCTTAAGGCAGCAGCCCAGTGTGGAATTAACCCATCTTACTATTTTCATTCGTGACAAACTCGGAGAGCTTCTTAGCGCAACGACATTGATGGCTTTAGGTACCGGTAAGACATTAGTCTTGCTTGAGTTGCTCTTAGTTCGTGTAGAGTTCATTGTGTTGGAATTAATTTGTTGATAAACTTCGATTTGTTTATTATTTACAACCGATTTTCTAAGATTTTGACTTGTGGTCTAGTACTGTAAATAAATTAAAATAAATAATGTTTCAATACTGGAAATTTCCTACCTGTTCGTATAAAATCAGTGTAAATATGAGGCAAGTTTCTGTTTCGAAATGCCTCTACCCACAGGAGGGGAGTGTAAAGCCTACTTGATGCCAAATATAAACGAATATTTGAAGGCAATTTACAATAGAGTTTAGTATATCTGGCGGTTGCTTCCGTCTGATCCGTCTGCCATTCGCACACTTGAGACCATTTGAAGGGTTTGCTGAATTTGCTGTTGACATTTTTCTGTTTTGTTTCAGCAAAATAAAAAGCGGAGAAATGAAAAAATCCAAATTGTATTTCATGTGCCGCCTGTGACTGCAGTCACTTGAGATTCGGAGACTGATGCTGAAACTGAAACTGAGTTCCAGTTTACTATGTATTGTTATGCATTCCCCCCTCCACTCTCCCCTCTCCCAGCCCTTCCGAATAACCCCTATGCAGAACCTCTTGAGTCGACAACTTATGCTTATCAAGTGACTGAAAAAAATATCTTAAATATTTTATGGGAAATTTATGGGCAGAGCAGAAGTTGCACAGATCTGTGGAGTGTGTGGAAAGTATTATGGGAAATTATGGAAAATCTTTCAGCAGAACTTTCCGTAGTATAATAGTATAACATTTCTTAATTAATACTTTTCATATGTCTAATTAATTCTCTTTCTGTTTGCTTCTTTTCAGGTAAGTGGAAACTTCAATTAGAATTTTTTCGGGTACACTGTGCGTCATGGATCGGTAAACAGTTATAAGCTGGAGCCAAGAGATTGTAAGTTAATGCTGGAAAAACCGCAAAAAGGGGGAGGCGAGGGTGAAGCATGCGTGTGTGTGTCATTAAAGTGGTTCTGTAGTACTCGCAGTCTAGTGTAATGGTACTTTATACCTTTCCCCTCTGTCTCTGCAACCGCAATAAAAGCTGAACAAAAAATTTAATTTGAGCGCCACATTTTGCTGTCGTTGACTTTTACGCGCTGCTGCTCAACAGCAACAACAACAGCAGTAACAATAAAGTATCTACAACAGCAACAAAGTATCTACAACAACAAGTTATTTAGCCTAGACTCATTTACTAAACTTTTATCTATGCAAAAAGAGTCTCCATCGTTTTCCGCTGGAAAATTTATATATTGTAATTACAATGCGAAAATGTTAATGCCTAGAGGAGTAGGAGTAGGAGGCCCTCGTCTTAACGCTCTAATGCCTTCTGGCGCTGCTGCACTTTGGCAGGAAAAACGAAACGGAAAAATGGGAAAAATCAAAAACTGTACAACGCGTTTAAAAACGCATGCAAAACGCGCGAGACTTTTGACCTCATTAAGCGTAGGCGAGGGGGCGCGGGGGAGACACAGGTGAGCCTCAGCTTCAGGTTTTAATTAAAGACTCCACGCCTAATCCACTTTTAATGCTGCCTAGAGCAGGGGAGCGGAAGGAGAGGGAGCAGAGAGACCACAGCGTAGAGAGTATATTAAATTTTTATTAGAATTGTGGAGGTGTGTGTGTATAGTAGTATATCTCGCTTATTGTTGTTGCTATCATAATAAAAAAGAACGCACAACTGTCGCCCGGCACTGACCTCAAAGTGGAGATGGTTGGTGAGGGGAGGGAGGGGCATGGCACGGGCTGTGTGTACAATTATAATTCTTTGCCATTTTATTATGTCTTTTATGATTATTGAAATGAGCAGCATTTAATTAGTTCAACTGCAGCAGCTGCTCTCTTGACTCCAGGAATTAGTAGAAGGAAAGAAAAACACGACACATAATTGACTGAAAGTTACACTGTAAGAAAAGAGTGTTAAGAATGAGGTTTGAAAGAGACTGATACTTCTTCTACTACAAGAAACTCCAAGTAAAGTCTCTCAATACATATACCTACAGTCAGTTGCGTCCGACTGCAGCACTACTTTTATAATGAGCTCGATTGTGCAACAACAATTTGGTTGAAAGCGAAAAGCCAAATGTTGTGGCACGTTGCAAGTAAGCTGCTGCAGCTGTTGACAAAGCGAGCGTTGGGCACTAGAAAATTATGTTTATGTTTATGTCTAAGAGGCGAGAGCACATGAGCTGACTGACGGTGGGCGTGGCATGGCAGCTAGGGAGTGGGGCAGCTGATGAATCAGACCAAAACTCTGAACAAAGCATGACAATTTAAAAGTTTCCATTATCTTTGGCTTTGGCTTTATCTCAAGTGTGTGTGTCTGAGTGTGTGGTCAAAAAGTGTTGTTGCTCAACACACACACACACACGCACACTCATACACCTCTTATTGGGTCACAACTGTCGACGGCTTGTCAGAGTGTGTCTGATGTTCGATCAACTCTTTGGGAGTCTATAAATAAGCTTTCAATTGAGCTGTTGCCCTCCTCCCTCCCCCCACCACCCCACTCAAATGTGAGGCAGTCGAGTGTAAATGAATACCGAATGTATTCAGCAACTGCTCAGTCTGCCCTCGCTGCCCTTTTCCGACTCGCAGATGCTGTTAAGCCCTTTTTCAAATCAATCAACGCCTTAAAGCCGCTAATTTGTTGTGTCCCTCCACCCCACACCCCACTCCCTCCCCCCACCAGAGACTGTTTGATTAATTGAATGCTTTTTAGGTCTTTTTTTGTATGTTGTGTTTTGTGAATGCAAAAAGAATTTTCGTAATAAAAATGCAAAGCAAAGTTGAAGTTGTTCCAAGTTGTTGTTATGCGGACTGAGAGCGAGTTGTCTCGAAGTGGGTTAGTGGCACAGCGGCAACAGTTGCAGCCGTCGCAGCAACAGCAACAACTACAACAACAGTCGCAACGTGACTGCGACGTCGACGTCGAAATGTTGCTGCATTTGTTGCATGTAATTTATTTACATTTGTGTGCCACAGCGTCATGTTGTGTTTTTTTCTCTCTAACGAACAAACGAAAAACGAATACAAAAATTCGAACAGAAAATATTTTTGCTTTTTGCTTTGACATTTTATTTGTTGTTTGGTCTTTTTGTATTACGACTTTTTGTCAATTGTTTTGCCTCAAGGCCAGTCGCTTGGTTTTTCTTGCATTTTATTATTATTGTTGATGCTTAAAGCCAAGCTCTGTTATAATTAGCTCAGAGTACGAGCGTTTATCGCCTTTTGTTGTGTTTTCCATTCAGAGATCGGCCAATTTTTGATACCTGCCCCACAAACCGCGAAAAACTACCACCGCCACAATTTAAAAGAAACAAACTTGTGAGTCAGCATACAATGAGCATATAGCAACCTTAATTTGTGCTGTGAATTGTGACCCAATCGGTTAATAAACACCAGAGATATTCAATATTCAATTTCCTGTACTATGTAATGCGGAAGCGGCGCGAGCGTATGTGTGGTTGCATGTGACTTTGTGCTATGTGTGCATGTGTGAATGTCTGTTACAGGGTCTTCTACTGTCGGTTGCATCCGACTGTAGCTTTCAGAGTTTTTCTTATTGTTGATGCTTAAAGCCAAGCTCTGTTATAATTAGCTCAGAGTACGAGCATTTATCGCCTCTTGTTGTGTTTTCCATTCAGAGATCGGCCAAGGTGCTAGAAAATATCTCATTCTGATTGGAGTTGTTGCCGAGGTGCGGCCAACATTATTCGCTGTTAATTAAACTGGCAAAATATAGCCAAATAAGGCAGCAATTAGTATACGGATATGCATCAGAATTTGTGAGGTAATTTGCATAAAATTGTAGTTAACACCTTTTTTTTTCGTTGACTAAAAGTAACAATTTTAGTTGGTTTTTTAAGAGAATATATACTGACTAGAAATATCGATGTATTATAAAGTAAAGATCAATGTGTCTAATGTTTTCTAAAACATTCATTAAATCGATTGAGATATCGATGTATACATTAATTTGTATAAAGATATATTCAGCTAAAATACAGGTATAATTATAAGTAATAACATGTTGCATGATATCAACGCCCTCAATTAACTTTCTATATTATTATCACCGTATTAATTATTCATAAATAAACTATAGTTGCATATCATATGACCCATACGTCATGTTGTCCCCATATTAAACAGTCTTTAGCTTTGCTCTGCATATTCATTTTATTTGCTTGCATTGGGTTCGTTTTCATCTGCAGCTAATTATTATAATTATGCCTAATTATGCTTAATCATAATTAAAAATAATTAAGTCTGCTCTCGTTGCGTATTTAGTGCGCTTTTCGTATTGTGCAGCCTCATTTAAACTCTATTAAAAAGCATGCGGAGAGGCAACAGTCGAGCGCCACCGATAGTAGACGTTATACAGATAATTGGAAAGAAACTATAACTAATCGACCCTTTTGCGCTCACCAAGTACAGGCTCTAACAACATTTGCCTAAGATACACTTATTTAGGCTCTGTCACTACCCCTACTCACTCCAGCCCCTGTGGCTTTTATGTCTATAAAAAAAGAGGAGTTTTTCTTCTTTTGTTGCTCAGGTTTTTCTCTTCTTCTGACTTGCAATAAAAGCAACACAAACAAATAGTAAATAAAAAAGTACCAGACAAAATAATAAACAAAGTGCAGGCAGAGAAAGAGTAGATAGAGTTGTAGGCATAACAGCAGTCATATGAGTGTGTGTGTGTGTGCGAGTGTGTGTGTGTAAACATTTCCCGTGCAGTCGTCGTCGTCGTTCCATGTGTTTTTCCTCCACACTTTTCTTTTCTCTTCTAGTTTACAATTTTTCCAACTTTTGACCCAGTTTTCATGCGTCTCTTATTGTTTTGTTTGCTTTAAATTTGCTTTCTTGAAGTTTTATCAAAAGATAAGCAGACATTAAAATGGCTTTAATAATTTCCATACGGAAAAACTTGAAGAGAATTCAATTGCCAGTTGCAAATGGAAAATGGAAAATATACGCAAATAAATTGCAATGAGAAATGCAGCAGAACAGAATTTCGATTTGCCATTGCCTCTGCCTCTGCCTCTCTCTCTGCTGAGTCGAGCACGTTTTTATGTCATGTGCATAAATTGTAAGCAAAACTTATGACAGCCCCCCTCCCGCCACGCCCACAAAAGAGAAACAAGTTGAAAACAAGTAGTAGTAGTAGTAGAAGCAAAAGGTGAGCCAGAGAGTGGAGTGGAAGGGGGAAGTAAAGGCTACTGCAAGTAGAAGATTGTTAAGTGCATTAAATGTGGATTAGAGCAAATGGCGAAGCAGAGGAGAAAGAGGAGACATAGAAACAGAAACAGAGATAATCTGCACACACATTTCATATTGTCAAATTGACAAAGTGTGAAGAGCCGACTGAAGTTTGATGAGGATTAAGAGTTAAGTCATTTTGGAATTGAAATTTAATTAAACCCAAGCAAATTTATTGTTAAGTTTTATTGATAAGCATTGAAATCTGCTGGAGCATGAAACGTGTAGTCAAAAGTCTCGAAATTATAATCATAGCTTGAGGCAGGCACGTGCTGAAAGAACTGTAAACTTATCAGAAACACAATAAGACAGAAAGCTTTTGTTGTTAGCGGTGCTGTTGTTGCTCTGTTATCTTAGCTGACAAGCTGGGAAATCTGTTTAGAAGGCAGCAGCAGCAGAAGAGCTGAGCTGAGGCACGTCAGCGATGCAGAAAGTTTTTGCCAACATATGCAAAAAAAAAAAAACAGGAAAACAAGAAAACTACGTCAAAAACTATTCAATGCGAGGCAGAGAGAGAAGCGACTGACAGTCAGAGCCAATAATGGAAAATCGCATAACACTTCAAAACTGTCAGACCGACAGACAGACAGAAACTGCGCGCTGCCACGCCCACATTGGCGCCCCCTAAAGCCACTCAAAACTTGGCATTCAATGCCACAACCGAGCACTGACAGGGATGAGAGAGAGAGAGTGAGCCAAGTGATTGCAGATGTTAAGACAGTGGGAAGAAGGGAGGATGAGGAGGAGGAGGGGCGCAATTGCAGTGACATTGTGGCTGTGGCCAAAAGGAAAATCACTTGATATAATGACACTTGTCGGCAGCGTCAAGCGCTCATCTGCTTGCCTCCTCCTCGTCAACGTCAGAGCAGAGGAGACAGTAAGACTGATAACACGCTTAAAGTCAGGCTCTCTGCTCTCTCCACTGTCCGTCCGTCTGTCTGTCTCTGTGTCTGTTTGTTTGCCACCTGATAGCACGACAAATTGACACGACGAGCATTTCGGTAATTGGCCTGCGGCTGCCACACACAGCTTGAGTGTAAGAGGGGTGGGGTGCGGTGTGGAGACAGTCATAAGCTTTAACTGCTAATTGAAAAGCAAGAGTCAATGCTAGTTTACAATATTATAATTTTAAGACGTATTAAATACACTCTATGCCATAAGGTATAATCTAAAACAATGTTCCCATCTATTTAAGCGATGCCCTGCGGATGTACAGACTGTACCATAAACAAACAAGGGGTGTATGTGGTTTGTACCGTAAGAATCAATCAATTATAAGTCCAATCTGAATAATATTTAATACTCCCAATTCCTTCAGTCTTTAACTGAGCTCTTTTAGCCTGTACCATAAACACATAAGGGGTATATGTAGTTTGTACCGTAAAGAAGATTAGGAAGATTCAATCAATTATAAGTCCAATCTGAATAATATTTAATACTCCCAATTCCTTCAGTCTTTAACTGAGCTCCTTTAGCCTGTACCACAAGCAAACAAGGCGTATATGTAGTTTGTACCCTAAAGAAGATTAGGAAGAATCAATCAATTATAAGACCAATCTGAATAATATTTAATACTCTCAATTCCTTTAGTCTTCAACTGAGCTCTTTTAGCCTGTACCATAAACAAACAATGTATGTATGTAGTTTGTACTATACAGAATAAAGCAATTATATTTGAGTTCAATCAGATTATTACTCAATACGCCTAAACCTTATTAAAACTTAGTCCCTCAAGCGGTAGGTTGCCTCCGACTGATCTGTTCGCTTTGCCTTAATGGTTCAAGGATGCCTGCAGCTTTTGATCTGAGCTGAGGCTGTTTGAACTAGTCAGTGGAAGTATTATTAACTGCTAATTGATTTTTCGTTTTGTCTCTTCTTCTTCGTTTTTCATTTATAATTTGTCAAAAATGTTTTCGGTTTTTTATTGCTTTGACTTTTGGCTTTCAGTTTGGTGATCTGGAACCACTATGGTACTCTTGGCAGAGTTCTGACTGGTCTCATGCCCTTAAAGGTCAAGCTGTCTGTCCGTCTGTCTGCCTGTCTGTCAGTCTAGTTGTTTGTATTGTTGTAGTTGTTGCTCTTGCTTTTTTTTCCTTTCTGATGATTGAAATGCCAGCAGAACTTTTTGGTAAAGGGCCATCATAATTAGCGGCATATTTTGTATAATGAGCCTCCCTCTCGGTGCTCTGAGCTCTGAGCGCTGAGTGTTGTAATAGCCACGGGGCTTAACTTGAGTTGTGCCCTTTTCATTTCAGCCAACTTTGGCTAAAGGTTAAATGTTTAGAGAGTGCGCAGAACTTTAGTCTTGGCCTGGCCAAGGGTTCTCAAGAGTTGCCATTGCCTGAAGTTTGTTTAAATTAACAACGAGTTCAAGTGCTTAATTGATTTGGCATTAAGCAATTTCTTTGAGACTGTAGTTGAAATTTGACAATTGGATTGGCATAAAGAGAAACTACACTGAGAGATAATTCGATGATAAACACTAGTTAGTTTCTTCTGTTCACCTGGGTTGTTTCTAGGTTCTTTAAGTTAGCACTAAGTATACAAATTTCGCTTTAAATTTATTGCCATAGTTTCTCTGAAAGTTCTCCGAGTGCATGCTTAACATTTCTGCACAATATTTTGCATTTAATAACAAGTCTTGCACATTTCGCTTGGCCGCAATCTGTAACCTCGTTTGCCCATGGTCTTATTAGGTTAGAGTGGCGGGCCTTATTTCGTTTTCATTTTTTTTTCTTGCCTCCTCCGTAACACATTTATCAGCAAATCAAATAGACGGACAGTAGGCAAGCTTAGCCTCGCTTTTCCCCTCCACCGACTGTCTGTCCGTCCGTCCGTCTGTCTGTGTTTTTTTCCCTCGCTTTTGGGCCAATAATGTTGGCAGTTTCCTTGTCGCTTGGCTGCGCCTCAGTGTGGCTTATTGAGCGAGCGACTCAACTTGGCTTGGCCGTTGTCAATTACCCTACAAACCTCAGCGGCAACAACTGCCACTGCAACTGCAACAACTACTATTGTGGCACAGCTGATTGTCTTTCATAATCGTCGTTATGTGGCAGGGTCTTGCTGCCACCTGGCTGCCGAGGCGTGGCCTTAGCTGACTCAATGCAGCTGCGTCAAAGTTCAAGTTGTTGCACGACGACGCTCTACGCAATTTATATATATGTATTTTTTCTGCTGCTGTTGCAGGTGTGTCTTGATTTTTTCACTGCTTCCGTTTGACTGCTGCCCCACTTGCCTCTTCCCCCGTCACATTATTATTTGCGCTTCACGTCATCAGCAACGACAACAACAATTGCAATGCAGATTGTTGACTGAGCACAAAAACAACATTTGACTCTATATTTCTCACCCTTTGGACACTTGTGGAATAGAGACTCCTCCTTCTCCCCCTCCCAGCTCATCAGCTGCCACTGCCTTGTGGTCAGCTCCTGTGTAAATTGCCACTAAGAGTGTTGAAGGTGCTGCACTTGCTTTGTCATTAAAGACAAACTAAAGAGCGGAGGGGGAGGAACCTTTTATATACTTATAATATTCATATTAAATTATGCACACTGCGGGTTTTTATGTCTGCGGCTTACACGGCACTCAAATTACAGCAGCAACAACAACAGCAGCAGCAAGAGCCACAACATTAACATTAGTCTCAGTCTCATCCTCAGACTCAAGCTGTGTCTTCTGTTCTACTCGAGTTTCTTTTGCTGCTCCTTCTTTAGCTCCACTTTATTTCTCCTTTTTCTCTTTTTGTGCCAGGAAACTTTCCTGTGATTTTTTATAAATATTTTGTATACATAACTGTAAAGTTATTTCCTGCAGCATAAAATACTTTTAGAGCTTCGGCTCAGCATAATTTGTTTTGGCCCGGAAATCTGTTAATTAGCCGAGTCTTTATAGCCTTCTTTATGGCCAGAGAGAGCGCATGAAATCTTTAAATGAATCTATTAAACTATGCACTTAACTATGGCTATAATTCTATCAATATATATAGAACTTTGCCAAGTCTTATTCAGTTTCCATTAGCTTAGTAGAACAGGCTAAGTTTTCAAAGCAAAGTTCCCTTGTGTAAGGCAATAAAAGTTATTAATAAAAGCAATCTAAATTGAGTTAAACTTTACTTTATATAATTTCATTCACTTATTTTTATTTTAGTTAATTTATTTTATTTTATTTTTTATTCTTTATTTTTTGCTTTATTTTTCTAGTTCAATTGAACCCTTTCGATATCACTCGTATGGTTGTAATTGAATAATGTGCGTTGCGCCCCCTACTTTCTCACTGTCATACACACACGCACACTCGCACACACACTGGCACACTCATCCGTTTATAGTAATCAATAAAGCAGAGGGGGAGGGGGTGGGTGAAACCTGAAGTGAAGTGAAAATTGAGGCTGAAGTTGGCCTAAAGCAAACGTTGGTCCTTTTGTCATGACAAATCGCTTAATTAAAATGCGCAAACGCCCCAATAAATATGCAACTGCCACAGCGACATGTTGTTGTTGCAACATGCAGCAAGTGTTGTTGTTGTTATTGTTGTTGCAACTCAACGCTCAATCGCTTTGCTTTGCTTTGCTCTGTTGTCCCCTGTTTCTCTCTCTCAATAATTGTCTATAATTTTAGTTAATTTATTGCAAATGCTTTCAGCAACATGCTGCGTGTGCTGTGGCAAGTTGTTGCTGCAACATGTTGTTGTTGTTGTTGTTGCTGCAGTGCTGCGTGTAATCGAAACCGAGGCAAGCCGCACCGAATCATTGATTTCCTGCGCATTTCATGAGCTTCGACAAAACGAAGAAGACTGACTCGAAACGCAGACGACGCATCGATTTCACGCCCCTTACCTCCCCCCACCCTCTTGTTTAGTAGATCTGCAGTGCAACTGAGTTTTGTCTACATTTGCTGAACTGGTTCTCGCTCTCTCGAGAGCTCTGATCTGAGCTGCGCTGAGCTGAATGTTTAGTCTGGTTTTGTTTCACTTTTTTCTTATTCTCAGTAGTTTATAAACTACTTTTTTCTTCTTCTACTGCTGCTGCTGCTGTTTCTTCTTCTTCTGCCTCGTCTTAGTTCACATGTGCTGGTTTCTTTTCTTTCTTTTTATTTAGAACTTGTCTCGCTCACGGAATGAGACATGGAAGTAAAACTAAATTCATTGAACTTTCGCATGAAAACGCTCTCAAGGTTATCAACTTTGCGACTGTGTGTACGTCCGTCTGTCCCCCTGTCCCCCTGTCCCTCTGTCCGTCTGTTCCGATCGTGAAGCGAGCAACAACAACCAGTGGCAAGAGGCAAGCGCTGATGACGACTTGCGAGTCGCCTTGTGCTGTGCTGCTTGGTTCTCTATGGTTTAGAGACGTCTCTCTTTTCAGTTTTATTTTTTGTGTTTTAGTGGGGTTTATTCAACCTGACATTGCTCTGGTCGTTTCACTTGTTTTTGGTCAATGCACGACACGACACGCCCTGAGCAGCTACTCCATATCGTATACTACTACATAAGCAGTCGACTCGTCCCTCCCCCGCCCTTGACCCCCTCTCAGTTTATTGTATGCTGACTGCAGAAATAAATCAAATCAAATTTACTTGAAATTTGTTTTCAAATTCTGTGGAAATTACGCGAGTCTGAGACGCGTTTTGTTTCGGGTCGAGTTCCTGTTCCCATCTTAATTTAATAACAAATAAATGTTCATCGAGTTGCTATCAACTCGCAAATGTTGCGGAAATATTTCATTTAATATGTTAATAAATAATAATATTTAAATGGAATTCATGAAGTATTATTCAAGTAATATATTAAAAATTCAATATAAATTATTTTATAAATTCAGTATAATTTGTATTATAAATTCAGTATAAATTGTGTTATAAATCCACTGAAAATTATATTATAAATTCACTATAAATTATATAATAAATTCAATATAAATTGTAATATAAATTCAATATGAATTATATTAAAAATTCAGCATAAATTGTATTATAAATTCAGCATAAATTATATTATAAATTCACTGTTAATTATATTATAAATCCAATATAAATTATATTATAAATTTACTATAAATTATGAAATAAATTCAATATAAATTATATTAAAAATGCAATATAAATACATAATAATAAAATATCTGTCTTACACGCCCCTTCAACTGCTTTCAATATTTTCGCTGTTTTTATGCCCAACTTTTGGTCATATTTCTTTGCCATATTCCAATTGAAAGCGCATTAAACACACACACACACTCGCACACACACACCCTGAGAGCGAGGGAGTTTAGGCACAACAATATTTTGTCCGTCCACCCTATCAATAACTAATTTTATGTGCGCTCCCCAAAAACACATTTGATTCCCCCTCAATTCTAATTCCAGACAGTGCGCTGCCCCCTCCCCCCTCTGCTGCCCACAACATGTGTGTTTTTCTCACCCTTGACGCACTTTTTTTCTGTTGATTTGATTTAAGGCCGCACATTAAAATGAAATGGTTTTTTTTTTTCGCTCAGGATGTGCGTGTGTGTGGGAAAGTGTGTGTTAACGTGGGCAGCTTGTTCAAATTTTGTGTAGTGCCTCAGTCGGACGCCATGTGCTCAGTGTCTCCATAGTATCTCCATATGACACGCTATCTGTTGTGCTGCTGCATAGACTGAGCATACCCTCTGCTCTTGCGAGGTACAGGTCTTGGCATAAAAAATCATTTTTTGCTTGTTCGCTGAGGGCCAGTCAGCATTTGCTGCCACATGCATATATTTTATTCCTTTTTAGCAATCATTTATCAAAATATTGCCACATTAATAACGCAGACGAACTCTGACCTTACTGTACAGCTGAGGGAAGACCTTCGTTCGGTCTGTAGCCAAACTTTTGGTGATGTATATTTTTGTTTGTGGCAAATTTTAGTTTAGAATTTAGTTCGAGAGTCGCCCTAAAAGTTCTATAACCGAGCATATATTATTTATTTAAAGTTGTCTTCTTCTTTTCAGTCTCAAAGAGACTCACCTGTGCCTCCCCCTCCTCCCCCTTGTAATTACATTTTGGGTTAGCCTCAATTTCAAAGCAATTTTATATGCAAGACCAGAACTGCTAAGCGAATGTGAATGTGAATGTGAGTAGACTCATACTGTATGCAGGTGAGTGTGTGTGTGTGTCTAACCGTAATTACGTGGTATGTGTGGAGGGTACCGAGGTCTCTCTCTCTGCGACTGCTCAGCGTGTGTCTTATTTGTTAACCAAAACTTCTCTCGCTGTTAAACAGCATAATTACATGCCACAACTGCAACTGCAACTGCAGCAGCAACAGCAGCAGGTAGACAAGACCTGGTCAGGTACACAGAGAGGCAGGCAGACTGACGGACTGAAGTCTAACTATTGCGTGTCAGCTGAGTAGAAGTGGAGAGGAGAAGTTGTAGAGGGGGAAAACTACGTCAGTTGAGTTGAAAATTCGTCTAGTTGCCTCACTGTCTGACTGCCTGTCTATCCACTGTCCACTGACCCTGCCCCAACTCCTGCAGCCTTGTCTTCCCTGTATACCTCTATGTAATGTAGTACATGGTTAGTTTTGTTGCCTTTTTTGTGACTCGTTAAACGACAATTTTGAATGCCAGACACGAAGGAAAAATCCCCCCACAGACCAAAAAATAATAACATGAAATAATGTTGAGAAAATCTATAAACCAAACCCCAGTTCAGGTGTCGGTCGCTTCCTGTCTACAAATGTGAAAACTATTCAAATTTCCCAAACCCAAAACCCAAATAGAGTCGCACACTCTAAGCATGTTTTGACAGAGTTGTAAAAATCAAAGCAATGCCAAGACATTTCATTATGCTTAACAGAATATTGATTTACCTATTTACATAAGTAATTATTATACAAAGAACGTGTAATAACGAACATAAAGATGGGGACTGAAAAAAAGAAGGGCACTCCATATGCTCAAATATTTTCCTTTATAAAAATCGAATAGTCGCCTTTCTACGTGATTCTCAAACATTCGATTGAGTCCTAATGTGAGCCTCTCTATGCGATTCTCAAACATTCAAATGAGTCCTAATGTGAGCCTCTCTATGCGATTCTCAAACATTCAATTGAGTTCTTATGTGAACCTCTCTCTGCGATTCTCAAACTTCAACTGGGTCTCAATGTGAGCCACTCTATGCGATTCTCAAACCTTTTACTGAGTCCTAATGTGAGCCTCTCTCTGCGATTCTCAAACATTCAATTGAGTTCTAATGAGTTCTCTCTATGCTATTCTAAAGAAGTCACAATACTTGGTTCTAGCGGCAGCTTTTTCTCTCTGTGTAGAATGTAGAAAATTGTAATTTATTTGCTCAGTCCTTTGCTAAAAATAAGTTGAGCATCTTTCCGTTCCATGTTAAGTTGTTTAGCAGCTAGTAGTTCTCGCTTTTTATGACAAAATCCTTCATTTCCTGTCTTGAGATACTTTTTATGGCCTGAGGCGCAATTATGTTGCCTTTGCGCCTGTCTTGGCTCTGCTGTTGCCTTTCTAATTGTGGCTTGTACTTGTACTTGATTGTGGCACACTCACACTCGCACACACTACGCCCTTCTGCTGTCCTTGAGGGGTAGGGGGGTAGCTGTGGTACTTGTGGCGTGTGGCATGTGTGGCAATGTGTGGACTTCCGTTTCCGCTTTGTTGTTGCCTGCAATTTTGTAGAATATTTTGTAGACAAAACTTAAATGGCAATTAAATTGTTGCTGCCTTCAGTTGCAGTGTCTCTGCACGAAATTTAAATGAACTTAAAGGCACTTCCGCTTAGTCGCTTTCGCTCGCTCGGAAATGCACATAAAATGCAATAATTATGCATATTACGCATACGTAATGCAGTCCAGCCCCAGCCCCAGGCCAGGGCACTTTTTGGGTTAACAACAAGCAGCTGTAATAACAGGCAACAGGAGGCGGGGAGGGGAGGGGGGACTCTCTGCCACTTGAAGTAGAATATAAACCAGTTTGCAGCCTGTTTTACTGGCGTTTATTTACTTAACTATTTATTTGTTTTGCATTTGTCGTTGACCCAGCTCCAGCTCCAGCTCCAGCTGCAGAGCTGTTAACTTGTTAAATGCAAAAGGATGCTCAGTGCTTGTTGCATGTGGCAAGAAATGTGTTGTTGTTGTTGCTGTTGTTGCTGCTGCTGTCTCTTCGCTTTAATTTGGCTGCCTCTAACGGCCTGCCACTGAGATTCTGTTACTACTGTAAACAGTTATAATTACATGGCATGTAGCGAGGCAGGCAGAGAGTGGGGCGAGTGGGGGGAGTGGGGGCCCAGTGTGGGGTCAGTGTCTGGCCTGTAAGCTCATCAAAACTAATCAGCAAATCAGCGCTCGCAAAAGCAAACAGACACTAGTCAACAAAAGCCAGCTTCATAACGATGTTGTGTAGTTAGAATGAAAGTGTGGCCTGACCACAATCATATTTATATATTGGCACACAAATTCCCAAAAGTGACTAAAAACTTGGCCTGAAATTTATGCAGAATTCAAGCTGAATGCAAACAAAACTGTACCTGTGCGATAGCAGCGATAGTTTACGATAGTTACACAACATAATGTGCACAATGGATTGGGGATTTTGGATTAAAATTATGCAAAAATGTAGAGTATATATACATTAAGCCCAGTGAACTTAGTTGGGTGTAATATTAGCAGATTGAAAGCTGATACAGAGTCGAGGGAGTGTGTAATGATATTGAAAAGGTAAACTGACTGTTAATCAATGAAATTTCAGAGTGAGCCTCTCTTTATAGACTGTGAATGGGAATAGTATAAACCAGCGAGGGGCACGAAATCTGAGTTTGTTATCTCTCATTTGATAGAGCTAGTTCTGTAAGGTATTTAAGGCTTGCAATCGACTCTATTATTAATGAACAATTAGAACTTATACTCTGATTGTAAAGCTATTTTAATCAGTTTAATTTTCTCTGAAACCTTTCCAGTTGAAACTCTCTAACAGTTGTAGCCGGATTTCTGTCTTCCCTACACTATTTCGTTGACTTGGCTAAAAAGTGATTGGCTAATTAGCTGGCATACAGCGTCTGTATGCGGGTTCAATCAGATGCAAAGAAATGAATTTAATGATGATTGCAGTGTGGTCACTAACAAGCTAGAAGTTGTTGCTGTTGTTGTTGTTGTTGCTGTGGTTGTTGTTGTTGCTGCATACTGTTGCAATTAATCATTAAGCGAATCAAACTGAAAATAAAGTTTGTTCATTGATTTCAATGTGAGCTGGCTTCGAAGGTAAACGCCCACAATGCGGATATAATAATAGCTACAACAACTTGAGCAACAGCAACAACAACTTGAACAACAACAACTCGACAACAAGAACATTTTATCGATTCGAGCAACGACAAACCGAAAAGTTGATTTGTAAATGCATTTTGTTTGTATGCTGCCACTTTTTACCCCCAGCTTGTTTAATTAATGTGTATGAGAGAGTGGCAGGCATTGACTGAAAGAGAGACATCTATACAGAGAGAGAGTGTGTGTGTGTGTGCGTGTGTGTGTGTGTGCGTGTGTGTGTGTGTACTTCTCTTTGACATTGCCAGAGACATAAAGTGACAGCTACGAGTATTTTCCAACCAACATTTACATGAATCGCATATTAAAATTTCAATTTCAATTTGATGAATACTTTTTCAACAGTGCCTCAAATATGTATGTAAACGAACTGGTTTTAATATCTCTTTCTCTCTCTGTGTATAAAACATGAATTATGAGCTGCACTTGCTGATTGATCCAGATGTCGTAACGATTTAAAGATTTACGTGTGGTTTGAGCCTCGACTGGAACACATTTTGCAGACAGTTTAGCCACAATTTATGAGCTCAGATACTCGTTTAACTATTAAAACGTGTCTAGTTTAAGTTGCACATAATGTACTGTTATTTATTGACTAATTAAAATTCCCTCTTTTTCTCTTATTTCTTGCAGGTAAGCAAAACATATGGAACTCTATGAGAAATGTGTGTGCTATGCGGCGTTTGATTGGTATGGAATGAAGTACTTATAGAAGGAGGAAGTTGTTGATATCTCCAAGTATTATTATCATGGGTTTGAGCGTGGTAAAGCTAAGGTTTAGCAGAGAAATACTATTTCAAGTTCCTACTTTTCCTATTTTTAGACCCTGTACTTTAAAAAAGGGTCTCTTAAGGAACACCTATATCTCGTAATTGTAAAGATACAAACTTGTGCTTTAGCATACAGTAAACCTATAGTCTCCTTAATCTGTGCTGTGAATTGTAGCCCAATTAGATAATAAACACTAGAGATATTCAATATTCAATTGCCTGGCAATTGACTAGGCAACTGTGGTTTGAATCCGACTGTTTATCATTACATTAATGAGTATCTTTTGTGGTCATGCATATAAGAATTGACAGATATATCTTGTGTGTTTATACTCATACAATACAGTTCAAAAAGTCCTCTTTTCCTTAATATACCAACTCTTCTTCTTCTCCTGTCCTATGTTGTGCTAATTCTCAGCTTAAACTTACTCTTATAATCGCACTTTGGCATATTGACACTGATTTATGTGGCTGAGTGTATGTGATCTTATCACTGTTTTGCCTAGTTCCACCTCCTCCCCCTCTAAAAAAGCGGACGTTTAGCATCCCTGGTAATGGCTTTTGTTTTCAGCCAAAAACATTCTCCATTAGCCTAGCCTCTTTTACAGTTTTTGTTGCTTTTGCTCAACGACAGATAAGAAACGACGGCATTAGGTTCAATGTACGACAAATAATCAAAACGAAATTAGTCATTTGAGTTGCGTTAGACAAACCCCAAATAAACAGAAAAAAAATAACATAAAATAAATAAAAATACCAAAAATAAAGTAAAACACATTCCCGTTATGGAGCGGGAGTGTGAGTGGGGGGGTGGTAAGAGTGCCAGAGTCGTGGATAAGATAAGCACTGACAACGAGCCACAAAATGTGGCGAGAGTCTGAAACGGTTTCATCGGGATATTCATTATAGTAGTATGCAACTCGATCGTGATAGTGTATGAGTCTGAACTTGGCTCAATGAGTTGGTCATGGCAGTGCAATTATGTTAACAATAGTGGCAAAGATATCGCTGTCGATTAAATATAGTATGATTTGGGAAAAGAATAAACTCGCTACTATAAACCTAAGTTAGTATGAGTCGGAATATATTCATACAAATCTATATAATATTTTTATAAATTTACAATTTAAAATGCTACCTATAGAGACCCCGTTGACTCATCTAGTATATATACAAAATATCCTTGGCCTGCGTACCACATGTCTTGACTAAAATTTAGTTATCCATTTAGAATTGACACTGAATGTATAATTAGCTGTTACAGAAATAGCCAACTATAAAGCTAAGCCATACTGACAGCTAGCTGAATACCCTGTAAATAAATTTGTGTTAAAAGTTAGTTATTAACTAGACTTAGTATTGATTTGAAGCCATACTCTTTGGCAATGATTACGTTTGGTATTTACTAGTCGACACTACTACTCTAGTAGTTAAGGCCAACTACAGGGTATACAAATTGCTTGTGACGCATGATAAAAAGAAAAGATATAGGAGTGAGTAGCCGCTATGGCAGGGGAAGGGGGGGCAGTGGTAGGGAGGTGTCTAACTGGGTCTCAAGTATTTGCAGCCCAGGGAGGCGTTGGCAGTGCACACACACGCACACTCACTCACACACACACGGAGTACGAATTGCAAATGAAAATATAACCTTGACAAAGGCAACAACAGTAACAACAACAACAACAACAACAACAACAACAACAAAGCGAAGGAAAATTACAACGTCAACTTGCCGCTTTCTTTGCTTTGTAGTTGCCACAGCGAGTTTTTCATTTGCTTTGCAATTTTCCTGTGCTTGCAGTTGCTGTTGCTGTCGTTTGTTGTCAACGCGTTGTCATCAACAGCAGCAGCAGCAGCAGCAACAACAACAACAGCAACAACGTGAATTGTGGCAACAACATTATTATAATCTCATGCTCATGTCATGACACGTAAGAGTGCAGTTTATGATATCTCTCTTGCTCGCCTCTAGTTGTTGTTCTCTACCCATTTCCTTTTCTTTTTTGACTGCAATTGGAACGTTGCGCTCGTGGCATGCCACAAGCAGACGATGACGACAATGCCACAGAGTATAATAAAAGCAAAACACAAAAAAACAAACACGCCATAAACAGAGCATAATATTATACATGCAATTAGGCGCCAACATTTTGTAATAGATAAAAAAAACAAAAGCGTAGTAGCAAAGCTAAACAAAAGAGCCTTAGAAAGACTACTTTTTGTATATAAATGAAAAAACTGAATGATATTTTCAGATATTTAGCAAACGAGTTTTAATTCAAGCTAAACCATTTCCCATCAGGAAAAATTCCTTAAAATGTACCCAAAATTCTCTTCTACGACTTTTAATCGCATGCAATCACCCAAGTCCAACAATTTCCCAACTTCCACTAATCTACCAAATATTTCTCCAAAATATCCCCTATAGTTCCTTTCACAGCTTCTACAGCATGCCATTAGTTAAGTTTAAGTTGGGTTAATTATACCGATTAAACGCAATCGGCAAGAAACTTCCTTAAAATATCCCCCAGAATTCCATTTTGCAGTTTTCCCACACGTGGTCAATTAATCAAGTCAAAATATTTCCCCAGAATATCCCTCACATTTCCCTTCTACAACTTTAACTACATTAAATTAGTCAAGTTTAAGTTGGATTAATTGGACACCCACCCTTAGCATATTTCCCCCCGCATCACACGCTCTGCTGTTGCTAAGATCGAAAATACCCTTTGCGTCATACAGAAATTTCCCCTATGTTATGTTCCCACACCCCCTCCCCTGCCACTTGCAATGTCATTGACTTTGCGCTAGTGCCATAAATTATAACATAGCCATAAACCAAGAGCAACAACAACAGCAACAAAGCGCGACTATTTTTAAGAAGAAAAAAAAAACACATAAAATTTTTATATACTCTCGAAACAAGATTTGAGAACATAGGAAATTATTTATATTTATTTGCTTTCATTTTTACTGTTTACTGTTCTACTATATGGCAAGTTTCATTTGTTTCTGCTGTTGGACTTTGATTTTCATGTTTTTTCTATGCTTCCTCCCCCCCTCCTCCTTCGGTCATTGCATTTTATGGCATTTAACGACAATTTTGATTGTAAATTTTTATGGGCTTTTAATGCTGCAACGGCGGGCATAGGTTAGGGACGATGGGGGCTACACGTCCACGCCCACCACACAGATCTCATCAGCATGAGAGAGACACATGTGAACTTTTTCAGTGTATTTTTTATTTTGTATTTCGATTTTTATTTTGGGCGTCGTACACTTGACACAATTCTCGAAATAGTTTAAAAATAAAAAATTGTACGCAGCCAATAAAGGGAGCGAGAGCAGCGACTGAGGCAGAGACGGAGGCAGAGGCAGAGGCGTGTGAAGTGCGCATAAAATTAAATTTAGGCACGAACATTGACAGCGTCGTCGTCGTCGTTGTCGTCGTTGCTGTTCGACCACATGGCGTGGCGCTGACGCTGACGCTGGCGTCGAGCTTGGCAGGGGAGCAGCAGCAGCAGCAGTAGAGAGATGGAGAGAGTGCGAGAGCGATCGACGCGACGCAACGCAACTTGGGCAAGGTCATTAAACCACACAAAAGCAATAAGCAGCGACGTCGACGTCGGCAGCGACGCGTCATCATTATCAGCCAGCGGCGTTCACAGCTTGCTCAGCTGTTTACTGCTTGCTGTAGTTGTTGTTGTTGCTGTCGTTGCTTTGCTTTTATTTCCGCTTACGTTGCATTTGCTGAAACTGGCAAAGCGAGAGGGAGGGAGAAACGTATAAACTATGCGCAGGTTTATTCCCATATATAATTATACACTCACACACACAGACACAAACACTGTCACACGCCCACAAAACGAATTTGCATTTGACTTTGCCTAGGCGAATGAGGCGTAGCAAAGTTGAGCTTAATTTATGCATTTTTAAACATGTTTTAAATATGTATTTCGCTCTCCCCCCCACCCTCTTCTCATAATCTCACTGTGTCTCTTCCTTTATCTCTTACTTTGTGTGTTGTTGTGACACTTTGCGAGTGGCGTGTGGGCTGCTGCTGCTGCTGCTGTGGGAAAATATTTATTTGGCTTTGGCCCTGGCCGAAAATGTCGCCGCGCCAATGATTTACGGCGAATTGCAGATGAGCTCATGAATCAGCATCAGCTTAAGCTGGCGTCGCAGTTAGCTGCAGCGGGAGCAGCATTTGCATAACTGTTTTAGCAAGCAGTTCTACGCAAGCAGTGCGTGCAAGCAGTGGGCACACTGAAATGTCAACAGTTTGAATGCTTAAGTGAATTTGCTAATTAATTAGGCAAGCAGGGCGAAGAGCAGTGTGAGAGGCGAAGGGATAAGCCAACCGCAGCTCGTGGTTGCTAACGAATGAGTACAAAAGAGAGTGAGACTGAGAGCGAGAGTGAGAGTTAATTTGACACTTGATGTAAAAACCAAAAGATTGCAACACTTGAGTAAAGCCAGCGTCGACTGCGCTGCTCGCGCTGCTCGCACTGCCCTGCTCTGCTCGAGTTTTAACAGCTGGCCACAAGAATGCGGCCAGAGTTAGCTGAGTGAAACTGATGTTGATAACAAGCGCCGTTATCTGCTGCGAGAAACAAGACGAAAACATTGCCGAAATATTGTTGTATAACTTTTGTTAACGCTTGCTTGTAATATGCTAATTTTTGTTGCCACTGCGCTCTGCCCACGCGCTGCTGCCACCGCAAGAGTTTTCAGTGGAAAACTTAATTAAATATGTAAATGTGCAAACCGCATGAAATAAGTAAAAACAACAACAGCGAAATGTGTGTAGTAACTGAATTAAGTTTTTGATTTGGCCCACATTGAGTTGCCAAATGCTTTCGAAACAGTTAACAGACAGCTGCTAACAAGCACTGTTACTGTGGCGTTAACAGAGCCATTTAGAGTAGCATTTAACAAGAAGCAGTTGCATTAACAGAGCTTCTTAATAGAGTTAACTCAAGCAGTGGGCATTAACAGTAGCATTAACAGAGCTTCTTAATGGAGTTAACTCTAACGGAGGGTAATAACAGTAGCATTAACAGCGCTTGCTCGCAGCTGTTATGTTTATTTACTTTATTTGATATTTGAGCAGCTCAATTGACATTTTAAATTGCGAGCATTTCAAAGGAAAATACACAGCCAAAAGCAACAGAGCAACTACACAAACAACAGCGTCAAAGTAAACAAACAGCAAGTGAGCATGAAAACACTGCTGAGGTGGTGAGGGGGGTGGGGGTAGCAGAGCTTTGCTAAAATAATACACATGAAACGCAGAGTAATTAGTGTCAAACGATAAACGGTAAAAGATTATTGCCAATTGCATGAACTGAACTACAACTAGACATTAAAACACCCTAGAAGAGGTATGAATGAAAGTAGCCAAAGCTAATATACCCCATTGCCACATAGAAGAAAGGGTAAACACATCAAACAGGGCAGCAATTACCTTTCCGTCCTCTTGCTATTTACACAGTATTCAATGTGCAAATTAATTAATGCTTCCAAAAATAAATCACAAGTATATAGATGTGTATAAAAAACGGCAGCTTAAAGTGACGCCCGCTGTGCCCTGAAGCTTTTAAGCTCTTGCGTGGGCAGCTTTTGGACCAGAGAGCCTTGGATATGATTAAAAATAACTTTACTTCAAAAAGAACAGCGTTCTGTTGTGTTTCCCCACTGAAATGCGAAGCATTTAAATCGCTCTTGTATTTATTTTTGTATTTACGAGTATTTGCATTTGTTTTCATTCTTCGGTATTCATTGTTGTCGTCTGCCTGTTACCTGTCCAAAATATTTCCAACACAATATCCGTAGTTATGATGGAATTTTCCACTCCCCCCACGAAGTATGTTGCAAGGAAATTACATAGAAATACGGCGGCGGCAAATCAAAATATTTGCGTGGAAAATTGTGGGAAATTTAGGAAAAATGATAGTGAAATGGAAATCATTATGTAGTACTTAAATTTCCATATAAAATAATGAAATGTAATAAGGGGGAAATATAGTTTTTGTACTATATTCTACAAACTTTAAAAGCAATAAACTGCAACTCTGTAATCAGGCTGTTATCCCTATTACAGCCCACTGTTAAGTCTGCGCCAATAAACTGCAACTCTGTAATCAGGCTGTTATCCCTATTACAGCCCACTGTTAAGTCTGCGCCAATAAACTGCAGCTCTGTAATCAGGCTGTTATCCCTATTACAGCACACTGTTAAGTCTGCGCCAATAAACTGCAGCTCTGTAATCAGGCTGTTATTCCTATTACAGCCCACTGTTAAGTCTGCGCCAATAAACTGCAACTCTGTAATCAGGCTGTTATCCCTATTACAGCCCACTGTTAAGTCTGCGCCAATAAACTGCAGCTCTGTAATCAGGCTGTTATTCCTATTACAGCCCACTGTTAAGTCTGCGCCAATAAACTGCAACTCTGTAATCAGGCTGTTATCCCTATTACAGCCCACTGTTAAGTCTGCGCCAATAAACTGCAGCTCTGTAATCAGGCTGTTATCCCTATTACAGCACACTGTTAAGTCTGCGCCAATAAACTGCAGCTCTGTAATCAGGCTGTTATCCCTATTACAGCACACTGTTAAGTCTGCGCCAATAAACTGCAACTCTGTAATCAGGCTGTTATCCCTATTACAGCCCACTGTTAAGTCTGCGCCAATAAACTGCAGCTCTGTAATCAGACTGTTATTCCTATTACAGCCCACTGTTAAGTCTGCGCCAATAAACTGCAGCTCTGTAATCAGGCTGTTATCCCTATTACAGCACACTGTTAAGTCTGCGCCAATAAACTGCAACTCTGTAATCAGGCTGTTATCCCTATTACAGCCCACTGTTAAGTCTGCGCCAATAAACTGCAGCTCTGTAATCAGGCTGTTATCCCTATTACAGCACACTGTTAAGTCTGCGCCAATAAACTGCAGCTCTGTAATCAGGCTGTTATCCCTATTACAGCACACTGTTAAGTCTGCGCCAATAAACTGCAACTCTGTAATCAGGCTGTTATCCCTATTACAGCCCACTGTTAAGTCTGCGCCCCACTGCTAAGTGGATCTGTTAAGCATTTGTGCAGAAGTTTGCAAAGTTTTGTACTTAAATTGTATCCAATTACGTGGGAGCAGCTAAAGCCGGGCTGGAAATATGAATTATACTCTGAGGGTTGGGAAACTACAATTTTCTTGTGTAAATTGCGAGCGTAAAGCGGGCAGCATATAATGAAATAAAAACTATATAAAAAAGAAACCAAAAAAAGTTAAACGAAAACGAAACGAAATGAAAAAATAAAAGCTTGAAATTATATTTCCGTCTGCTCTGGGTCCGATCATTAAGCAGCTGTTGCTCATCAGCAGCAGCAGTTGTTGTTGTTGTTGCTTTAGTCAATGTTGTTGCATTCAATCATCAATCAAAATTTTGCTTTGCTCTGTGTGCGTGCGAAGGCAACTTGTGGCAGTGACTGTGACTGGGCCCCTTTAATGATGCAAAAAACGTTGCAACTGCAACTGCAACTGAAAGTGCAGCAAATTACCCGCCACGGGGGCAGCCTCAAGCTGAACTCCAGTCATCAGTCCCTTGGCCCTGGGAGCGCACCCTCCCCCCACCACCCTTATACTGTGGTCTCTGCTGCCCTTTGACTAATCCATCAGCAAATGAGGCAACTGTGCAACTGCCTTCCCCCTGCCCCTGCCCCTGCCCCAGCCCCTTCGCTCAGCTAGCACTTCATTTGGCACTTTTTGCTGCAGTTGCAAGTGTGTTCTTTTCTCAGCAGCTCATTTTACATATACATTTTCCTCTTTTCAGGACTTTGTTGGCTCTCAAAGTGGCCGCTGATGGACACGCTTTTCCATTTCCCCCCATCTCCTCTTTCCAGTGCTCTGTCACTGCCCCGGGCTGTGCATTGATGTGCAAAGTTTTTATGACGCATTCGTGATTTCTTTTTCTATTTATTCGCTTCTCTCTCGCTTTTATTTTTTTGTATTTTTAATGCTGCAGTGCGTCCATTTTGATTTTAAGGCCTTTTGTCCTTGCAGTCAAGTGTTGACGGTACGGTACGCCACTGCGGCTTTTCTGCACTTGTTACTAAAAAGTTTTCCCTCTTTTGTTGGCCACTCAACTCTCTGTGACTGCATATAGCTGGCTGGCTGGCATGGCTTTAATTAGCCCAGTTAAAGTGGCTCAAAGGAAATGCAAAAATAGAGTAATAATTATATGAAAATAAATTCTAAAGAAAATAAACACAAACTTGATTGAGGAAATGTAGAAAAATGTAAATAAAATCAATGTGAAACAATAAAATAAATGTGAGTAAACAAATGCAAACAGATATATATAAAGCAAAATATTTTAAATGTTATATTGTAAAAACAATAAAAATAAAATATAAATAAAGTCATTATAAAACAATAAAATTAATATGAAATAATCAAACGAATATATAATGAAAACAAATGTAATCTATTCAACGAGCTCAATCAATTTAATAATGCAATTAATATACAATAATAATACATTTCAAACAATAATAACAGCTTCAAGTAAATTTAACAAAATTATTACTCGAAAAAAAAAAAAAAAAATGTAGTTCCTCTGGAGATGCGGGGCATCGATCCCCGTACCTCTCACATGCTAAGCGAGCGCTCTACCATCTGAGCTACATCCCCATGGGGCGTGTCGCGCGCTATATCAGCCGATAAGCAATGCCACAGTCAACAGACGACGCAACGATCGAATCGATTGCTGTGTTTACACCCACACACACACACACGCACACACCTATTAATAATGTACGCACGCACGAGTCGTATGGCAGCTGATTAAGAGCTTGAGCTAGAGAGCTTTTAACTTGACACTCGCCTCACCTCTCCACTCTCCCCTCTCTGTAGTAGTTCGTTCTTCTGATATGCAGAAGTTATGTGAGGCAGCAGCTGCTTATAATTTGCTTATTAATTGGCCATGTAATTTGCAAAATTACGTTTTATATGAATTTATGTATGAGTGATGCGTGTATAGGGTATGGGTGGGGGGTAATGAGAGTGTGGCAGTTGTAATAGTAATAGTAGTGGGGTAGCTCTACTCTCTCTTGTTGTCGTGCTCAATTACAGCTAATTAGCAGCGCTGTTATTGTTGATTAAATATACACAGAGAGCGGAGGGGGAGGGGGAACGTCAAACGAGTCAAAGCCAGTCTGGCGCTCTTATTATAATATCAGTTGCAAAATTAGGTCACAATGCGCTCCCTAGCTAATTATGATGCAGACGATAATGAAGCAGATGGAGAGACACAGCAGATGATGGCACAACGTGTCGAACGTGTTTGCTCTTGTTATTATGACTTCTCGCTGTCAGCTGCAGCAGCAGCAGTAACAGCAGCAGCGGCAGCTGTTGTCCATTTACTTTCAATGTGCGTTTTAGTCGGTAGTTCCTTGTCTTTTGGGTCACATCCTGTGACGTCAGGTTCTTATTGGACTGGCTTATTGGCCAGTTAACAGCAGGCGTCTGTTAATTTTCAGAAATTGAAATTGTGGTTGAGCGAAAAGTTAAAGTTGAAACCGCAAAACCCAGCAGCAGTGACCGCAGCAGCTGTTTGATTTATATTGCAAGCACAAATGCTACCTTTTTTTTATCAGTCAAGCAAGATTTTTGCAACAGCTGCGCACAAAACTGAACTATAATATTATAGTCGGACAGTTCATTAGATGCCACCGCAAGAGAGTTGCGTTTTGTTTAATTTATGGCTTTTACCTTAAGCGAGAAAAAACACTTTGGCCTACATACTTGTCGTATGCGTAATGCCATTAAATAATGCCACATGCCACATGGCACCAAGACCAACTACACACGTGATTAATCGCATTACTAATCAATACAAATGTCACTCAAGCGGCGACATTTGAGATTTGTGGCCAGAGAGCTGGCTGTGTTTTCGCCTGGGTGTCTCACATTACGCATACGCACAGTAGTCCCCCCTGTAGTCCGTGCTCCATTGTCAATTAACTGGCGTGTAAATTGACTTAACCTGCAAAAACCATATACATAAATATAGCAGCAACAACAGTCATCCATTTTCCCAGCATTTTTCACATTGTTAGGCCACAGCAGAAACAAAAATAAAAAATAGAGGAAAAAAATGGCACAAAAAATTGAGTTCAGTTTGTTTTTTGTCTGGGCGTTTATCGCTTGACACTTTTTGAACAACTGTTTCGTTTGTTGTCAGCTGCATTTGCTGTGTCTGTTTGCCTGTTTTCAGTTTGCATTATCAGTGGAGCTGTGTGGCTGTGTTGTGGGCGTGGCACTGCCTTGACGCTAATTAATGTCGCGTGTTTCCTTTTGGCTTTTCTTTTTGCGGAATGCAAGAAAATTCTATGAAAAGCTGACAAAGAAATAAGGTCAGCCAGGGGTTAACTATGTCAGAGACCACCCCCACCCCCGCTCTCCACTTCTAGGCTGGCCGGAAACGCGTTGCCATTTCCGTTTTGATTACAGGTTATGGAACCAGCTCTGCCCAGGCAGTGTGACTGGTCTTTTTGGGGTCTCTGCTGCTAAAATTTCGTTTCCAGCGTGAAAAGTAGTCGCATATAAATTGGACTGGGCGTGGCCGTGTCACGTAATGCCGCCCACCCGCTGCACCCTCTGTGGGCCCAGGTTGTTGTAGTAGAAATAAAACATTTTTTGCAATTACAGTTTTAATCTTCGAGTCTCTCTTCGGTCTCTCTCCGGTCTCCCCCTGTGTCTGCGTATCTGCTTTGTTATCACTCGTAAATCAGCATAATTGGCTCTAAAAACAAGCTAAATAAAGCTAAATATGTACACACATTACGACGGCAAACAGCGAAAGAACCCAAGTCAAAACGCTAAAGCGCTAAAAGTTGTTCATTATTTTTCTCGCAGCTGTTTGCTAATTTCCTGTCGCACGACACGACTTGAATTTCGGAATATATCTCAGATAATACTATATACTAAACGTTATCAGATCAGTGGTCAGCAATTATGACGAAACTAAAGTTCATTAGGCTGTGGCATATTACATAATATTATCTCTATTAAATACTTGTGGATCTATCGATTAAATCTCCATTTTACTCTACTCCTTCTAGTGCTTGTCCCAGTGTTAATTATGACACTCTAATCACATTAGTCAGCGGAAAAATAAACCCGCAGCGATTTACATTTTGATTGCATTTTATTACCACTGCCAAAACAAAGGCAAGAGGCAAAAGGCAAAACATTATGATAATCACAGGCATTTCCATAAATTTGCCACTGAGCTGCGAGTTCTGTTGTTATTTTTATGCGTATTTAAATACTCATACTTGGATTATTAACACATACTCTAGACCCTGAGTGGAGAGCTCTGCGTAGGGTATTCGATGTGGCGTCTGATTATCATGACAGATTCAAGTCTGGCATTTGATATGATTGTCTGTCTAACTATATGACATGTGCGTGTTGAATTTACAAATATACACAGATAGCAGAGAGGAAAACGGAAAATGGAAAATGGCAAAACAAATAGAAAGCACTCATAAAATAATTCTAACATGGCCTTTGTGCTAATGCGAAAACTATGACGCCAAAGCTCTCTCTCTCTCTGGACATTGACAAATTGCCAGTTGACATTTCGTTGTGCATAATAAAGAGAACAAAATCTGATATTAAAATGGCATTTTTTTCACTTAATGTGCTGCCATTCTGCCATTATGAGCAGCTTTTCCATTTCCATTTCCATTTGAGCTCAACTGCCATAATTACAACTATTTATGAATATTTTATTAGACACTTCGATAGTGTGTGTTTCCACTAATCTGTTGCGACTTTCAATTGAATTCTTTTATATGGAAAACACGCTCAATACGAAGGTGTTTTTCCATTTCCATTTTCCTCTTGGCACGTTGCCTTTGATCGATAAACAGTCACATGAAACGATAAATTCTATACGCTTATGATATATATCTAATATGCTTTTGTTACAAAATGAAAACTGTACGTCACGCGTGACTATCATAAGTAAGAGGAGGGGAAAATTATTGAGGACATCGAAGGGATTGCGTCGAGTTGTCCTCGTTGTGTTTCCTTTACGTGTCTTATCGGTAAAAGGTTAAGGGCATTGTTGCCACGTTTAGTTGCATGTCATAACTAAATAGATGATGATCCGTCCGTCCGTCAGTCCGACCGTCTGCCCGTCCATCCATCTATCCGTTTGTTTGCTAAGCCAGAAAACTTTATTCAAATCGTTTGGCCATTGTTTGGCTCACAAATTGCATAGAAACCCATTGAACTCGAGAGCAGTAACAACCTTCAGCTGTCCTGTCCGTCCGACTACAATGGCATCCATCCACTTCCCCTCTGGCAAATACGTATATATTTTTTAAATCTTGCAAAAGTTTATCAATTGTTAGAGTTACATTCACACACACACACACCCGCACCCGCACACACACACGTAGCTAGGCCATAAATTCTGGAGAGAAAAAATGTGGCACGTTGCCACTTTACCGTAAAATCCTATTTTATTTTCAATTTGTCAGCTGCAAAGCGGGTGGTCGATGAGTGGGGGGAGTGGGTAGCGTAAGCTGACAGTCTGTACAATAATATTTATGTATAGGGAAAGGGAGTAGCAGAAGCTATTAACTGATTAATACAACGTGGCGTATGCGTAACTTGATAACTTTTGCCTGCCTTTACATCAAGCTCGCTCTCTATGTTGCTGCTGGGAGTTGTAAAGAAAATGAAACAATGACAGCTTGTCATGTTTATGGCACACGCTTCCTTCAACACACACACACACTCGCGCACACACACACACCTCAGTATACACTCTGTAAAAGACTCAAAAGTCGCGCTACAATTTCTTATTTTATTTCGCTACGCGCGCTCATCGCTTTGTCTGACAATTTCTGACTGTTTGCAGAAGACACACACACACGCAAGTACACACCTTGTACACACACCCTCACTCAGACACACTCTCCCTCCCCTCGACTATGTAGCACTTTCTGCCTTTTGTTATTGTCACTGGCATATGAGAAATGCGCTTGACTTTTACATTTATTTTATAACCGTGTTTGCCTTCACTCTCTGCCTCCGCCTCTGTCCCTTCCCCCTTTTCCCTGTGCTAGTTTTTATTCAGATTGCTGAGAAGAAGGTTTCCTTCACGCGCTTTTCAAGTGAGTTGAATTTTTAACAAATTATTCTCAAACGCCATAGGAATTTTGTTTTCCACTTGACGCATTTTTAATGAGCGCACACCTTGAACTTTTGCCACAGTTTCTCCTTGAAAGGGAAGCGCAAGAAAACCGCTGAAAGCCGAAAGCTTAGCCAAGTGTATAAAATACATAAATTGCCTAAAAAATGACAAAAGAAGTCGCCTTTATGTGACTGGCATTGACAAAAGGCTGCTGCCCCAAGATGAACGAGCAGAACTGAAAGCATTCAGAGATTAAAAGTAACAAGAGACAAGATGGAGATGGCGATGGCGATGGCGATGGCGATGGAGGCTTGTGGTTAGAAGAGAGAAAGTTTTCGTAGAGTAATAATTGCATAATTAACGCATAATTAATTTAAAAGTAACTCAACTCTCCAGCGCCAGCCCGAAGGCAACTATCCTTTCAGATTGAGCTGATGATGGCCAAGGCTAAATTAAGCATGCCAAACACACAGCAAGGAATCGCTCGAGCATGCAAAATGAACAGAAGTTGGAGAGATGAGAAATGCTGATGACGCTCTTAAGAGCGACAGACAGACGGACGGACAGACCGACTGAATAGCTAAAGCGATTCACGACTCACGTTGGGGCACATCACGTTGATGATGGGGCACCCACAAACGATGAAAATTAGTTTGCGCCACAGAAAACGAAGCGAAACGAAACGAGAAACAACAAGAACAACCAAATGCTCGACGCCCACACAGGGCTAGGGCTGACCTGACCCCCCATATCCATTTCCATTCGCATTGCTCGCACATTTTCGTCCCGCATTTTGTATCTTCCAACTGCTTTTCATTTCAAGGCCATCATCATTTATATCTCGAGGAAAACTTTTTTCATGTGTCAACTGCATGACCAGAGCCAGAGCCAGAGAAGAGAAGAGATTTCTTCTGGCCCGTGTGTCTCCTCTGCCTCCCATTCAGCTGCTGATTTGCTTTCTGCTTTTTTAAGCTTTTCTCCACTTTTTCCCTTTGCCTGTTTTTGCTGGGCTTTGTTTTGCCATATTGCCGACGGCATTGGCGAAAACTGTGTCCTGGTAATTTTCCATTACATAAGAAGCAAAACAACATTTCTCTTTTCATTCCTTTTATTTGGCTGCATTTGCGTCAGAGCGTGTGTACACGTGTGTGTGTGCGTCATAATCAATCAGCTCAGACGTCCGCCCACATATCACATTTTACAAATATTTTTAATTCGCGTGGCTTGAAATTTTCAAATTCTATTTATGCCGAGTATCTGGAGTTGTCCTTGTGGCGACCTCCTGGAGAGTTGGGGTGGCACAGAGCTGTCTATAAAAAGAATAAAGCGAAATGCATAAAAAACAGAAGCACAACATTCGACTAACCTTTTTTTTCAACTCTTCTTCTCCTCTTTTTAGGTAAGCTACTTGGATTATGTAAAAAGTTTGGAGGCAAACAAGTGAAAAAGATACCGAAAGCCAGATAGAATAAAGTGATTTATGGGCTAAGTACACTCAGACTCTCTGCTCGAGAATAAATGCTATTAAAATTGTTTGAAGATTCTTTAAATGAAAGGTAGCAAAATCTCCGGAACGTAATGAAATTTAAATATTAGAGCATGTTTAACAATGCCGGGTCCGAGTCCGGGCTTTCGCTCAGTGTAGCAAAATGTATATAAATATTTGCATTGCCTACTTTTGTGCGCTCAGAGTCTGTGGCTGGGTCTCTGCAATTAGGTCGACTCGGCTGCTCATTTATTATGCCTACAAAAATGGTTTCTGGCTTCCAACAAAAGGCAGCTCTCTGGCCACACTGGCCCCATTGGTCATTTTGTGCCAAATGATGCATAAATTTATGTCAATTTCTCTCTTAAACAATTAAAAAACAAAGCGAACAGCGCAGAGAACAAAATCAGAATCAGAATCAGTGAAAGCGGCGGCAAATTGTCTTTTTCGTAGACAATGCAGTGGTGGAGGAAGGCGGGAAAATAGGAGAAAATCAAAGCAGACTTCATGCTGACAGGGCGCAAAAGCAGCTTGCCACGCCCACTTTTTAAATATTTCATGTAATGCCTTTGCAATTTGTGCGCTGTTGTCATTTTTCATTGCTCACAAGGAGCGGAGCTAGCTGGTGTGGCATGGTACGGTATGGTGTGGCACGTGGGGCAGAAGTGAGAAATTAAAGTGAAATATTGTGGCAAGAAGACAAACGTCTTTATCGCCATTGTTGTCAGCTCTGCTTTATGAGCAGCTGCTCATTAAACGGTCAGCTTTACGGCACTCTCTCCGATGCTGCAGCGTTGCCAGACTTTGTTAAATATGCACCATAAATATTTTATAATGCAACATCATTATTCTCTGATTAAATGCATAAAAATCAGCTCTTAAATGCACTGCAAGTTATGGCAAAGTCAGATGGCAGAGGCAGTTGAAGTGTTAGCAAACTATAACTAATACAATAGATAGATTAAAGTTTATTAAGCACTGTACTAAACGGGTTAATTAAGTTTGTGAGAAATGTGTGTAAGTGGCTGATGACAATATAAACTCTATATATTCCTGATAAGCATGAGAAACTGAGTCTATATAGCCATGTCTGTCTGTCTATCTGTCTGTGCATCCGTATGCACACCTTGATCTCGCAAATCGTTAGGTCTAGAGCCACCATATTTGGTATTTAAGTTCTCCTATAGTGCTAGAAGAGCAACTATAGTTTAGATTTTTCTTCTTCTTTTTTTTAGTTCAACAAATTATGGCTCAAGTCTGGGCATGCAGTCAAGCATATGTGTGTGTGTGTGTGTGTGTTTGCTGCTTAGGCAGGCGCGCATAATTTGCCTAGAACGTACGCCAAGAAGTATGCAATCAAATTGGTTTTAATTGATTTCAGACGTCGTCGAGTCGCGTCGCGTCGTACTAAAGTCAACGACTGCCAGAGCAAACACACACACCTATATACACGCACACATACATACACACATATACCGACACTTACTCAGGCTTCACTTGGCAAATTCTAAATTGCATAAATTTATTTCTCTAGCTCTCCCAGCTCCCCTTCACTCTCCCCTCGCTCTCTCTCACTGCCTGCAGGCCATTTGTAAAATTGATTACGCGCATAAATTGAAGCAGACGAGCGACGATATCAAAATGTATGAGTGTGTGTGTGTGTTGCCACAGGGGTTGCACGGAGTCGGAGTGGGGGAGTGAGGAGGGTTGGCAAATTCTTTTTTAGGCTAGTTTCAAATTGAATTTCACTTTAATATACACATATAGAAATTCTATGTAATCAAATTCAATTTTGCTTTAATTGCATTTGCCACGATGTTGCCCCTGGCAGACTCTACTCTCTCGCAACCTCAAAGTTATTTGTCAATTAACAACAAAACAGCAAAATGTTGCAATTAATGTTGCGTACACGCACACTCCCTCCTTGTGTGTGTGCGAGTGTGTGTGTGTGCGGTAGGCTCCCCCTGGTATTGGGTTACATTGCCATAATTATAACAGTTGGAATCGCAGTTGAAATGGCCAAAACATGCGAATTACGCGCCATTTGACAGCCACTAAAACAGAGGGCTGAGCAGGCGACAAATGTGGCGAGAATGTTTTGGATTGTGGGAGCAATTTGCTGCTATTTGACTATAGAGAGTAGTCTACAGTAAGAATATACGCTAATTACTTTTGGGTACTTTGTTAAACTAAGTACAAAATAGTATGACAATCTGTTTATAGTCAGTTCGGTATCAGTATTTTAAGCAACTTTAACTACAGCAACTAAATTATACCCTAAACTCAACAGTTTACTCGAAAGATATCGTTCTACTTCCATGTTCCATTAAGAACAAATTCCAATAGAGTAGCCAGAGTACTGAGTAGTATATTTCTACAGTGAGAATATAAACTAAATACTTTTGGGTATTTTGTTAAACCAAGTACAAAGCAGTATTACAATCTGTTTATAGTCATTTTAATTGTAGTATTTTATGCAGTTTTAAGTGCAGCTACTAAATTATACCTTACTGATGGTATAAACCCAACAATACACTCGAAAGACATCGTTCTACTTCCGTGTTCCATTAGGAACAAATTGATATCGCAACGTACAACTTTGTCGCCTGTGCGCTGCGCCCGCATATCGCTTGCAGGCACTGTAGCATATCCTTTGCTACACACCCAAAGACAAACTGTTCGCACAACAAGCTAGCTGGCCAGCAGGAGACAGTTGGCACAGCGTGACAGACAGAGGTAATCAAAATGACGCCAATGCAATCGAGAGGTAACAACAATACAAATTACTAATTTACACGCGAAACTCAATGTCCCTTACCCCCTCATGAGATTGGGGAATTGTGTGTGGGAGAGCGTACGTATGGCATACGTAATGAGCTATGTTTAAAGCGAAACTACGGCAATTAGTAATTGAACAGTTACAAGCATTTAGTTTGAATTTACGAGCGTTTTTAAACGCGCTGAAAACGCGCGAAAATATGCAAATTTAATTTAAAGCCGCGCCTCGGCACAGTTGATGATAATTTATTTAAGGCAGCCAGAGAGAAGGTTCAATGAACGCGGCAGGCAGGCAGGCAGGAATGCAGCCAAAGGGAAAAGGAGGAGGAGGACGGGAGGGAGAGTGGTGGGCGTGGCAGGCGGGCAGGCAGGCAGAAGAGCGCGTGGAACAAGTCGCAAATGCCGCAGGCGCTGGGCTGCAAATGCTGATGATGATGAAACAGTTTAAGAATTGAATAAAGATTCAAAATGCGCTGACAGAAGAAGAGGAGGAGGAGGGGCATGATGGGCAGCAAGTTATGCAAAGGAAACATGTGCAAAATGTCAGCACAAATCAACTGAGATTAAATATGCGCCCAAAGAGAAAAGGCTAAACACGAATTTCAACAGGCAGCTGCTGACTATTGACCCCATTGAGATGGAGTAGGAGCAGGAGGAGGAGGAGGGGGAGTATGTAGCTGCCGGCAAGGACTTCTTCCCTGTTTGCCAGTGGGAGAAACCGTTCAAATGGTCGAGAACTGTTTCAAAAGTTTCTCACTGCGAAACTTTTTAGCAGGCAAATAGCAATTTGAACTTTTGCGATTCGATTCGTTTGGTTTCGTTTTTACTCACCTTTTCAGTTTGCAGTTTTTGTGCTTATCACGTGCCAAGCGGACATTGGTGTCTGATTTGATTTTTGCTGCTGCTGCTGCTGCTGCCACGCCCCTGCGACGTCTGCCTCCCACTCGAATACGGCGAGCGTAGAAGAAGCAGCCGGAATCGAGATCGAAAAGTAATTTCCAATTGTGCAACAAAAAGCGTTGATGATTATAAATACCCTGTAAACAGAATGAGTGCAAAGAGCGGTAGCAATGACTATAACAATCTAAAGTCTAACTGAGATTGATGTGGGTCACTATAAAGGAGAAGAAGCAGAGACAGAAGAATGACAATCCAATTCTCGAGTCGATCTAATCTATACTTCCAGTCAAGTTCCACAGAGTTGCCTATCAGTTCCCCTTCTTCTCCTCCGCTGCAACTAATTACAGGGTATCTGACTGTTGCATACCTCTCTTTGCTGCCTGAAATCAATCATAAATGCGGCGAGGAGCAACGATTTGCTACAGTTATCTCAGCCATTGCGTGCACAAATTGAGCAAACCCAAATTGATGGGGCGCTCCAGCAAAGGTGTCTGTATCCATAGACAGTGCAGACAACGATCAGACACAGTCGGACTGATGGACAGACGGACAGACGGACAGACAGACAATGATCTCTTAAGAGCGTGGTAGTATTGTCTTGCCTGGGTAATTATCGTTTAGTTCTGGCACTTTTTGTTTCACAAAGATGCTTGAGACACGCACATGATGAATGATATTCCCAAACACCGAAAGGGAAAGCAACAACTGAAAAAGGACAAAGAATAGATACACTCACACACTCGCACACTCGCTGCAATGTGCTTGCATTTGTCATCCATCATTCCATGCGCTCAATTCCCCTCCCCCTGCTCCGTATCTTTAACCGTATTATTTGTCTAGTTTCTCATCTTTCTTTTTCGGGTTTTTCTTAAATTTATCTAACCCAATTTCAAGTGAAAAGCGTTGAGAAAAGACAGAGCCACCGCTGGGCATATCTTGCAGTTGATTTTCGGTCTTTTCGGTTCTTTTCGTTCTTTGGTTTTGGTAACTTGATGCTTCCTCTCCGAAATAAATAATCGTAAAATTCAAACAGTGCGAGGAAAACCAATAGCCAGGGGAGGGGGTGTGTGTGTGTGTGTGTGTGGGGAGTGTGATACAGAGGGTCTCATGCAATGACCATTCTAACCACATTGACCCGAACGAACGTTGTTTGATATTTTTGCCGTCTCCCTGCCAGATTTTGATAGATGACCATAAAATATTAATGTGTGTTGCATGTGTGTGTGTGTGAGAGCATGTAAATATATACATACATACATAGTATATATATGTACGCATTTGGGGAAGTTTTTCCTGTGATTTGACTTTGACTTCAAGGTCTTGTCAAGCGAAGGAATCGAAGAAGAACTTTATAATACTGAAATACTACGAGATGATTGAAAACTCCTAGAAGTCGTATTAGAATCAAGCTCCATTATAGTAGTATATTCAATTAACAGTAACCATTCTAGCCATTCAAATATATTGCAGAGAATTCGTATTACAATCAAGCATAATCAGAATAGATTCAAGCAACATTAACAGTTCTAAATATAGCATGATCCACCTCGTTCAGACTTACTAAGAGTGATATGCTCGAGTGTATGACTAATACTTTTGCCAAGTCATGAAACTGTTTTTAAATCATTCTTACACTTGCCTAATCCACTGTCAATTCCACTTGAACTGTTTCGCTTTTAGCGCCAAGTGATTTGCTTTATTAGACACTAGGTGGATAATCCCAGAGTCTTAATAAAAGTCTGCATAATCAGCTCATAATCATTAGCAGAGGCTGTCGGTCGCTTTGCTTTGTCATTAGACATGCAAATGCCTAAAAGTAGGCAACGAATACGAACAGGGGGAGAACTATGCAGCGATGACTCATTTGGCCAGGCATTTCAATCCAATCTGAAGCAATTTGCCATAATTTCAACGCTTAACTACGGCTACTAAGATTTACGGCAGGCAACTTTTCATAGATAAAGACAGCGAGAGCGAAATGAAAATGTGGGAAAAGCTAAAGAGACTGGAGAAAAAATTGATGCTGCGCATATACTTTTCCTTTGGCCAAAATAAGAAGCATAACAAAAATATTTTGCAGCTTCTTACAGACAAAGGGGCGGGGAGGGGGGAAGAGCTGGAGCTAGAGAGAACGTCATGTATTGGGAGAGTGAGTCAGACAGACGGCGACAAAGACGTCGTCGCCCTGCCTTTTTGGCCCAGACGCTTGGCACTTACTTTTTTTGTTGTTTTTGTTTTTGTTTTTGGCCATGGCCAATGGCATCATAAAACTCTGTCGCTCCGCTCTCTCTGCGACTCATTACTGTAGTTGTTGTTGACTCAGAGTGACGCCAAGCTGCTCAGCACGCACTTACCACAAAAGTAGAGAAGTCTCTCCCCTCTCCTCCACTCCCCTCTTGTCTCGTCTGTTGTTTGACCTTTTTTGCGTTTACTAATTTTACAGCAGTTTATCAATAGAGTGAGGGATTGATGCTGCATACTTCTAGGCGTTGTAGGCCTCGTGTGTCTAGTATTTGCCCTCGGTTCGTTGAACCCTTTGCCAGCGAGACAAAAAAGCAATCGACATTCGTTGTATATGGTTTGTCTGTCTGACTGTCTCCAACTGTCGACTCTTTGTTTCGCCAACATTTGTAATGCCAAGTAAATTTGCTTAGTCTCTAGTTGGACTTAGTGCGCTTTTAATGCCAGCTGAAAGCGCTGTAAGGCCAAGTACCACCTAAGCTTTAGAAGTTGAACACTCAACAGCAGAAGGAAGAAAGGATTTAAAAGAACCGTGAACTGTGCCTTTCAGCTGTAAATATGTAGTAAAACAATTTGTATTCAGTTCAATATTTATTCAAATGTACTGTGAATATTTCATGATATGTATCTCACATATATTTTATATTATTTATTAAAATATTCTTTATATTTATTCCACATATATTTATAATATTTACTAAAGGATACTGTGAATATTTATCGATATAGTACATTCAATATATTTTATAATGTTTATTGTATACTGTTGATATTTATTCCACTGCTGTTGATATTTTACTGCTTATTAAAATACACTGTGAATATTTCTCAATATTTATTCAATATATTTTGTATTATTTGCTATAATATACTGTGAATATTTCATGATATTTATTCAATATATTTTGTATTATTTGCTATAATATATTGTGAATATTTCATGATATTTATCCCACATATATTTTATATTATTTTTTTAAAATATACTTTATATTTATCCCACATATATTTTATAATATTTACTCAAGGATACTGTGAATATTTATCGCTATAGTATATTCAATATATTTTACAATGTTTATTGTATATTGTTGATATTTATTCCACATATTTTATACTGCTTATTAAAATATACTGTGAATATTTCTCGATATTTATTCAACATATTTGATATTATTTGCTATAATATACTACGAATATTTCATGATATCTATCCCACACATATTTTATATTATTTATTAAAATGTTCTTTATATTTATCCCATATATTTTATAATATTTACTAAAGGATACTGTGAATATTTCTCGATATATATTCAATATATTTTATAATGTTTATTGTGTACTGTTGATATTAATTCCACATATTTTATACTGCTTATTAAAGTATACTGTGAATATTTCTCGATATTTATTCCACATATATTTTGTATTATTTATTAAAAGCATACTTTGAATATTTCCCAATATTTATGCAACGTTTTTTCTCCATTTCTTTACAGGGCCGTCACAGATCCACGGGATGGTCGCCGTGTGGCACTAAAGAAGCTGCCAAATGTGTTCCAGTCTTTGGTCTCATCGAAGCGCGTTTTCCGCGAGCTGAAAATGCTCTGCTTTTTCAAGCATGAAAATGTGAGTAGAGTTTCCTTATTTAATGAAAATAAAATGAAATGTTTTACATTTAATTACGTGTCGCAATTTATGACAAACAAATTTAATTAAAAAATCCCAATTCGATTATTATTGTTGCCACACGACTTTCGATTGTTGTTGGAAATATTTTCACTTCCTTCGCTTTGCACACGCACAAATATTACGCATACGCCGCATGAGCCTCGCTCTGTCAGCTTACATTCTACCAGCCCAGCGCATTGTGGCTTTTAATACCCTGTAAAGCGACTGGTTGAGCGTGTTGAACAGACTTTGACTTGATTATGGTATAATTGTCTTTTACAGGGTAGCTTTGAGTCGGGCTTTAGCTGCTGATTCCACTCGCTTGTCTTGTATGCAAATTTATTAACATTTTCAGTTTTTTATTAATTTACAACACAAAAGCTGTCACGCTACAGTACCTGCTGCCGATACACTTACGCTCGCACAGTGCCTGCCATATGTATGGGCATTTATTGCCTTTAGAGTGCTGTTAACTTAATCAGAGAAATGCTACCTTCTATTGAACTTCTAATTATCAGAAGTGTCTGTTGAGCCTGTACTATAATTGGCAGGGGTGTATGCAGTTTGTGTAACTGCATAGAATAGAATACAATTCTCTAGCCTCGCCTACAGTCGGTTGCTTACGACTGTTGCGTTGTGTAGTTGGTGCATATTCATTTGCTTTCAGCCTCTGGCCTTAACTGAGTCACACCTCGAGCTGTTAGCGAGATCTCTTTGTATCGGCATAGTCCTCAGGGGGGAATCTGTCCGACTGTTTGTCCGTCTGTACTACTCCCATTCTATGACAGTTGCTATTCAATCAACTCAAATCGAATCAAATCGAATCGTATCAAGTCAATTCATTCACAGCACTAATTAACTCATTCATATGCAATGCATATGCCGCAACTGTGGCAGTTGCAGTGGCAGTTGCAACAACAGCTAGAAATATCTATAAAAATGCATCTATTGCCAGGCAACCGCACGCCCCCACTGGAGTGGGGCACGCCCTCAGCTGCCAGTTGCAAGTTGCCAGAGAGTTGCCACAGCAATGCCTGTCATGCCAAATTTATGACAAACAAATTTTATGCACAGAAAATGCGATGGAAAATGTAAAAAAGGAACAACTTCAGCTGAAAAGTGCCCAAAACATTTTGTTGCATGCAAATTTGTTAACACAGACAGACAAATGGACAGACGGACGGACGGACAGTCGGACTGACAGACGACCAAAGGCATATGGACAGTCGACAAAAAGCCAAACAAAGCAAACAAAAAATAAATGAATAAAGAAACAGATTATTCATATTACATTTAGAATTATTTTACAAAAATAAATGAGGGCAATAGTCGTATGCAACCGACAAATAAGTAGCAACTGTTTTAGATTAGATGAGGTAATAAATGAAAGTTAATAATAAATATTGTATTATTATTATGATATACTAATAGACAGACTAAGTTTAAGACAAAGACTAAGCCTCGTCTTAATGCAGAATATTCCAACATACACTAAGCAAAAAGAGAGTCTCCTTAGCTATATTTTGGAGTAATCATTTACTGAATTACTGGAGCTCACTCGCCTTTACCTGTGGCTTAAACCTGATATACCCTTTACTTCAAATATTCGCAGAGGGTCGCTAAGGTCAGCAGCTGCAGTGAGAGGGTGTATAGATACTTCTATCTGTGTGTGAGTGAGTGTGTGTTGCTTTTGTACAATTTTAATGGCCAGTTTTATGTGACTTTGCGGCGATTTGCTTGAATTTATTTATCTCTAACCAAAAAAAAAAGAAACCGTTTATTCGTTTATTCCACATTTATTATGATACACATAATATTATTTGTTTGGCAAATGTCAGTGGGGAGTTATTAAAGACAGATTTGCTTTAATACTAGTTGCTGCAACTAAGTCGCAGACAGATGTCACTCAGTCTTGCCTGATATTGTGCAATATCATCTATGAAGAGAGTCTCTAATGAGAGAGTCTCTTCGGCTGCTGCTGCTGCTGCTCTACCCACTTGAAAAACACCTTGTACAATATGCAAATTTTCTATTAATATGCAAACTGATGAAGAAGAAGAAGAAGAAGACAGTAACACGTGTTGTTGTTGTTGTTGTTGTTGTTGCGTGTCTGATGTGTGTTATTGTCGTTGTAGTTGTAGTTGTTGGTTTCCTGTTTCCAATTCCATTTTCATTTCCTACATGCGACGCCGCCGACATGTTAAACAAGTGCAATCAAGCCACAAAAATGTGGAACCCACTACTGCACTACGTGGTACGAGGCAATAAGCAAAAAGGTGTGACCAGACTGGCAACAGTATAAGTATAAGTGTGACTGTGGGAGTGGGGGAATGTGAAGAAGCGACCTTATAAGGTGCACTAGAGGTACGCTACTATTGTGCTATTACCACTACTACTACTACTACTACTACTTCTACTACTACTACTACTACTACTACTACTACTACTACTATTATACTATACTATATAAAGTAGTATCTACTGAGAAGTAATAAGCATAATACTTATTTACAAGTACTAAACTAGAACTGAGAAATTCCAGCTTAAATTTGCAGAATGCAGAATGGATATTGTGAGAAACGAAATAAACATTAAAAGAAGTAGTAGTAGAAGTTTAGTAGTGAAGATGTTGCTCTTAAAGGGTATTCAAATATGTTTAAAAAGAGTTCTACATTCAGATATTTATACAACTTGTAGATCAAGTTGGATTCTACAATTATATTACTATTTAACATATTCAGGAAAACGTCTTGTATGAATTGGAATATACAACTGAAATCGAAGTTAAAATATATTCCCAAATAAAATACTGAATATGCTTGTGCACTATGATTGCATCAGTTTAGCTTAAATTGCTTAAATTTCTTTTAATATGTCTTCAATTTATATATATATGTATATCTTCAATTTATATATCCGAGAAAATCTTTTTATCTTTCGTTGTATACATCTACTTTTACTGTTGATAATTTCTGTCTCTTTACTCAATAGAAATGAAAGTGGTTTTGCATTTTAAGGACGTTCTCAAATTCCATTTCACAGATTAAGCAGAGAGAACGAAATAATGTAGAATTTTTAGTGTGGTTTATGCTACGTGTGTAATGTCCTCTCAGACTCCGCTCCCCTCCCTCCCTCCCTCTCCTGCTCTGCCCCTAGCATAGACTGGCAATCGTCTCAATTGCTTTGGCATTATGTGGACAGTGTATCTATGTGTGTGTGTGTGAGTGTGTGTGCTGTAAGCAACTGTGTGTCTATGTGTGTTTCCTCTGCAATGCTCTCTGTGTGTGTATTTGCTCTGGGTGTGCAATATATGTACATTTTAACAAATCGCTGCAAAATGTTTGCCCCATTATGCATTATTGTTGTTGTTGTTGTTGTTGTCCCTCTCATGGCTCTTGTTGTCCCTCTCATGGTTGTTGTTGTTGTTGCTGATATTTCAATTGCGAATTGCGAATTTCAATAAAAGATTTCGCAACGTACGTGGCGCACATATCAAAAGCATTTCTCACATCCATGATTATGCCGCTTGCCACAAGGAAGAGAGACAAGCAGACAGATAGGGAGATAGAGAGGGGGATATAGCGCCCTGTAGCCAAAGTAAATGATTGGGTTTTTTTCTTGATGCGTCTTGGCATCAATTGCATGCAAATTCTGTTATTATTTTGCTGCCTTTCCTGCCGAATTGCAATTGAAATGTCAATTTCAACGCTTAGCCGAGAGTTGAGAGCGTGATGTATTGTTGAATTGAGGCATTGACGGCTTGATGGATGTGGCGTATACATCAGTGGCAATTTGTATTGAAACGAATCGAGATGAATGAATATGTATGGCCAAATCAAATGGAGTGTAAATGTAACAGGCGAAAGGATTGACTAGAGACTGGAGACGAGACGAGACTCTTGACATGGTTTAAGACTAGTTTAAAATAGTAATAATAATACTATATAGTATATATATAATAATAACACGTTGCAATTCCATTTGTGTATTCAGTCTGTAATTGAAATCCCACGCCCTAGAGGCAACACCTGGTGCCAGGGCTTCTGGCTTTTGGCTTAGCTGGAAAAGCATTACAAGATGTTAAACTCGACTCTAGAGATTTCCAAGCAGCAGCCAAGGTCTTTGTTGTCGTTTATAAGTAGAAGAACAACAACAGCAACAACAATCTAAACAGCAAAACTCTAGCACTGAAGCTGACAAAATGTTTTACAAAAGAATTTACGGCGCTTTAATTAGTCAGTAGAGCAACAGCGAACTACGGATGGGTATCGGTCACAAAATATCGATGGAAATATCGGCAAGAGTATGAAGTACAATATCATATCGAAAATGTCATACTGTAAAGAATATCGTACATATAGACTAGTTCCTAATTCTCTAAATTAAGGCTTAAGTTAGATTATCAAAAGTTGAAATATTAGGGTAAAGTTTAACTAAATTAACTCTGTTTAAAAAACTTAGTAGATATGCTATAATCCGATCTATCGACTAAGGCATCAAGGTGTCAGACATCGCATGAAATATTATAGGGATTCCTGAAACTGATTTTGATTTGATTTTGATTATGACAATCAGCTGTTCGCAGCTGTTCCATACAAAATTTTGTGTGTGACCAAAGAAAGTACGGAAATGACGGTCACACTAAAAGTTTTAGCATAATCAGCTCCGAAGCTGATTTTGATTTTGATTATCTTGCTGTGAGACCGTTCACCCTTGTGTGACCGTTTACTATGTAGAAAACTAGTGGCAACAATTGGTGTTCATTTCAGCTATTTGAAAATGGAGTACTTTGTAAGCATTCTGCAATTTTATAATAAATTGCTGAATTATTTAAAGTTTTAAATATGTTTTAGAATTTGAAGAGAAAGAGGAACAGTGTCTTGGCAAGGTTGCCAGATGTTCTGAAAATCATAAGCAAATCAAAATCATATCAGTGCGCAAAAAAGGTCATTCCGTCAACTGATTTTGATTATCTAAAAGCAAATCAAAATCAAATCAAAATCAGTTTCAGGAATCCCTATATTATGTTTATTAGTAAACTATCGCTTTGCTGATTCAATAGCATATCTCGACATTGCCTTATCAACACCCATCTCTAACAACAACTATTCAAAGAAGAAGCAGCAGCAATGCTCGCTGCCAGCTGGCTGCAATTTTTTAGCTAGAATTTAGCTAGAAAAGAAAAAGAGCTAAAGCAACAGCAGAGACAGAGGCAGACACACTCTTGCTTTTGTTTAAAGAGTTTAGTTTGAACTTATTTCACTTTTTTTCGCTTGAAATCGGGCGGAGAGGTACAGGTGTAAATGGAGGTGTGTGTGTGTGTGTGTGTGTGAGTTGAGACTGTTGTTATTTATGTTTAGTTGCCACAAAAGCTTTGGGCACAGCTGCTGCCGAGTTGCAAGTTTGCTCAAGGCAAATTCTTGTCAGAGTTGTTGTTGCCGTTGTTGCACCTTCAAGCCCTTGCCCCAAGCCCCATGCCCCAAGGACAACGCCAGCAAATTCGATGCAACTGCATAAATATTTCTTCCCCTTCTTTTTTGATTGCCTCCAAAATGTTAATTAGCCGTAGCACGTGTGGCAACTGCAACGACTCACAGCGGCTTAACAGCAGCTTACAGCATGCAACGCGCAACTTGCAACGCAGCGGTTGTGCCACGGAATACCCTACACACAGCGCACAGTTGGGGCATTCCCTGCACTTATATTTATGTTTATTATTATGGTTTTTGAGGCTTGTGCAACCGCAAGCAGACTCAGACTCATTGGCATATATACACACGTATGCCAGGTACAACAGCAGTGCCACAAAATGTAGCAGCAACAACAACAAGATGCCACCGATCAGGCTCAGCTGCAGCGCAAGAAGTAAAAATGAAACTTTTGCCACTTAAAAGCGAAAAACGTAGACGTTATGTGCGTGTGTGTGTGTGTGTGCGAGTGTGCGAGTGTGTGTGTGCGAGTGTGTGTGCGGCAATTCACTATTGTGCGGCTTTTTGTGGCATTTGCCGACAGCCGACAACAACAACAATGTGTGTTGTGTGTGTCTTGTGCAACATTGTGCCACATTTTGTGGCAGTGGCAGCCGCTGCTCAAATTCTATGCATAGTTACAGTATTTGATTTTGCAAATAACATAAAATAATATAGCGAATGGCAACACACACACACGATGGGGCACACACGCTCATGTGGCAGCAGTGGCAGTGTGGCAGTGGCAGACTTGTAGGAAGTTCCTTCATCATTTTGCTGACCGCAAGCAGAAATAAATCAGCGCTTGTCCACGCTGACTCCTCGCGCTCCTCTCCCTGCTCCCTGCCTTCGTCTCTACACTGCGAGAAAGAACGAGTGTGTTGGTCTTGAATCAACCTTTTACGCCCTTTTGTCTGTACTCTGCTTCGCGGATACTAACTCCCTCTTCTCTGACTCCAACTGCCTCTCAGTCTTTCTGCTTGACTCTGACTCCCTCCTTGGCTCTGACTTCCACTTCTACCTCCCTCTCCTCCTCTCTACATCTTCTACTGAGACTCTGACTCCCCCTTCTACCTCCTTCCCTTCTCTATACCTCTACTCAGACTCTGACTCCCTCTTCTACCTCCAACTACTCCCTCTCTGACTCCTCCTCTATCTTCCACTAAGACCTGAGCTTTGGCTCTGCTTTAAAAAAAGGTTCCGGGCGGTAACTGCGGCTTTGGCTCTGTCGACGCTTGTCTCAGCTGCTGCTGCTGCTGCTGTCCATCAAGTTCTGCGTGCAGTTTTTGCTGCTGACAAACCGAAAGACGAATGGATGGACAGACAGAGGGACAGTGGGACAGACAGACAGACAGACAGACATTCAACTCCCTCTGCAGAAACCACAACAGAGCAGAGCACAACAGACAGTGGCGTGTTTTGTATCATCATCAACATCAGCAGCAGCAACAGCAGCAGCAGCAGCAACGGGTCAACAGGCTTCTTGTTGTTGTTGTTGCTGTTGTTGCATTTAGAGTGAACTTTGTGGCATTTTAGTGCCTGTGGCAGGCGACACTTAACATGCAACTAAATGGCGCATTTTGATGCGCTTGATTTTTATTTATATTCTTCTCTTTTTTTTTCGTTTATTGCTAGTGCATAATTTATGATCTTACTAAAAGATGAGGTTGTTACCATCGTGTAATGTTGTGGCATTGTTTCGAGATTTATCTCCATGTGTCTAATACCTGCCACAACCAATAAAAGCTCAACATTGTCTGCAGTAATTTATTAAGTAAATTTTAGTATTATTACAATGTGACTCACTCACTAACCCCCTTTCCCCCTCTCTTGCTCTTTGCAGGTGCTGTCAGCTTTGGACATTCTACAGCCACCACATCTGGATTTCTTTCAGGAAATGTATCCTTTTTTACAACAAGAAAAACTGTCGATTAAGCCCGACTTTAGCCTTTCTAAAATGTCTTATATATTGTTAAAATTCTTCGTCGATAAAGAATGAAAATAACTGTTACTATAGCCATGTAATTCTCTTACTTCGATCGGCTCGAATCGAGAGACTTTTCTATACAGAATATTAAGATATCTTAACTGTCGATTAAGCCCGACTGTAGCCTTGCCAAAGCTCTTTAAATTGAGCTACAATTCTTTGTCGATAAAGAATGAAAATAACTGTCACTATAGCCAGTCAAATCTATGACTTTAATTGACTCGAATCGAGAGACTTTTCTATATAGAGTGAGTCTAAAATTTGTTGATTAAATTACGCAATAATTTGCTGCTAACTAAATGCTCATACTAGACTTGAGAGCCAACTCAATAATTTAGTCAGAGTTGCAGAAAAGTATTGTAGCGTCTGGGAAAACAATTTGCAGGCAGTTGAAAAGTTGGCAGGCCGGAAAAACTGTTTAATTGAAAAAGTTGAAGGCGAATGATAGCAAAAGTTTAGAACTCGGAATGGGAACTGCAATGGGAATAAGCAATAGGAGTAGGAATAAGAGTATAAATAGGAGCAGGAATAGGAATAGAAGTAGGAATAGGAATACACAATTCGTATTGGAATAGGAGTAGGAATAGGAATAGGAATAAGAAGAGGAATAAGCAAAGGAGTAGGAATAGGAGTAGGAATAGGAGTAGGAATAGGAGTAGGAATAGGAATAGGAATAAGAAGAGGAATAAGCATAGGAGTAGGAATAGGAGTAGGAATATGAATAGAATTAGGAATAGGAGTAGGAATAGATGCAGATAACAGTTGTATCATTATTATTTGCTCCTTCTACTGGTTCTCCTTAACCCCCTACTGTCATCTAGCTATGTGATAACTGAACTGCTACAGTCGGATCTGCACAAGATCATAGTGTCGCCACAGCATCTGTCCGCGGATCACATCAAGGTGTTTCTCTACCAGATACTGCGAGGCCTGAAGTATCTGCACTCGGCCCGCATTCTGCACAGGGACATCAAGCCGGGCAATCTGCTGGTCAACTCGAACTGTGTGCTGAAGATCTGTGACTTTGGACTGGCACGCGTGGAGGAGCCGGATCAGGCCAAGCACATGACACAGGAGGTAGTCACCCAATACTATCGTGCACCGGAGATTCTCATGGGCGCCCGTCACTACTCGTCCGCGGTGGATGTGTGGTCGGTGGGCTGCATCTTTGGCGAGCTGTTGGGCAGACGCATACTGTTCCAGGCACAGAATCCGGTGCAGCAGCTGGAGCTAATCACCGAGCTGCTGGGCACACCCACCATGGAGGACATGCGGCACGCCTGCGAGGGTGCACGCACACACATGCTGCGCCGTGCCCCCAAGCCGCCGTCGTTCTCAGTGCTCTACACGCTCAGCTCACACGCCACACACGAGGCGGTGCACTTGCTCTGCCAGATGCTGGTCTTCGACCCGGTAAGTGAACTATTCAGCTGTATTCAGTCTCCATATAAAACTAATCGAATAACCTTCCCTCTCTCCAGGACAAGCGCATTTCTGTGACGGATGCCTTGGCGCATCCCTACCTGGACGAGGGTCGCCTGCGGTATCACTCATGCATGTGCAAATGCTGCTTCACTACCTCCGCTGGCATGCGCCAGTATACGGCGGACTTTGAGCCCTCGGCCGGCCAGCCCTTTGACGACTTGTGGGAGCGTAAGCTGACCTCGGTGCAGCAGGTCAAGGGTAAGGCTAAATGGACTTCATTTCATTAATTTCAATTTTAATTCGTCTTGTTTTATTACAGAGGAAATGCACAAGTTCATCGCCGAGCAGCTGCAGACGGGCCGTGTGCCGCTCTGCATAAATCCGCAGAGTGCGGCCTTCAAGAGCTTTGCCAGGTGAGTTGGCTCCCCCCGCGCCTACAATTGTTGCACGTTGTTCCAAGCGCCTTCGACTCCTGTCTACACCTGTCTCTCTTCTATCTATCTCTTCCTTCTCTTCTCCACTTCTTTTCTGTTTTGTTTGTAATTTGCTTTACAGTTGATACTCTCTCTGTCAATTTTAAGTATTGTTTGAAGTCGGTACTTGGTGTTGACAAACCTATCGAACACCTATCGATATTATCGATCGAAGTATTATCGATGTTTTGCCAGCACTAGCTGTACTCTGTACTCACCCTCTCTTCCTGTCCTACCCCTCGTCTACTTCTCCCTGTCTCTGTGTTGTCTTTCTATCTTTTATATTAATCATACTTATATATCGATATATATGAAATTTTTTAATTTGTGTTTCTCTTTTTTTCTATCGTTTTTGTGTGATTGTTTTCTCACTTGAAACTCGAACATGGTTGAAAATAATAAAAACAAACGTATTCTATTTAAAAATCTATTCAAACTATACAAAACTTGCGTTGTTAAGCCAATGAGAATGAGAATATCTACTACTACTCGTACTACCACTACCACAACTACTACTACCAATACCACAACTTGCACTGCTGCTCCTGCCGCTGCTGCTGCCGCCGCCGCTGCCGCTGCCGCTGCTGCTGCTGCCGTTGCTCTGCCGCCGCCAACAAGAACAAAACTTAAAGATAATGATACCGATAACGATAAAGATAACGATAAATATGCAGATAAAGAACAAAGCACAATAGGCGCGAAAGAAAGTCGAAAGAGACGCGAAGAGAAGCGAGTCACAAAAGTAAGAAGAATGTGAGGAAAGCAGAGAAAGCAGGCCAGCCAATGAGACAAAGAGACAGCTTACAGCTAACGATACCACACAGTTTTCGGGGGCCTCTCGGCAGCAGCTCGATAACAGGCTATCGATATCGATGCCGATACCGATACCGCGATACCAACTCGAACCTTAGGTCTGTTGATAAGCGACTCTCTCCAACCAATCTCTATTGCTTTTTGCTAAGATAAACAATATATACTATGTGTATTACTTATGAATTGAAATTTTACGTTTTATATATATGATTTAACACTTTGTTTCTCTCCTTTTGCAAATGTGTATAAATAATATTTAGCTGTTAAATATTATAACTAAACTGCTCATATATCATTTATCTGTTAACTCTATAAGTTTCATTATTTCATTCTAGTATAATTTAATGGGTGTACATAAATGTTAAAGGGCAATCGAATAATTGTTTAAGAATGTCGAGAAATTGGTCGGCGATAAAAATTGGAAATGAAATTGGCAATTGGCAAAACGAAAGAATGAAAAACCTGTAAAGTGCAACCACATTTCACAGACATTTCGCAATAGTGTTAAGACATATATATCTATACTATATATATTCCTCTTCATAATCAATTTGTGTTTTATGTTTTGCAACTCATCATATATATACAGCATATATCTCTCTACATACTCTATATATATCTTAACTTATTCTCATATTGTGTACAGCATTATCAATATCAATATCAATCTACCAATTCGACAATACACACACAGACATTCAGATTCTTAGAAGATGGCAGAGTACTTAGAGAAAGTAGAGGAGCTGCTATACTCCAAGTGTTTGCCATCTTCCACACACTTTCAGTTGCACTTGTGGTCTACTTTACTCAGCTGCCTCATCAAGAGCACAACACCCCAACCATACTGCCACTAAGAACTCCTCCCCCCCTCATCTCATATGCATTTTGTAACCCCCTCACCTCAGCCACAACAACAACAAGAACAACAAGAAATTCGTATTGAAATTAATAATAATATTATAATAATTATATAGCCACTATATATATATATTACTATAAAGAACCCAGAACAAAAACAAAACCCATTCAGTGCAGTCGAGCAGCAGTGACAATGGTCAAAAGTAGTTTAAAAGACAACAAAAAAGAAAAAAAGAAACGCTTGAACAACTTTTCACTAAATTCTACAACTCGAACCTAAACTAAATTCTATATAGTATTATATTGTTTTGTATACAAGTATTTATGTATATTTGTAATTTATTTATTTTTAATTTTCTGTTTATTGTTTTTGTTGTGCTTAATGCTTTCACTACTACAGTAGATACTCTATTTAGATTAGACACTTCTCTATGTTGTAAATATGTATACTCTATGGCTATGCTTGTTGGGTACTTTGGCATGCTCTATACTCTCTCTCTCTACGTGTTAAGTACAAGTGTTTATTGGCATCGCACTAATATATACCTTCTTCTTCTTCTTCTTGCCATTTTGTGCACGATTTCACCCCTGCAGCTCCACTGTGGCGCATCCCTCAGAGCTGCCGCCATCGCCACATCAATGGGAATGACGGCAAAATGAGGCGATTGCTGCCTAAAACATAAAAAGCAACAACAACAACAACAAATAGAACAACACAACAACAACAATAGCAACATGAACAAATGGGGAGAGAAAGGAAACAAGGAAAAGCCAGGAAAAGCCACACCACAATAGGACGATGTGTCTCCATTTGCTTCAGCTACAGTGAGAGCCAAAAGCATTCCACCACCGAAAACTGCAGCAAACACAAAACAAAACCGTAACTCAACTGAAACTAGTCTATAGAAAGGGAGTAGAGAAGAAGAAGCAAAGGACAAAGCAAAAGGAAGAACGAGAAGAGGCAGCAGCAGAGACAACAAAAAACAAATTTAAAACAAAACAAATATTGACATAAATATATTAAGATATATTACCGTAGCATAACCGCAAAATCAATGTAAAAATTGGAAAAGTTAATTAATGATTCGATTCGATTCGACTCGATTGGATCTAAATTGAAGCAACCCCTTGTGCCCTCTACGTACGGGGTCTGTCTTATTGTTTAAGTGCTTCAGCAAAGTGTATATTGTATTAGCTAACTCTAACTACTACTACCCCCTCCCCCTTCCCCTTACCCCTTACACTTGCAAACACCAGACACGTCTTAAGCGTATTATGTATTAAAAAGTAAAAACGAAAGTCTTTTGAAAGATTTCAATTAGAACTAAATTGCAAATACACTGCGAAAAAAAGGGTGCGCCAAATAAATTACACAGGAATATGTAAAATGGTATACACTGGTATAGCTAACAGTTCTTGTGCTTAGACATAGTTAAACTTAAACTTATTATTTTACTTACGCTTCAATTTTGAAACTGGTTTCCGCAAAAGAAAAAACTAAATCGAATATCTATGTAGATTAACAAGTATTTTTTCAATGTGTACTCGTGCGTGTCTAACTGTAAAATTGACGCAGAAGAAGAAAAGTTAAGCAGTTAAAAGTAAAAGAAGAAAAACAATAGATTTACATACATATATATATTTTAATTATGGACTGATTATAAGCATAATTTAAAGGAATATTCACAAGAGGAAATACAAACAAATTTTGCACTAACTATAAATAATTATGAACACTTAGTTAATGCCAATTTATGTATAATTAATTACGTTTCTTAGTTGTATTTACGTTGAGAGCGAAACCAACAAAGTGGACGACACACTGCCCCCCAGTGAATGTGCATAGGCTGTTGCAAGTATCACACACACACACACAAGCACAAGCACTTGCACAGACCCTGGAGTTGGTATCGGAACTCTCATGATGTAATACAAAACTTGCATGCTACAACTCTATCCCCCATGCTACTTTCTCTAGCTCTCTACTCTGCTCTGGGCGTCGTGCGTGTGTGTGTGCGCGTGTGTGTGTGAGAGCAACGCCTTTTGCCAACTATCTTTTAGTTTAATGCTAATTATTATGTAATATATATAGTTTAAACAACTTTCTGCTACTTTTCTGTATCAACTTTTGTTTCTCTCTGCCAACTGGCCATAGCTCTTCCTGGCTATGGCTACTATATACATGCACACACACACACACCGGTGTGTGTGTGTATGTTTAAGACTGAGTTCTCTCATTTCCTTACAAAAGAGATGTTTGACCCCCGAAAACGAGAAATGCAATAATTAAATGAAAAACTTGCGGAAGACGCAATTTCCATGAAAATTTCTATGTAGCTCTATTTACTCTATATATGTATCTGTAATAGTATGTGTATATGTCATTTGTGAGTTCTCGAAAACTGTAGTAATTTCACTTTAGCAAAGAAAGTCTCTTTCACCCACCCCCGCCCCCGCTCTACCCACAACTGTGCTGCTTTCTTATGTATGTAGTTTTTAATTATATATATATCAATATATACGTATATATACACACTATATCTAAAACATATAGCTCTATATATATGCATTAACTAATTTAGCATACGCTTAAACGCAACTAAATGAGAAGTAGAGGAGAGGAGAGGAGGAGGAGGAGGAGAGCGGTCGAGAAATATATGAATTCAAACTTTCACGGAGATCTCATAGCAAAAAACGTTACAGAACATAATGAAGAAAGCAAAGGGAAATCAAACTAGCATGCTATAAACGGCGATTAGTCGCATGCTATAAACGGGATACAAGGCAATCCGTTAGCTAATGATTTCTTTGGGTTTTTTTAACTTTTGTTTATAAATAAATACACACAAACCCCTTTCATACACACAAATATACATACATATAATAACGAATGTTTAATTTAAACTTTTATATTAAATTATAAACTGTAATAAAGTAGAGGAAAAGAAAACAATGCAAAATCGATGATTGACGACATTTTTAGCGAGCTAAGCACACTCAATACATACATAATTATTGTAACAATTAAAGCTTAATTAATGTAACTTCATTTGGATTCTATTTCGATTCTACTTACGTGTAGGCACCATGTACATAACATTAACACCCCACCAATACTTATACTGATACGATACGATATGATATGATTAGACACTCAGCATAAACATATATACATATACGATGAACGATGAACGATGAAACGATAGTGCGGCGATAGTATCGCAACGACATGTACATTTTTGCACAACTTTCAAGCAAACTACAAATCTAATCCTAAGCATAATCCTAATAGTAGTTTAGCGAAAGTCTCTCTCAAGGAAACTTTATATATAAATACAGATTACAGATATACACAATTAATTTGCAAAACATTTACGATAACGATAATCACCGCTTATGTTTCCGATAAGTTAGTCGTAACCACTACTTGAACACTGCATTAGTATTTTAAACTAAACCAATTGTGGAGCAGTACTATATACATACTATATATATAGTAGAACCTACGTATACCTATAAATATAAATATAAATCTAAAGATACAGATACAGATAAAGATACAGATAAAGAATAAAGATATAAAATACGATTTGCATCTATGTAAAACTGTTTGTATAAAAAAAAACTGAACCAACTTGATTTTGTTTTATTTCCCCTGTAATCTCTTTTGTTTTACCCGCCCGCCGCTAGGGGGCGTCTTGGAGCACAGAACCGTCTAGTAAACCGCAAACCCAATGCATTTGCAATTAGAATTTATAGCTATAAAAGTATATTATAAATATATATGCATTTTTTTCATCCAACCATTTAGAACTATGTACTAGAAGATATATATATGTATATGTGTATATGTACGGACAATATTAAAAACGTAAACAGAATCCGAAACTCGAACTCGATTAAAACTCAACAGAGAGAATATAGCATACCCTTAATTACGGGAAAGTAAACCTTATATGGTATATATATTATGAATATTATAAACTCTCCGATTGGTTCGAAATCAGATCAAAATTGTAGCAAAGAAAATTATGAAATTTTGTGCCAGAGACGGAAAGTCTCTGGAAGAGAGGAAAGTTCTCGTAAATAGTAAATTGCGCTCAGGTTTATAAAGAAAGCAAAGCAAGATGTAATAATAATAATAATAATTGTCATTGATCGAATACAGTATATACTAAAATTAAATGTACGTTTACCATGTTTAACAAAAGGCTGTTTGTAGAAATTGTGACACAGTTTTTTAGCCCCAACAACCGAAGAATTACAATTACAATTACCCATACTACACTTATGATACGATGATATTCCGAGTTTTTGATGTAAATGTAACGTGAGTAGATGCTTTGCGAAAGAAAACAAAAATTGGAACACGCTAATTTGAAATTGAATGCAATTTGAATGTAGTTTTGCTTGGTCCCCGGCAGAGGGCGCTTTGTGTAAATACATGTGACGCATTTCACTTGGCGAAAGTGGAATGCGGAACAGCACTTATACTTATTATATATAGAGAAAACTTTGTGATTGCTTCTCATTGATAACGATGATGACACGGCTGGATGACGATGATAATGAGGGGTGTGCTCCATCTTCTTGTAGTATAGCACACCCGAGTGGCATAGGTAACCCCTCGAAATTTCAGATACTAACTATATGATTATAATGATATGAATGTATGTAGGACACAAAGGAATGTAAAAGTAGTTAACAGTACCATATACAATATATACAATAAATACATACACATAATACACTCTCACGATTGCTTAACCATAATATAAACATAAACAATTGGATAAATGTTGTAAAAAGTACCGATACACTCTATTAATGTATGTGTAGCACTTCCTCTCAGACGTAGCTCCTAACTAAACATTTGCACACATACTACTATACTATATAGAGCTCTCTGATCACATTTGGTTAATCGAATCTGAAACGATATTGTATATATGTAATTAAATATATCTCTTATAAACTCTATTTACGATGTACTTTCATCCCATTAAACATTATTGGATCCTACGTTTTTTCTTATAGTTGCAACTACAACAACACACATTGTATAATACATATATTAAACGAGAATTTGTCCCGAATTACATACAAACATTATATAATTATAACACACAGTAATCCCATTGTATTGACTAACTAAAAACAAAGCATTAGACTTACCAATATTATTATTATTATAACGTAATACCGAAAAAAAAAACAAAAACAAACAAGAAAATGCTTTCAAACTAAATAAAGTTCTTTCGAATTACAATGCAAAACAAAAAAGATACGAAAAAAAATCAAATAGTGATATTTACTGGGATTTGAAATCTACTGCTTGGCGCGCATTGCACACTACTGTGCACTGCTTGGTGAATGTATGACCGACACATAGATGGCGCTAAGAACCGCGCAGAGTAGGAAAATTGAACAGCATACTTTTGGGGTGCTTAGAAATTGATGATTCACCTGTTACTCATTGCTGTTCGCCTGTTACTTCAGCTGGTTGCCGCATAGGAAAAGCGGGTTCGGCAGGAAATAAATAACAACAACAACTACTTTGCACGCGGATATGTTTGAGTTCGCGTGCGCACCGGAACGCACAGACTTGTTCGCTTGACCACTGGAACGCACGAACTTGTTGTGGAACCAGTCAGTTCATTCGCGAATGCTAAACAGGCAAGTACATAAGCTGCGTCGGTTTCGGTTTTTGATTGAATAAAAGATGTGTAATCGTGTAATACATTTATAATTACATAGCACAAGTGTTAATATACGCGCTAACTAACATTAATAACAACAAAAGTGTTGGAAAGCAGCACTTGCCGCTCTCTTTATGCCTAAACGAAAATGCGTCGCAGGCGTCGCCGATCGCCATTTTGTTTTCTCCATTATTTTTCTGCTGTGAAAAAAGTGTTTGTTGGTGAATTTACATGCATTGCACTTATAAATGCGTAGCATAAATGCAAATATATGCGTTAATTTGTTTATTATTGTTGTAAAGCAATAAAATGTAATCAATAGCGCGGTGCTCCACATGGAGTTGGAGAAGCACCTGGAGGCCGCTATGTTTTTTTCCTTCCTTTTTTTCTTTGTGCTCTATATGTGTGTGATAATATGTGAATTTATATGTGTGTGTATAAATAACAGTGAAAATTGTTGTAACAGCGGTAAGTACATTGATATTTCACTGTATTTACCTATGGGCAAACCTAAATATGTATGCGTATGTATGTACATATGTAACATATGTATGTATTTACGTAGTAAGTGGCAGAGCCTGAATGGCATTGGGGATTAGCTCGGCTGATTGGACACTATGTGATTAAGTTGCAAGTTGCATCGAGCGTAGAGCGAACAAATTAGCCAAGTGCACAACCGAAGCTAGCCAAACTCACAACCTTAGTGCATGCCTGCTACCCATTGCTGCTCGCCTGTTACTTCAGCTGGTTGGTGCATAGGGAAAGCGGGTTCAATTGCAAACACACTCAGAACAACAACAACCACAAGACTTTTTCTGTGCTGTGAACTGTGACCTAATCGGATAATAAATTAACTGCAGACAAATTCAATTAAAAATTATCAAAATATGTTGTTTATTGTCTAATTGTGTATTCTAAATGCAAAGTAATACTTCACAATCGATTCAGTTCTGAGCTTAAAAGCTCTCGCATGTATATTTCCATTTTGAATTTGATACTCTTTGTATGTATATGGCTACAAATACATAATGTATAAAATTAATACCCATTTCATTTGCTCGGGTCGCTTGTAGATATAAAATTTGTAGCTTATAGGCTAGTTTCTAGTTGCTAGAATGTGTTTTAAGAATATGTGTGTGTGTGTGAGTGTGTTGGTGTGTGTTGGTGTGTGTTTCTGTCAGTCTTCGACAACAAATGTTAAAGGATGTCGCTTATCAGCTAGAATATGTGATAAAAATAAGTGAACTTTCGATGGTCCCCCTGCATGGCTACTCCTTCTTGCCGTAGTGGCTGTAGCTCTCCTCCACAAAGATCTGTATGGAACGCTTGACGTGCTGCTTGTGCGGCTCTGGCAGCTGCTCCAGTTTGGGCAGTATCTTCATGAGGAACCGGAAGTCGGGCGAGAGATTAATGTTCGTCTCAGTCTCGGTCTCAGTTTCCGGCTCAGGCTCAGGCTCAGCCTCAGTCTGCTGCTTGACCGGCTCGACGGGCAGGATGGAGACACTGGCAGGTAAGCTGAGTCCGGGTGCGCCCTCCACTTTGATGAAGTTTGTGGGATTCTTCTTGGGCGGCAGCGTTATGTGGGGTTTCTTGATGATGGGCTGGGGCTCCTGCTTGACCACCACCTGATGCGGGGGCTTGCTCTTTGCCTTGGCCTGCTCCTTGCCCTGTATGCAGCTGAGTATCTCTGGCAGGAATTTCTCCAGGTGCTGGGTAAGATTCGCCTGTGGCTTATCGGTGACAATCATCAGTTTCTTGGCACTCGTGTCCTTCTCCTGCTCCACCACAACGAACATCTTCCGCTTCTGGCCATTGGGACTCTTCTCATCCGACTTCTCGGTTATCAAGTAGAGCTTGCGCTTCTTGGCCAGACCCAGGCCATTTGGGGACTGAGCATGTGTGTCCACCAGGGCGGAGAGCGGCATGCTGGCCTCGTAGTCCGAGCTAATGGACTGCACATCGCTGGAGACGGAGGACGAGGAGCAAATGGAATGGGAGCGTTGGGGCACGGGAGTTATGGTGGTCACCGACTTCGAGTCCACTTGCAACGGCTGCTTCGGCGAGTCCACGCTGCAGCTCTGCAAATATATATCGATTAATTGTATATCGTTAATCGATGCACACTCTACTTACATCCACCAGCTCTATGGTTGTGCTATCGGCCATGGGTTTGCCTGCACTTGTTGTTGTTGCTGCTACTCCAGATGTTGTTGTGTTTGTGTGTGTGTTGTTGTTGTTGTTGTTGTTGTGCTTGGTCACACGCAGCGGCGTCGTCTTGATGCGCGTCTTGGCCATCGCCTTGCGCTGGCTGAAGTGCCTCAAGCAGATGCGCAGCTTTTTCACTCCGCCAAGTTCCTGCACCAGCTCGTCGCTCACTCCGAAATGCCGTAGCCAATAGTTGCAGCTGCAGGAATAACAAATACACTTGCAATTAGCCACGAGTGTGAGTGTGTGTGTGTGTGTGTGTGCGTGTGAGAGAGAGTCGGCGTGTGTGTGTGTATGTGTGCGAGAGTGTAAAATGCAACCTCAGCTAAGCTCTGCTTAACTACGCAATAATTTGTCAATTCTCTCTATTCTCTCTCTTCTCTTCTATTTCTCCACTGCTTGTTGTTCTAATTATTATTTGGTTTATTCATTCCATGGAACTTTACCCAATTCTGAACTCGACACTCGGCTCCGCTCAGCAGCAGCGTTGCGATCGCCTCGCAAGTTCTTTGTTTACTGTAAAGAACTGCATTGAAGTTTCGTTCTTTTGCTGCTGGTGCTTTTCCTCTGCAGCTTTCAAATTAGATCCCATCTCGCGCTCTCGCACACTCACCGACACACGCACGCACACACACACGCTCACACTCTCACGTGCAGTTTGCACAAGCTAATGAAAAGTTCTGCCATGGCCATCAAAAGTTGTCGCTGAAAAAGCGCTTTTTATGCTCACTGCACTCTCTCTCTCTCTCTCTCTCTCTCTCAGAGGCCAACTGTGTTAGTATGTGTGTGTGTTGTTTTTGCAAGTGTGCTGCTTTCGCTGCGACTCTCTCGCAGAGCGGAAGTTTCTGCGCGCCGGCATACAATTGCTGTGGCTTGTTTTCGTTGTCGTTGTTGTTGTTGTTTTTGTTTTGCCGCTGCAGCTGCTGTTGCTGCTGCTGCTCTGCTGCTTGCTCTACTGCTTGCTCTGCTGCTTGCTCTGCCTCCCCCACCTAAGCCGTAACAAGAGTTGTTGCTTTTTATTTGCGTTATGGCACAAGCAGTTAGGGTGACCCGGCACACTCTTCGACTCAATGTCTTTAACACTACTATCGATATATTCAGCTGTCTGACTTTGCAAATATCGATATCGATTGCTAATTTAAATTTAGTGTTAATTGTATTCATATACCTCTACTTGATATAATGTTTCGCCATTAATCACTTTTTGATAAACAGCTGGTTTTGGTTCACTCTTAACTCCATGCTCTGTGAGCAGCAACTGCAGAACTCCAGAACTTATTTCGCAACAAAAACAACTTCACGGCCAACAGAGCGCGCCTCGCACGCATTACAACGGGGAGAGCGCACAAGAGAGAGAGAGAGGCGCGCGCTATAAATAAAACGAATGGGGAACATCTCTCGCTCTCTGGATGTGTCTGTGTGTGTGTGTGGGATGCAGCTTCTTATGCTGCCGCTCTGTACCCCTCACACCCACGACGCGCGCATAATTGCAATACAAATGCAGTTCTTGTTGTTGTTGCTGTTGTTGTTGTTGCTTTTGCCATGGCATTGAAATTTTTCTATGAGAGGCTGATGCGGGCGCCCGAGGTTCAATAACCTTTGACTCGGCCGCAGAGCAGAAGAGTTCATGTGCGAAGCAAAAGCTCGCTCTATCTCTAGTTACCTATGTATGCAAGTTTTGACTGGAATACAATTAGTAAATATGAATGTGCATACATACATACATACGTACTTATTTGTACATAGAGCATTTGGTGATGCGCAACAATCGAGCTTTGGTGCAGGCCCGACAGCTCCATATACATAAACAGGTTTTAATGTAGATCGGCAAAAGGCCATAGCTGACAAGAGAATAGGAGAATAAAACAAATGTTTGCTCACCGATTGACATCGTGCAGTGGGAAGCGGCGCAGTTCCTCCGGCTTCGCCTGGCAGCCCATCAGGCATACCCTAGGCGACTGTACGGAATGGGAGTGGGACATATTCGCGCTGGGATGCAGCGACATGGCCTTGCAGATGCGTAAACTGCTCATACCTGAAAGAGAGGGAGTAGTACAGATATGTGATAGAGAAAAGCTTCGATTACAAAGGCGCAGTTACTTATGTATAAGCGGCTTATTGACACAAGTACTTAGAGCTTAAGCATAATAATACTCAGGCGTCGGAACGAGAGCAAAGCGTAGCGAAATAACGAATAAGACACAACGCAGTAGAGCTGAAAGCTTTCGCCGCTCTCTTGCTCTCCGTTCCACGTCTGTGTTGTTTGGGCAGCTTTCGCTTGTTGCTGCTGCAGTTTCATCTCGTTCGAAGCAGGCAGAGAGCTTTTGTGGCCCACTGCACAGCCATAAAGATAAAGCTCCGATAGAACAGCGCTTACACCCGGGCCCCGCACACCACTGACTGTACTATCCTCAAACTGTTGCTGATGTTGCAGTTCGAGTTTTCACTATTTGGTTAGCCGCAGTTGGAGTTATCTGAAAGCACATACCTGAGTCTACTTCTTGGGTTGAATAACCTTCTAGTCGGAGCACGTTGTTCTCTTAGTCGAGTGTGCTTTTGGCCTGGCACAATTATCAATGCTCTTTGTTTGCGTCGGTCTTTCTTTCAAAGCTCTTACTGATTTGCCAGGTGTCTCATGCGATTGTTCGAGTTACTTCTACAATACTTTTCACTTCTCATTCACAGTCAGCAATTGTGGCCGAGATTACGTTCTGTCCAAGCTACGTCATGGTATCTCAAAGACTGCCAAAAGTTTCGCCTGCGTCATTTCAAGTATAATGTAAATCGAAGCTTTTGCTGCTCTTTCAAAGCTCTCTGCGCACGCTGTTGCTTCGTAAGCTTGGTTTCTGAACGCGTAGAGAGCTTTTTCGCTGGAGAGTGTGTGCTGTACTCGCGAGGGTGGCCTCAAGCAGAAAGCGCAAAGCTCTCTCTCTCTCTCTCTTGACTAACAGATCATAATTCGCTTGCTATACAAAAGCTCTGGCCTGTTGATTCAGGCGCTGACTGTGAGCTTACTGCGGGAGATCAAGTAGAGTTGAGACTACTTTTACTACTGATTAAGTCATGCACTAATCCCCTCGCTTCTTTGCAGGATGGACGCATGGAGCTGACCATGTATTTAATTATTTGCTGCGATGCGATGTTTAATGTTAATTAGGTAAGTTACATTTTTATCTAATTTAGTATTTATTACATAATATTAAGTAATATTCGCTTGAGCTTAATAGAGGCTTCAGTTGAAATCAGTTAAAACCAACGACTGCCACTTTAAGAATTCATGAAAAAGTAGGGAATTATAGTATTTACGCACGCGCTGAAAAGCAGACTGTAAAAAGTCTTATCGAAATTACAGTTCGAAAAGTATTGCATACTTTTCAGCTGAAATAATAATTTCAAAAAGAAGAACGTTTCTCTTTCAATTAGTTCTGACTGTGGCTTTAATATTTATGAAACAACAATCAATGTATTTGAATTTCGCTTTATGCAGATTCTATTGCATTTAAATAAACTTATTTCTTATCTTAATTGATTGCCATAAATTGCAGAGGCATTTTTAATGCTGAGTTGACAGTGTTTTCAGTTTAATTAAAATTGTTAAAAGCTTTTCATAAACTGCACAGGTGTCGAATGCAGCTTTGAGCGGGTCGGCGGGGCATGCAACACATTCTGTGAGCATTAATAATAATTCGCTGGAGGCACGTTTAAAAGCCAATTGATTGGAAACACTGTGGAGATGCCATAAATTTCAATAGTTGCTCAGTCGAATACCCAACAGTCGCATGCACTCGACTGGAAGTCAGCTCTCAGCTTTGCTTTGCTTACAGTGTCCAGCTGCACAAACTTAGTACTCCCTTGGCCACATTCAGGTACAGCCAGTCTCTTCATAATTCATCTAAAGAAAATACTTGCAGAAAAACTGCCGCTAAGGCGTTGACTTGTCACATCACTCATCACATTTTTCCTACTTTACAAAGATGTCAATTTAAATTGTGTAAACAGTTTTTGCTAAACAGCCGTCAGTCAATTGTTCTGCAGCCTCATTACTTAATGGCCGAAGGGGTAACTATGTTTCATATAAAGCCATAAACTTGCTATAAACTGTGAATTTATAGCAACGCCAGCGAGGCAATGATTGACGGCGTGAGCGTGTGCTTTGACGGCGTCACAGTGATGCCAGACCGCGATAAATAATCATCGGTGATCAGTTGAGTCATGTCTGAGTGTGAGTGTGTGTGAGTGTGTGTGGTCTCTTGTGCCCTGAAGGCGCTCCAAGCCGTAGATTATGTGATTAGAATATTGACAATTAAGCGCACATAAATTGATTTACTTGTAATTTTTAATGGCTCCAAATGCCACAAGTCTTCAATTGAGGCAAATTGCAGAGGCGTACGGACAAGCACTGTCCATTGTGAACCGTTCTTTGTATTAAGTGCAACTATAGATCAGCGTGGATAAACTACACACACACTCACACACACACACACACTCAATGCCAAATACTTGAAATTTTTTCAAGGCATAATGATGCTGTTTGGATATGGTTCATATGCTGAGACAATTTATGTACACATCGCTCGTTTATATATTACATTACATTATTAACTATGCAGAAATATTTATGGAATAATGACTTATATTGTGTCAAAATTTCATCTCTCTAACTCAAATAGTCGTTGCGTGAGAAGTGAATATGTAGTCCGACCTCTGTCTACATACTACATATATCTAATTCCAAATAAAATTATAGCCATAAAAGCCATACATACAAAACTGATATCCAAATATTCAATTTAAAAAAATCAATTTTTCAGAATTAAAAAAAAAGTCTTGTCAGAAGTGGGATTCGAACCCACGCCTACAGAGTAGACTGCGACCTGAACGCAGCGCCTTAGACCACTCGGCCATCCTGACTGTGCTGTTGCGGCTGTCAGAGTGCCAATTGCATTCGTTGCGCTGCCACCATGAGCGTACGCTCGCTCTCTCTGAGCGTACCCCTCCCCCCAGCCATACTCTCTTCTACCTGCGCTCGTTAAGCATACGCCTTGTAGTACAAATGTTGCCCAATCATACTTAACACTTTGAACTTGGGGCAGGCGGCCTACACTCATAGGTGAGTGTGAGTGTGAATGGGGAATGAAAAATTGCATGTGGCGCCCGGAGGCAAAGACAAATTGCAGTCGTCGCGTCATGGCGAGAGGTGCGGACTGACAGCAGACAAAACAGTCAAAAGCGCAGAATGAAATGAAAACAAAACTGAAATTTGCACAAATTATGTTTTACGCTTTACGATACGAAGGAACGAAGATAATAAAATGCAAGCGAGAAATAAGGTCAGAATCATACATCAAATCGAGATTGGCAACTGTCAGTCGTGGCGGTTGTTATCATTAGTTATGCAACAGCAGGCGCCCACCCACTGCCAGTGCCACTGCCACTGAGGCAACTGCATGGATTTGCTATGCATGCTAAATAATTAAGTTGGCTCGAATAGAATTTTCTCGGCCTGACAAAGGCAAATGTCAACAGCAGCAGCGGCAGCAGCAGCTCCTTGCCCCTGGGCCGAATGTTGCTGACATTTCACACGCCGCCGCAGCTGCAACAGTTGCTGCCGCTGCCACAGCCACTTGTTGCTGCTGCTGTCATTCGCACGCACTTTCAATGCATTTCAATTAGCCTGGCTGTGGCCGAGCTGTGCTCCACTTCGAGTACGAGTTTAAGTTTCAAGTGATATTTTCATTTTTTATGGCTTGATTGTAGACATCTGATAGGCATTTATATATGTTAATCAGCTGAGCCGAGTCGAGCTCAGTCAGTCAGCTACTCTGACCTGACAGCTAAAGTTAATTAAATGTTAACGCCAGACTCGATGTAAATATATGTATGCTTTAATGCGTGCGAGTTGAGTTATATACCCATTAAGTTGCTCCCTCTACACTGAGAGAAATGGAGAGCTCAGCATGACATGGTCATCATTTCGACATCGCTCCACCTTCGTGTTAGTACTTCGCTTTTCTCTCTGTGTAGCCGCAGCGACATACCTCAACATGTGAGTAATTGTGGCACTGAGCATAGAATTTCATTGTGATTAATGATCCACACAGTTCCTAGACAATGTTTGACCTATTTACGGCTCGTAATAGCAGAATGCTCGAAATAATATTAGCAAATTGCCCGAATGTCAATCAGCAATCATCAATCAAAATTTATGCTACTGTCAAATGGACATTTACTTTCCATGAATATAAAAGACATAAATTACATATGGACCACAGTGGCAGCAGTTGCAGTGGGTGCAGCCTGCCTCTAAATTAGCATAACAAAAAGGCCACTTAAGTGGGGCAACAACAGTTGCATAGACTACGGCATTATACTCCATCCAACCATAAGTCGAAGAGTTAATCAGAATTCTCACTTTCTAGCCACAATTCATAAGAAAAGATAACTAAATCACTTTAATATCGAATATCTCCGGTGTTGATTATCCCATTGGGTCACAATTCTCAGCACTGATAAAGGATACCATAAGATCATTAGATGCTAAATCACAAGTTTGTATCTTTAATATTGCGGCTGTGGTGGTTTTTCGTGGTTTACGGAGGAGGGGGGAGAGGTATCAAAAATCAAACACACCCTTTTGTACTTTTTTACAGTACAGGGTCTAAAAAGAACCAATTTCATCGAAAAAGAACCAACATATTTTGTGGCAATAATACTTTGATCAAAGTCTTGATCTTTACTTATAAATCTCGAAATTATAAACAAAATAATTCTGTTTTTCTTCACACCAACAAATAATTTTGATTCACAAGTTAAAGGCCCACTTTTATCACAGTTGTGCTAATTGTGCCCACTGTGCTCTCGGCGTGCTTCCTCTCGAGTTCCCACTGTAGCTCCTCCCATGGCAAAAGTCAACAGACTCTTTCAAGTTCGCCAAGACAATTGAAAGATGTTTTGGCCAGACTTCTAGAAGCATTAATCAATCCGCTGCATTATTCTTGCTATACGTTTTTCGCTTTTGCCTAAGCGACATTTTATGCCAAATTCGTACAGAGTTAATTAACAGGTTTTATTTTTTATGTTTATTATTTTTCGTTCTTTATTATTTCATTGTCTGTGCGAGATTCTCCGGGATTACGGGGGCGTATACGTAATGTCCGCGCGCAAAGAAAGCGAGTCGAAGTCGGTTAGAAAACTCGTTTAAGCACGCTTTGTGCCTTGTTTTCATTTCGCAGTTGTTTTCTCGCCTGTTTTGCTTGGCTAATAGAAATTTAATTAGCTATAGCCATGCACTGCAGCATTACTCACTCTCTCTCTCTCTCTCTCTCTCACTTGACATTTGTTTATGGAGAGTTGCCGCTGCACGTGCAGCCCAAGCCAAAGCTCTGACATACGAGTGAGTATGAGTGTGTGTGTGTGTGTGCTGCCCACGCACGCTTTGCCTCTGTGTGAGTGTGAGTGTAGTGTGAAGTGAAGAAGCCAAGACAAATAACAAAAAGACACGGAATAAAAACAAAACTTTATGGCGCACCACACACACACACACATACACGGGCAAGCAGACTCACGCGCTCTCTCCTCTCTCGATCCATTCATGGCTGCGTGGTGAGAAGGTTACGCTCAGCACTCAGCGAAACGTGGGCGATGCTTGCGCTAGGCCCAGCTGCATGCCAGCGCCACGCTGTGACGTCACGCGGAGAGCGCACTGCACAACCTTCGCACTACGCTCTCCGATCAGCTTACTTGCTGTCGCTGCCGCTGCCATTGCATCAGTCAGCAGCGCAAAGCGCAACGCGTCGGTTGGGCTAACGGAAAGTTCTAGTGAGTGCGCGAGGTGCGTGTGTTTAGTTACGCGTGTGTTTTGTTTGTGGCTTATCGCTAGAACCGAAAGCGCAGTGAAACTACTAAAAAAATTCTTCTTTCCCTCACTCTTTGGCAAAACGCATTGCCCCTCCCCCGCTCCCACTCTCTGTTCGCTATGCAATTACGAAATCTGGCGTCGAAATTGTGTGTGTGCTCCATGTGTCTATAAATACTACCGAAAATATATGGTCCGGCGGTTGCCAGCAAAAATAAGAAATGAAAAGAAAAATCGGCTAAAAACAAAGTAAATACGAAAAGCACAACAACTGACGGGTTGATTGACTTGCAGGAATTTGAGACAGCGACAGCGACGCCAGCAGTCCATCAGCCGCATCCCCATCCCCATCCAGCCGAGATTCAGACATCCATCTCCAGGCAGAGTGAGCAGCTTCCGTTCCGTTTGCTTATCTGCCGCACGAGATTCAGAGGAACAGGCGGCGGTCAGTGGATAGTGGGGGGCGCATGAGTTGCGTTTTCAGTAAGTTGCACATTGAGTTTACGATTAAATACGAAATTCATAAATACAAAGAAAACACACACACACCAAATGAGTAAATTGTATACATCACGTAGCTGTCGAAGTTTTGTTTAATTGCACATAAAAATCAACATCAAATTCTAGGGCGAAATTACTTGGCAGATAAACGATCCGCACATAAATAAGACGCGTAATTAAACCGCACAACAAAAACAGAGCCATCAACTATCAATAGGCCAAATAAAATCAATCTGCTGTGGTTGTGCGTGTAGTTTCCAACAGTGGCTGCTGCTTTCCATCAGCCAACAGCCATACGCACGTAGAAATTAAAGAAAAACAAAGAAAACACTATGAAACATATATGCCGAGATTTATAAAATCAAATCAGTTACAAATAATATTTTTTCAATTTAAAAAAAATATAAAAAAGTCTTGTCAGAAGTGGGATTCGAACCCACGCCTACAGAGTAGACTGCGACCTGAACGCAGCGCCTTAGACCACTCGGCCATCCTGACAGTTGCTTGGTGCTGCGCTAAAGCAGCATTTGTGCTGTGGCAGCGACGCCGTATGCTGTTTACTCTTCGCTGTGCTATAAATAGCTTTCTGTAAGGGAATTTGTTACAGAGGAATTTCCTTTTGGCTTGGGGCATGCATTTAACTTAATTTTTACTTTTACTGCACTTTGTGCTTGTGTAATAATTATGAGTTGTTAATTTGTCAATGCATAACAGTTAATTACAGCTCTGAGCGGCAGTTAAGTATGTGATTTGTATTGCTTACAGGCAATGCAATTTATGGCAGTATTATAGCAAATTAAATTGATTCGATCTGCTGCCGTTTGTCTTAGCAAAACGCCGACAAATCGCTGGCGATAACAGTAACAATCATAACAAATGCCGAAGGCAGAGATTAGTCATGTAAAAGTTTTCCGGTTAAAGGTTTACCCGAATGCCCATTCGAAATGGGGTTAAGCCGCATTCTTGAACCCAAGACCAAAAGTAGGAGCTAATAATGCGGTTAGTGGGCGTGCCACTCTGCCCAATTCGCGCTCATTAGAGGCGGCAAATCTTTTGTTGTTCTTGCGTATAGTATAATGTTATTTATGATACACACACACACACACGCACACAGACTGTGGGATATTCTGTTGGCTTTTGTTTTCAGAGATATTTTAATGGGTTTCTCGACACTTGGCGACATTCTCATTTGATTTATGGCAAACAGAGTACGTTTGGAAATGGGAAATGCTTTCCATTTCAATTGGAAATTGGCAAACAAAGAGAGTAGTTATAGCGAGTAAAGAAAGAATTACTTTGTTTATGGGAAGCCAAAGGTCGCTTTGACTCTATGCCGACAACTAGCAGCGGTTTATGGCACTATTTATAGCATGTTTTTGAAGGCATTTTCCGCTATAATCTGCATGCGCATTTCCAGCTAATTATTTTTGTTTATCCAGAGGCAAAAAACCAAATGCTGTGAAATGTTTTGACACGCCACAAAAATTTTCCGCATTGCCATTGAACTTTTCCCCCAACCCCCCCAACTGACGTGTCGTATAAATAGAAAACTCATTTCAGTTTCCCATCACAGAGAGAGAGGAGAGGGGAGCAGACGTCCGGCGGTCTCTCTCTCTCAATTGATAAGTGTGATTAATTTATAATCATTGAGAATTAGGTCAGACATGGGGAATGGCGTTTGCCACTTGCCATCATTTAGTATGCATCAAAATGTGCATTTTACGAGTATCAAGTGTCAGAGTTGTCACCCCCCTTCGAAGTGGAAGACTGACACCAATTAGTTCCTACCATAATTCATTTAACAATTTGTTGTTTATAAACAATGCCAGTTGACACAGTTGTGATTTATTTGCATTCAGGGCACGAGCTCAATGCCATTCGTTATTCGTTGTTATTATTATGTTTATTTTGTTCTGTTATTACATTATTATTATTTCTGCAGAGTTTTCTTTATTTTCCCACTGCGTCAGCAAAGTGACCAAGGTCTTAGCTCACTTTATCTATAAAAGTTTCAAGTTACTCGATAAATGTTGTTGGACACACTCTTGAAATTTCAGATACCAGATATCAGTTGCATAGTTGGCTTATATCGGATTCCTCGATACAAGCATTACTAGCCACAATATTTAAATGCCAATAAAAGTCCCCTTAATGCGGGATGTAAGCGCGCTATAAACAGCAAAGCGATAAGTTTTCATTGGCGTTTTTTATTACAGCACTTAAATTGGTTAATGTCGTATTTAAAAATAAATAATAAATAGAAAAAAATGATGCTAGTATTTATAGACTTTTTGTATGCTCAGGCATTGCTTTAAATAGTACTAAAGAAAGTTTTTAACTATTTAAAAAGCCATAAAAGCAGTACTAAAACTCTTATTTAACTATGAAATTTATTTAAAAAAAAAAAAAGTCTTGTCAGAAGTGGGATTCGAACCCACGCCTACAGAGTAGACTGCGACCTGAACGCAGCGCCTTAGACCACTCGGCCATCCTGACTGTACGTCAGCGAGTGTCAAATGCGCAATACAAGCGAGGGCTGCTACGGCAAGCGAATGAACTAAGAATAGCAATAGCAGAACAAGTGGCAGCTGCATGGAATATGGAACTGTGATTAGTCTTACCCAAAGTGAAGTCTGTTTATTGGTACAGTCTGTGTTTGGTCAGTAAATACATGAAATTTCGATGCTCAATAGCCGTAAATGTGTGTCAGCGCTCGAATGAGCTCGAAGACGAACTGGCGGTTGAGCTGCTTGTCCGCGTAGCTCTTCATGTGGCAGCGTATGATGCGCTCGAAGATGTCCATGCGCTCCATGGAGCAGAGGCGCAGATTCACTGACTGCCTGCTCTCGAGCAGGTCCCTGGCGAGGAGAAACAGATCCTCGATGAAGAGCTTGAGCACCGAGTTGTTGTTGAGCACCGCCAGATCTCGATGCTTCTGGAAGGTGTCACGCAGTGTGTTCTGGTCGATGGTGCCCAGCATTAGCTCCTGGTAGGCGTGCTGGCTGTAGGGATCATGCACCTGGATGTACTTCAGCTTGGAGGGTTCACGTATAAAGGTGAAGGTGTTGAAGAACTTGGCCGTCTTCTTCGAGTCGGCGAACAGCTGAAGCACCTTCTCATTGGTCTCCGTGTCGCGGCAGAGGACAAACTTCAGGGTGAACTTGCGCATCTTGGGTATCTCCACAATGATGATGTTGGCCAAGAGATCGCAGAGGAACTGCTCGGCATTGTCCAGCTTCTGCTCCTCGATGACGCTCATGTAGAGCACGTGGTAGAAGTGATGCGTAATGCCGCAGATACTGAAGAGTATCACACAGAACTTGTAGTTCACCGGGTAGACATCGTAGGCCAGAAAGCACTCGTTGTCCAGCTGATTCTCCCGCGCTTTATCCTGCAGCTGTCCTCCACGCTTGAGGTACTTGTTGTTCCGATGCTTCTCCTCCAGCGGCTCCTCGTTGTACTTCTTGAAACACTCCCGCTGATGCTCCACTGTCAGCTGCTCGAACGACATCAGCCGCGTGATATCAAACTCAAGATTTCCCCCCGACTTTGGTATCAAGCTGGTGTTTGAGCCATAAGAAGTTCCACCTATTGACATTGTGAAAATTGCCGGCTTCCCCGCCCTGTCGAAATTTCGAAATGTGTCAAACACTGAGAGAAACAGTTTGCTGTCAGAAACACATTTGAAAGTAGGAGCAGTTCGAAGTCAGATCGGAAACTGAGTGTGCCTCGTTCTTTGGGTAAGAGTAGAAACTTCTCAGTTGGAAAAAGCTAATTCACACTCTATATTTCTCTCTGTGTAAGAGGCAATCATATCAGTAATTGTTCCTCAGTCATAATACATAAATTTCCCTCTGTGCAAGACTAGAAACCTTTTTAATGTCTTTATTTCTCTCTGTAAAAGAGTCAGTCATACCCGTAATCCACTTGAATACATTTACTTTTCTCTGTGTAAGACTAGAAACCATTTCAATCTCTTTATTTCTCGCTGTGTAATATATAGTCAGTCATTCTGGTAACTTTACCTCAGTCATATCCACTTCAATACATTGACTTCTCTCAGTTTATGACTTGAAGCCATTTCAATCTCCTTATTTCTCTCTGTGTAATAGTCAGTCATAGCAGTAATCCACTTGAATACATTAACTTTTCTCTTTATCTCTTTATTTCTCTCTGTGTAATATATGACTGACTATTCTAGTAACTTTACCACTTCACTACATTGACTTCTCTCAGTGTATGACTAGACGCTTTAGCTTTTCCGTTAGGCATATCCATTTCAGTCCATTTACTCTCTGAACTTGACCCAATAACTCGGAGGGGAGCTGAGTGTAGATCGCTTAATCATGTTGCCTGATTTATCAGCTGCCACGCCCCGTCAATAAGCATAATTGCTGTTGAATTGTGCCCAAGTAATCTCAGTGATTAATGTTGGCATTTTGCGAAGATTTAAATAGCATATTGTATGTGTAGTAACTCAGGTTCTCAGACTATAGTTGAGCTGCGCCATATGGGGCTCATTTGCATAATTGCAATTTATTGTAAATCCGTGTGCAAATATGCCAGAAATTTTGAGCAAAAATAAAAAAGAATTCTGTGTAAGGCAAAGGCATTTGCCGACTGAGGCCGACGGCTTTTCAATCTCTGCAACCTGCAATTCGATTTGAACTATGCAAATCCAAAAACCAAAACAGAAACTGAATTTGTATTTGAATTTAAATTCGAAAAGAATTGCAACTCATTAAAATAGTGAGGCGAGTCGCAAGTCTCTCGTCTCGTGTCACAATTGACAATTGAACCTGACACTTTCCATCAGCTGTGGCTGGCATTCAATCAGTGCAGTCAACTGACATCGCTGCTAATTAGTTGTCACTTCTCATTGATCGATTGAAACAGAATCGGAATATCGGAGAATGATATGCAAATTGTGTGGCTTACAATTCTCAATTGCTCTAAGCTCAACATTTATTCAAATGACTTGCTTAACGTGTTCAATGGTTGAATTGAATGTGCATGCATCATAATCCTTTTGTGGCAGAGTTCAATTCAAATTGAAAGAAGTATTGAAGGTCGATT